>ML784612.1:388581-434243 GCA_009831015.1 Picea engelmannii
TAGGATCTCTGGTAAACCGATGTCTCTATGATCATTCATTGTTTCTTTCAATTGTGACAACATAGTCTCTGATTCGTTCTCTTTATGGTTCTCTAACATATCCTTAGCCTCTTTTCCTTCTTTATAGTTTTCTTGTCTCATGTTTATCTTTTCAACTTTAGCAATCATTCTGGGGCAATCCTAAACCTCATGCCAATAGCTTTACAACAAAGACAAATAGGACCTATACTAAGGAATTCCTTAGCAAGATGTCCCGACCTTCTGCAATTATAACACTATGTCAATCCTCTTTTTATTTTAAACGATCCTCAGCCTTTCCTGTACTTTGCACTGGGATCACAATGTTGGACCTACAATCTGCAAAAATTCTTTCTAGGTTCCTGCATCCACTTATTAGTCCAAAAATTATTTCTATGCATAGGAATAACATATCTTTCCCTATTTCTATCAAATTTATTTACATCAATCCCTTGTTCTATCTATTCCCTAGCTTCCAAACTAGGACATAATCTATCAAACATACCTAGATTCATGCTTAAATTCATTATTTCTAAGCAAAATTTTTCACTTATCTTACTCTTATCAGAGAAAAAAGATTTAAGATCTTACCTCTTTCCTTCAAATTGGGTTTCTTTCTTAGCATAGAGCTTCGCAAGTCAAGTAGAATACTTCACACTACAATAGAATATCTAAGCACAAAGATCTCTCTTTTCTTTAGCTCCCAACAATCACAGTTTCAAATCCCAGCAACAGAACCATTCGTTAGCACAGGGGAATACCCAGGGTTCAATGCCTCAACAGTGTGCCAAAAAAACCCTAAATACCCACTCTTTCAGAAACCCCTATGAAGCAGATGAAGTCTCACCCAAGGTAGAGGTAGGGGGGGCTGCAAGACGCAGGTGTCTACAACCAAGCTGGGACACAGATCTATGATTACAACACTTAGAATAGAACTTATATGACAATATGCATTAGTTCATGAGTCACATTCACATCACAGACTAAACCCTTATTATAGAACATCAAAGTAGAAATAAATATCAAGTACTTTCAATCACTTAGCACAAAGAATTAAATCAGATCTAGCATTCTTTTATCATCAATAGATCACTAAGCATCTATATATCTATCTAAAATATATAAAGATTAACGCAGTAAAAAATAAACAACATAAACAACATATCACAACGCTCATCAAAACACAAGATATACGTGGTTCACCCCAGTGTAGGGTTATGTCCACCAACTTCTTCTCTTCCTCTTTATTAGTCCCTAATATTCTTATAGTCAGTCGCTCCTATGCACAAATCCATAGAGCCAACTCTGCCTAGGAAATGAGATCTGCGCATAGAGCACCAGATCCTCCTTCCCAAAATCAGGTCAAGGCACAAATACAATTCCTCTCTCAAGAAAAAATCCTTGTATACCACGTCTATGCACAAAGAAACTTGCAAAACACTTTCACTTAGCTCCATAAGTCTTAACATACTCTTGCACAAAGCCAACTAGTCAATCAGTAACACTTACAACATATCGTGCACATAGCCAAACAACCAGGCTTCTTACATCTCTTAGATAATTATTTATACATTTACAAAAAGGCCTGATCATGGGTAAACCCATGGGATGACATCCCTTAACCCATTGCATAAACCCTAGTAAACCCTTTGCTTGTTCCACAAGCCCACAAAACAAGTGAGATCCTGGGATCTCACCTCCGCCTGGGTGCTCCATCTTCGACCAACTTGTCAAAGTCCCAAAAGTGGTCAAAGATGACCAATGTTTCCTCGAAACTTGGTCAAGGGCCAACAGTCTGAAATCAATAAACATCCTAAAGGTTCCATATTTCTTCCTCACAAAAGGAACCGGGGCTCCCCAAGGTGACACACTTGGGCATATGTACCCCTTCTTTAACAAATCTTCAAGATGCATATGAAACTCTTTCAATTTTGTTGTTCCCATTATGTATGGTGTCTTGGACACTGGGGAAACTCCTAGAACCAAATAAATAGAAAAATCATTGTCTTTCTTTTGTGGCAATCCTAGGATCTCCCTAAAAGCATCTTCAAAATCCTTTAAGATAGGATGGTATTCAATACTTGCCACTTTATCTTTATATACCTCTTCCATATGGGTTGTAAAAATATGACATCCCTTCCTGAAACTCTTCTTCAACTGCACATCTGAAATCTCTCTAGCAACTATAGCTCTTGGAATACCCTGAATCTATCCTTGTTTCCCATCCTCATCAATCTATTTGATTGTCTTGTTATAACAGTCTAGGACATCATGATATTTTTCCAGCCAATCCATGCCAAGTATACAATCATATGAACCCAATGGTATGATGTTTACATCCACCTTTGTGTTGAGTCCATTCATGTCTATCGAGCAATATTTAACCAACTCATTGATTTTCCTCTTATCCCCTATGGCTAACTAAACTAACCAATATTTATTATGCTTACTTATTTGAAAGTGAAATCTTTCAACATTGTTATCATTTATGTAACTATGGCTAGCTCCATAATCAATTAAAATTTGTATGGGTTGGTTCCCAATCTTACCTTCCACTTCAATCATTGGGGTTTGATATTCAGCTTACTTGTTGTTCAAGGTTTCATAAATACTTGGAATGCTTCCTCCCATGCCTTCCATTGTTTCAATCTCTTGAATGTTGTGGATAATCCTCATCCTTTCTCCTTTATGAGGGAATTCCCTATATAAGTGATTTCCCTCACATCCCCAAAATTTTACAGGTTGATGCCTTGGCCTTTTCCCAAATGATTTTGCAGTCTTGTGCACATTTTGGAATGCTTGACCTTGTTTATTTGTTTGCGAATCATTTTTATCAATATTCCTTTTGGTGTCTTGAAACCTTTCTTCCTTTGATCATTTTTCCCTTTCAACTTGTCATTCCATGCCTTTTGGAAAACTGACCTTCCTTTTATTTTCTCATAAAGGTGCCTTGATCTCCTTATGGTTTATTTCAAGGTCTTGGGGTTATCATGTTGAATATTTTCACTGTAGAATGAGGGTAACCCACTTAGAAACCTTTGTATTTTGACTTTCTCATCCTTGATGGAGTCAACATACTTCAGCAATTCAAAGAGTCACTTCTCATATTCATTCATTGTCATGGTTCCCAACTTGAGTTCAAAGAACTCTTTTATATTTCTCTCATAGTAATGCTCAGACAAATAATTCTCTTGGAAATATCCTTTGAACTACCTCCATGAGATCCTATGCTCATCTTGGTTCTTCGCTTTCTTAAGTTGATCCCACCACATGACTTCATTTCCTTGCTAATGGTAAGTGACAATTCTAGCTTCTACCCGAGAGGGTGATCCAGGTGGATATTGGTGGCCACCCACCTTTTCAAGCTGGCTCAAAACAACCTTTTGGCAATTTTCGTAATTTACTGTTTTTAGCAGTTTTTCGGGTCCTGAACTTCTAAAGCTGTTTTGAGGCCCTAAACAACGTTTTTTTGGGTATGTACCAATCTATTAATCATCGTCATAATATTTTTGTCAAAATTTGTATTGCTCGGATAGATATTTCCAACGGGCTACCGTACGCCTAAAACATAGATTGTATGCAAAAGTTACGACCCCGGGAAGTTGATGTACCGACTTACCCAAACAGGGCCTACATGACTATTGGCGCTTCATATCCTAGGGTTAGGTTATTGGATGTCTAGGGATTTTAACACTCATGTTTATTGTAAAAAGGACTTCAGAGCCTCATTGTAATCATATTCTTGAAAATGGGCACAACCGTCACATCTCTTCTCCGAGATAAACCACCACCATTCCAACAAGCTTGCTTTCCGATGCATTTTACAGTTTCAGCTTATTTCCTTGTTGAATAGAAAACCAATTTTATTGTATCTCTCTTATTTTGTGTTAAGCATCTTTTAATAATTTGTATTCATTTATTTCTACTCATAAAATACATATCAGTGGTATCAGAGCGGTCTACTCCTTGTCATCTTAATGCATGTCCCCAACGAGGTCAGAGTACAAAGAATTGGGTCTCGAGATTGTTTCTCTTGAGGACCAAATCTCTTGCATTCCCAAGTGAACTCTCATGGTAGGAGAAAAGAAATATGATGGGACATGAGATCCTTTCAAAATTCTTCTTGAGTAATCCCTCACGCAACAGAGGAATGCGATGATGGATAGTTTTGTGCAAATCTTTTGGCGACTAACAACATGCGACACATATTTTTTGAGCGGAGGTGCTGCCCCCTTCAAGGTACAAATAAACTTCAATATTCCTGTATTTGAAGGTCAGATAGACAAAGATGGTGTAGACAAGTGGTTGAATATACTAGAAGGGTATTTTTCTGTCCATAACATTTCGAATAGAGAAAAAATTACTTTTGCGCTCCTCAAAGTCATTCCCCATGTCAAATATTGGTGGGAAACTTTTTGTGATCAAAAGGATGTTGGCATATTTATAGGAATGTATGCTTGTCATTGATGGCAAGATCAGAGTATGCATCGATGGAAAAACACGAAAAAAATAATCTCAGGAGGAATTAACGCAGAGTCGAACACAGTGCGAAGGTGTGCTTGTTCATTTGATGGAAAACAAGTAGGCAAGGAAGACCAGCAGTGCAACGATGATTGAATGGCAAGATCAAAGTGTTGATCAAACTTCATTTCAGAGTCTCGGCTACCGGGATTTCGGATATCGGGAGATGGAGATGTCAAGGAATCTCACTACAGGAGTCCCAAAATCGTGAAATGCGAAAGGTCAATGTGATGTTCATATGAATCCATTTCAGAGTATCGAATACCGGGATTTCAGATACCGGGAGATGGAAATGTCAAGGACCCTCACAATAGGAGTCCCAAACTTGCAATATGAGAAATCGCTAAATAACCTTATCCATCAGATCAAGGTTTATTCTGGACCACTGATCCAAGTTCATTAGGGAGTTTTGGATACCGGGAGATGGAGAGTTCAAGTGTCGAGACTCCTCATAGGAGTCCCAAATTTGCGAAGTGAGAAAAGCCGAAAAGCTGAACTGACTCCATTTTGGAGTTTCACAGATCGAGATTTGAAGTTGTTGATAACTTTCACTTCAAGAATTCCGAAATCGTGATATGTAAAATCACCAAGTGATCTCGATCGACATATCCAAAAGGTGAATGTGGCAGACCACATCAGAAAGGATAGGTGGAAGATCATGACACGTGGCACAATCAGACAACAACAAGTGTCAAGTTCTTTTGGCATTTCAGGCCACTAGAATTCACAATTATGAGTGACATGTGGAAACCACTCGAGTCATGACATGTCATCGAGTGACGCAAGACTGACCTCACTCCCAGAGTTTTTTCTTTGGGAATTTTATCACTATTACTCCCCCAAAGTCCCGAAGGATGAAGTCTCGGGGTAGAGAATAACCATCGAATAAACGAGGGTGTGGACCGTTGATCTGACTCCATTTCAGAGCTTCAAATACTGGGAGTTGGAAGAGTCAAGTGATGAGACTCTTCATTGCAAGAATCATGAAAGGCCGAAGTGCGAATTACCGAAATGATCGGAGCTAGTGCAACCAAGCTCCATTTATGAGCTTCGAATACTGGGACATGAATCATCAAGAACACATCGCCACATGAACGACGAAGTGCCAAAAAGTGAAATCATGAAATCACTTTAAGGATAAGCACTCGACCACCGATGGTGGTCACACAATCGAAGAGCTGTAGGGAGAAAGATTGAAGTGGCAAGCTCCATTTTGGAGTTTCGGATACCACAACTTTGAGAGTCGAGATGCCTCGCAACAAGAATCGTCGAAATGAGAAAACACCTTTTTCGTGTAGGCTGTGGTCACAGCCATTGGTCACATTGACAAAAGATGGAGGAAGGAACTAGTGTAACCAAGCTCCATTTCAGGGTTCGCAACCTAGAGTGTCGAGACACTTGATCACACGAATGCCGAATTGTTGAATGTCGAAATGCCGAAATGAAGAAATGAATGTAAGATTCAATGAAGTCAATTCAATGGTGCATATGAATTTAAATAATATCATAGGGCTACTATTCCACTTCAGAGTGTAACTACTAGAAATGAATGATAGTTTCTACTAGAGGACTTGAAGAGACTTTTGAGTGATTGCCAGAGAAGCTGAAGAGTCTCAAGGAATCTGCCAGTGGAATGAATACTGTTCGAAGAGGAAATTGACAGATGGATCTAAATTCTAGAGAAAATAAAGAGTTGTGAGGATGATCAGGCAGAGCACTTGTGATGCAGGAGCATCATAGCAGCAAGTGAGCGCGAAGGTGGAAGACAACTAATTGAACGCCATCACATTTTGGCACATGTCAAAATCATTTTGAAATGTTTTTGAAAGTTTGAATGTGCAAACATTAATGAAATAGTTAAGAAGGTGTACTTCCATATTGTATACAGATATTGAGCGATTCTCTCTCATCTGTAGGATGTAGAGGCATTTATGCATAGTTAATGAAAGTAGGTAAATTTAAATTCTAGATTAGACATGTTTAGGAGCTGGAGGGAAAATGACTATAGAAACCCTCACATTTGTATCATTGTATCAAGGATATATTGTATTATTAACCACATTAGCATGGAGAAGAAGCAGAGAGTTGTAGAGAAGAACCCATGTACAAAAGTTATGAATTGATATATGAAGCTTTGATTCAGACTCATGGTCTTATAATGCTTTCTGTGTATACATGTTGAATGTTATGCTTATGGTTGTCTTATTATGTCTATCATGCATTTGTTATTATGTTGTGTGTGAATGTATTTTTTCATGTTGGATGTTTGAAAACTGAGGGAGAGAGAGAATGAGTTTCAATTGTTTCTCTTCCTGAGTAAGAGTTCCTGTAAGGAGTGCAGTGAAACATCCACAAGGAGTGTGTTGATAGGTGTTTAGAGTTTATCTCTGAAAGCTCAAGAGGGATATCATTGTTCTCATCTCAACTGGAGTGCAAGACAAGAATAGAAGCCATGCAAGGTGTGTGTAGGCTGGTCGAGACCTTAGGACTTATAAACCAAGGTTGAGGGATTGAAGGATTGTTGTTGCAGAGTTGCACAGAGTCAAGAGATTCAAATATTCAGGAATATTTGAAGAAGTGCCGCAAGGAGTGCATGCAGAAGTATTCAGAAGACTTGAAGTCGCAAGGAAGTTCAGGAGGAGTAGTGTTTTCAAAAACATTCGAAGAAATATCAGGAAGGTTGATCCCTTCAAAGTATTCAAGGGGAGAAATTGGACGGTCAGAATTCTCCAAAGAGAACTCCCAAAACAATGAGGAATGTAGGATATACAGAACTTGCAAGGTGGATAAGGGCCGACAAACCCATCCCTTTGGTATCCAGAGTCAAAGTGGGTCGTTGATTTTGATATTTTGGGGCCATCAGATCATTTCAAGAATTCGGGGTTCAGGAGTCCGAAGTGTAAGCCAAAAATCCTTAGCTGATCAAGTTCTCGAAACACGAAAAGAGGTTTCGTGTGTGAAGTCAAAGAGTGATGAGTTCGGGAATTCAGAACTTCAGAGTTCGGGGTTTTGAAATTCCTGAGGAAAGGTGATCGGGAATCAACAGGGAGGAAAATCAGAAATCAGAAGATGCGATAGAGTATTTGTCGAGATTTCGGGAATCGGGTTTTCAGCATTCCCATTGATAAGGGGCAGAACACTCCAAATCAGAAGTATCGAAATTGCGAAACACGAAGGAAATTGAGGAAGTGCATTCCATCATTTCGAAAAATTGGGGTTTAGGAATTTGGGGATTGTGGTGACATAAGTTTAGGGTCGAGAGTTTCGAACTCCCGGTACCCAGAAGCCCAAAATACAGGGGGTTGTTGAAAGGAGGTTCAAGTTCTGAAATTCCAGGAGAGGTAAAACCCATTTCGGCATTTCGGAGATTTAGTTTTCGGAAGGTATAGGAGACATAGAGTTCAAGAACAAGCCTTACGAACTCCTGGTACGCAAAATCACGCTAACCATTGGATCAATGGGAAGAAACACAGCCGTTGATTTTCCTTGGAAGCGGAACACTAGTTTTTTAGTGTTTCGGGATTCGACATATCGAGAACTCTGTTGACAAAGAGATGAGACATAGTTCTAAGGAAATCCTGAAGTCGCGAAGTGTAGTAGAGCTGAGAGTGGAATTTTTGGGATTTCGGTAATTTGGGTTTCAGGACCCTGAGAGTCGAGAGGTGGAGTTTCATGACATTGCGACTCCCGAAATCGTGAAGAGAGAAAAGCCAAAATCAATGGCAAGGTGATTCAAGAGTTTGGTATTTTGGTTTTCGGAGGTTGAAGGGGCAAGGCACTCAACATCGGGATTTGCAAAATTGTAAAATCTGGTATCCTGAAAAGAAAAGGGAAAACGTTCCAATGACAGTTGGGGTTTGATCGCAGAGTTCATGCCAATGAATGATCGTGTGAGCATAACTCTGGAGGGCCTGTGAACTATACTCGGAGAGGGTGAGTGAATAATCCCCCGAGATGAATTAAGAGGGTCATTCAGACTCTAAGGGATGAAGTTGAAATATCCTGTGTGGACTTCATCCTGAGGGTTTAGGGGTCTACGCCAGTTGTGGTATCAGAGCTTAGAAAGATTTATTTGCTTTTTGTAGTAGGGAAAAGAGAAATTTTGTAGCCATGCCACTGAGAAGAAGAGACAGGAAAATACTTGATAAACTAGAGGAAAGGGAAATGCCAATAAGAAGAGATAGGAAGTTACCTGACCTGGCAAGGGAAAGAGAGATGCGTGAATTATGTGTCAGGCTTGATGCCATGGAAATCGCATAGAGGCACATAGTTGGTGCTGGGGATATCAGTGAATCTGAAAATGAAAATGAGGGAAGAAGTGAGGAAGTTTCTGTCGAAGATGCTAAGGAAGAACGCCTATTCAGGGTTGTCGCGAGGATAGGTGCTAGAGAAAAAATTGACATTCCAGTATGTGAAGGAAACCTGGATGTTGAGGAGATTCTAGACTAGATTAGAGCTCTGGATAAGTATTTTGACTATGAAGATGTCGAGGAAGACAAGAAGGTCAAACATGTTGTCACAATACTTAAAGGACATCCAGCATTGTGGTGGGATGAACTGCAGGCTGACAGACGTTGCAAAGGTAAGCAAAAAATCAATAGTTGGGATAGAATGGTTGTGAAGATGAAGGCAAAATTCATACCCATGGATTATCAAATTACTCTGTTTCGGAGAATGCAGAATTTGAGACAGAAGTTGATGTCAATGAAAGAATACACTGAAGAGTTCTACAAGATAAACATCAGAGCAAGTCATCGGGAAAGTGATGATGAAAAAGTTTCCAGGTATATGAATGGTCTGAGATACGACATTCAGGACAAGATGAGAATGATGACCCTTAGGAATGTGGAGGATGCTTATCAGATGGCTCTGAAATATGAATAGAAGCTAAGCTGAAAACAAGGTCAGAGAGGGTGAGGCAGAAGTCAAGCCAAAGGCAAAACAATTGCCTAAGACAAAAATCAGAAACCTAAAGAAGAGTGGAAGAAACCTCAAACTCAAACTGAGAGAGGTGGAAGCTCACAAAGAGGACAGTATACTGATAGAAATACTTTTCCTTGAACTAGAGGAAGAGGAAGAGGCAGAGGTGGAGAAATAAAATGCTTTACCTATGGGAAAAATGGACACAAATCTTATGAAAGAAGGAGGTGAAACTCACATTGTCGAAGCTCAAGGATGGAATGTTGAGGCAGAAGATGCTGAGGGTGGAAGATCCTTGATGATGAGAAATGTTTTCTTAATTCCAGAGAAGGAGGCAAAGAAACCAACCCAAAGGAGCAGACTTTTTCGGACTGCTTGCAAGACCAAAGACAGGCTATGCAAAGTCATCGTGGACAGTGGTAGCACAAACAATCTCGTTTCTATAGAGATGGTAGAAAAGTTGGAGCTGGAGACTATTGAACATCCAATCCCATACAGAGTTTCATGGCTACAAAAAGGACATCAAGTAAATGTCACTAAACAATGTTTAGTTGAATTTAAAATAGGAGGATACAAGGATGAAATATTATGTGATGTCATTCCCATGGATGTTTTTCATCTATTGCTGGGTAGACCATGGAAATATGACATGAATGTGATTCATGATGGGAAAAAGAACACATACACCCTGGAGAAGAATGGGAGAACTCACATGTTGTTGTTGATTAAGGATAAAAAAGTGCAGCCAGAGGTGAGAAAAACTGTACTTCTCATGAGTGGAAAGGAACTTCTTAAAGAGGTTAAGAAGAAGGAATATACACAATTCATCATGGTCAGGAAGCCTAGAATTGTTTTAACTAGTACAAGAGTGGATGATTAACCAGAGGAAATCTAGAAGTTGTTGGAAGAGTTTGTTGATATAGTAGTGGACGAACTACCTTGTTCGTTGCCACCGATCAGAAGTATAAGTCATCACATCGATCTTATACCTGGAGCTAGTTTACCAAACAAAGCAGCATACAGATTGACGTCGCAGGAGAATGAAGTGGTCAAGAGGCAAGTCCAAGATTTAATGGACAAGGGATTGGTTAGAGAAAGCTTGAGTCCATGCATTGTTCCAATAGTGCTCAGCCCAAAGAAATATGGAGGCTGGAGGATGTGTATAGAATCGAGGGAAATCAACAATATTACCATCAGATATAGATTTCCTTTGCCAAGGATGGATGATTTGATGGACTTCTTGAATGGAGAAAAATATTTTTCAAAGATTGATTTGAAAAGCGACTATCATCAAATTCGGATGAGAGAAAGTGATGAATGGAAGACAACATTCAAGATGAATGAAGGGTTGTATGAATGGCTTGTTATGCCATTTGGCTTAACAAATGCACCTAGTACTTTCATGAGGTTGATGAACAAAGTCTTGAAGGATTTTATAGGGAAACTTTTTCATTCTATATCTTCACGATATACTGATTTTCAGTTGATTCGTAGGATCTTTTAATGACTATGGTTGAGTTTTAATTTTGCATGCATTAATTAACCATTTGAGAAACTTAATGAAAGAATGAGGAAAAGAGAGGAATTATGACAGCCATATACACATTTGTAGATCTGAAATGAAATAATTGACAAAAAACCATAACACGAGAATTGATAACGGAGTTCGGCACAACTTTGCCTACGTCTCTGGGCCTTTGTCTTTGTGGGGGAGGCTTCTTTATTTCTGTTAAAAAGATCAAAAGTACATCACAGTAGTGCCAATTGGCTACAAGACTGATCTAGTCATCTTTGCCTAGATCTCTAGAACCCTGCAAAGAAAACGACACGCAAAACGAACGTCTGGAGCTCCCAGAAATGGCCCGCAAGCGTCTTCTCCTCAATAACTTCCCTGCATAAAAATGGCTTTGGCTTGGATTCCCTTCAGCATAACTCTGATTTGACTATTCTCCATGGCCTCAAACAAGCCTGATTTATATAGATCTGAAGTTGGTTATCCATCCCCAACTTCCTCCCAAATTTTGGGCTCCAAAAATGCCCAATATCTCCCAAAAATGGAGAAAATCAATTAAAACAGGCATGGAAAATCAATAAAATTCCCAAACTATAGCAAAAACCCATAGTTTTGTTTAATAATAGGGCACAACCCCTTTGGCGCACACTCTAGTTCATATCGGGCCATGTGGCCGAGCGCTATCCCCTCGGGCTATGCGCTGGCCCTTCCCTCGCGCTAGCTCCTGGTCGTGGGGTGCTTGTATAGGTCCACGGGCTATGTAATGTATAACCCCCATGCCCAAAAGGTGGACACATTCCTAGTCCTATGGGATTTTCCTAGGATCCGTGGGATGGCTCTATCTGTGGCCGAATATATTCGCCAAGTCTCGTGGTCGTATGTAACCATTGGTTGTCAGGTTATATGTCAGTGCCGAGGGCTGGGGCTATGCCCCGACCCTTTCCCCCTCTGCATAATAATTTATTCAAAAATAAATATTATTTGTGCCATATACATAATAAGAACTACCCATGGGGTGGGTGGTTAGCCCGGTCCTGCTAGTCCACAGCCCGGAGGAAGATCGGGGGTTCAACCCCGGTGAACCCATATAAATTTTGCACAAACCTTGAACCAACCATAGGGTGCCACGTGGCACCTCAACAACCAATAAAAGTACGCCATGCATCAAACGTCGATTCGTTGACTAGTCTGCCACGTAACCTGTCCAATTACTATCCTGTTAGCTATTGACGTCATCCCGTGCCACGTGTCACCCTTATAGTGGTGACACGTGTCACCAATAGATTGGTCTAGCTGTCTACCCATACACCACATCATCCTGCCACATGTCATCTTTAGGAGCTTCCATGTCATCTGTATGGCCGTACAGCTTGTACACTCAGCATGCCACATGGCACTGTATGGACTGTACAATCATCCCCTTTTTTTACCTGTTTGGGTTTTCGGACAAAACATGATATCTTTCGCATACGGAGCCCGTTTGATGAAGTAAATATATGGTTGGAATCAGGAAGACGAGACAGATACAATGGTGCTGGTTTCATTGGATTCCGAGCATTTTCATATTTGAGCATTTTTTAGCCCTGTCAGGCTTCTAGATCCGATTCTGGATGACACTTCCCCACTAAAAGAACTTTTGGTCCCCAAAAGGTTACTGACCAGTCAACAAGCTCGGGATAGGCCACCCGACTTGTCCTCTATCTCTGAAATCTGTCCTGTGCACCTGTCTCATCAAGATCAACTGTAACACAATCATGAGAACTGACAATATATTGTTAGCCATTTGAACCCTATTATATCTTACTGAAGCCACTCTCATCCATGTAGAAAACATTACTAATGATAGCATCAAAAAGACGACTGCAAATCAGCTGATATACTTGAAATATCTGCACGACATGAGCTTATCTTGAAGCAACTTATGATTGATTTTCCATTCAACAATCATGTCTTGTTCTTGCTTAAGATAGATTACTTCATTTGAAACAATTATTGGTTTGTTGCTTGCTTTCACTGCCTTCTTTAATTGTTCCATTGTTTGAAGTGTTTTATTTTCTTTAACATGATGAACATGAACCACATAATCTTGACCTGTTTTAGTGAATTGATATTGATTCTTTGTCCTGTAGAAGGTTGCCTTATGATCATATAAGTATGGACTACCTAAGACTATTCCACATTCTCTTAATGGCACTACATCACATGTTACTTCATCCACATACTTAGATGAAATTGAAAATTTGATTGTGCACTACTTTGTTATGTGCATTAGATGATGATTTCTTATCCATTTAAGTGTGTAAGACTTATGATGTAGTTGTGTTTTTAACCCCAATTGCTTAACCAATTCTTTTGAGATTATATTAGATTGAGATCCACTGTTGATTAATGTTTCTATCTTAGTGTTTCGCATGATTACCCTTATATGAAAAAACTTGCTTCTACAATCAATGTCTTCACCAAATTTACCTGTCATACCAACCAATGAGATCTTTGACTCATCACCTGAATCCGATCCCAAGTCTATGTGTTTTGATGTCGTTGCCACTATTTGCATTCCCTTCTTTTCTTTGAACCACTTTGGCCTCTTCTCGGGATGCAACTGCCAACATATGTCCTCATCATGTCCCTCTTTATTGCAATGCTTGCAAGAGGGCTTTCCTTCCTTCCTCCTAACTGCATTTGCATTCTTGCCATGCCTTTTCCTCTTGTCTTCTTTCCTTGAAGAAGATGATTCCCCTGACACACCTGCTTTCCCTACTTCAATATACGCATATTGAACATAAACCTCATCAAGGTTAGTGGGTCCAAACATGAAAACAGTGTTTCTAATATGCTCAGGTAAACCTCATATATACTTCATAAGAGTTTCTTGTGTTTGCAAAGGGATGTCTAACATTAATGCCATTTTTTGAAATCCATCGGTGTATTCTTGCACTGTTTGTCCTTTTCTTAGTTTTAAAGATTTCCATTCAATTAATGTTTTTTCTTTATAAACGAAAGGATAAAATTGTTTCCTAAGTGCCAAAATGAAACTCTTCCATGATGGAAATACATTACCCACATGTTGTGTTCCCTTTTGCAGCTTTCTTTGCCACCAGATGAGAGCTGTACCTGCAAGTCTCAAAGATGCCAACTTAATTTGTGTGGCCTCATCTTTGATCTATTGCACACTGCAGTATACCTCCATCTTCCTGATCCAATTGTCAAGTTTTTCTGCATTTACTTCACCATCGTACATGGGCAACTCAAATTTAACATCAAGTTTTAACAATGACATTTCATTCTTATTCTTATGAACATTTTTCTTTCCATTAGATTTATAACTTGAACTTGAAGAAGAAGGAGAAGAGGCAGGTGTTGATGGAGGTGAAGGAGGAATCTGAGGATGGTCCTCTTCCTGTTCACTTTTTCCCTTTGAAGATTCACCCAAAATTGGTCTCTTTCGTTCCAGGTAATCCTCGTACAAAACTTTCACCATATCCAACATAGCAAGGAATGTTTTCCAGAACTCTTTCTCATCCTAAGAAATCCCTTCTTCCGATTCCATCTTCTCACTGTGAGAAGCTCTCTTTCTCAATCCAATTAATGGATTCTCTGCAACAAGCTCGCCTTCACCACGCTGTAGCTTTTCCTTGGTTAACATGCAAAACTCGAATCCAAACGTCAACTAGCTCTGATTCCACTTGATCCATAGGATCTTTTAATGACTATGGTTGAGTTTTAATTTTGCATGCATTATTTAACCATTTGAGAAACTTAATTAAAGAATGAGGAAAAGAGAGGAATTATGGAATCCATATACACATTTGCAGATCTGAAATGAAATAATTGACAACAAACCATAACATGAGAATTGATGATGGAGTTCGACACAACTTTGCCTACGTCTCTGGGCCTTTGTCTCTGTTGGGGAGGCTTCTTTATTTCTGTTAAAAATCTCAAAAGTACATCTCAACAGTGCTAATTGGCTACAAGACTGATCCGGTCATGTTCATCCAGATCTCTAGAACCTTGCAAAGAAAATGGCACACAAAACGGATGTCCGGAGATCCCAGAAATGGCATGCAAACGTCTGCTCCTCAGTAGCTTCCCTACATAAAAATGGCTTTGGCTTGGCTTCCCTTCATCATAACTCTGCTCTGACTATTCTCCATGGAATCAAACAGGCCTAGTTTATATAGAACTGAAGTTGGTTATCCATTCCCAACTTCCTCCCAAAATTTGGGCTCCAAAAATGCCCAATATCTCCCAAAAATGGAGAAAATCAATTAAAACAGGCATGGAAAATCAATAAAATTCCCAAACTGTAGAAAAAACCCATTGTATTATTTAATAATAGGGCACATCCCCTTTGGTGCATGCTCTGGGTCATATCGGGCCATGTGGCTAAGCGTTATCCCCTCGGGCTATGCGCTGGCCCTTCCCTCACGCTAGCTCCTAGTCATGGGGCGCTTGTATAGGTCCACGAGCTATGTAATGTATAACCCCCGCACCCAAAAGGTGGACACGCTCCTAGTCCTGTCGGATTTTCCCAGGATCCATGGGCTGGCTCTATTCGTGACTGACTCTATTCACTAAGTCCCGTGGTTGTATGTAACCATTGGCTGTTTGGTTATATGTCAATGCTGAGGGCTAGGGATAAGCCCCAACCCTTTCCCCCTCCGCATAATACTTTATTTAAAAATAAATATTATTTATGCCATATAAATAATAATAACTACCCGTGGGATGGGAGGTTAGCCCGGTCCTGCCAGTCCACAGCCCAGAGGAAGGTCGGGGGTTTGACCCCGGTGAACCCATATAAATTTTGCACAAACCTTGAACCAACCACAGGGTGCCACGTGGCAGCCCATGACTGGGCCATGTGGCACCTCAACAACCAATAGAATTCTACCATGTCTCAAATGTTGATTCGTCCACCAGTCTACCACGTAACCTGTCCAGTCACTGCCCTGTCAGCTACTGACGTCATCCCGTGCCACGTGTCACCCTTACAGTGGTGACACGTGTCACCCATAGATTGGTCCAGTTGTATGCCCGTACGCCACATCATCCTGCCACATGTCATCTTCAAGAGCTACCATGTCATCTGTATGGTCATACGGCCTGTACAGTCAGCATGCCACGTGGCACTGTACAGACTGTATGGACTATACAGTCATCCTGTTTTTTTGCCTGTTTGGGTTTTCGGACAAAACATGATATCTTTCTCATACGGAGCCCATTTGACGAAGTAAATATATGGCCAGAATTAGGAAGATGAGACGAATGCAATGACACTAGTTTCGTTGGATTCCGAGCATTTTCATTTTTGAGCATTTTTTAGCCCTGTCAGGGTTCTGGATCCGATTCTGGATCATCAGTAGAACAGAAACAAAGCACTTGAATCATTTCTCTAAAATGATGAAGAGATTAAAGCAAGAGAAGTTACTGATTAATATGAAGAAATCAACATTTATGAGGACATAACTCATTTTTTTGGGTTTTGTTATCTCCACAGATGAGATGAAAATGGATCTGGATAAGGTAGAGGTGATTAAGAATTGGCCATCGTCGAAGAGTATATTTGAAGTTAGAATCTTCCATGGATTAGCTAGATTCTACAGGAAATTCATCCAAAATTTTAGTGGGATTAGCGCACCAATGATGGACACGGTGAAGAAAAGACATAAATCTTTTCACTGGACACAAGAAGTAGAAAAAGTTTCAATTTGTTGAAAAGGAAGATTATTGAACAACCAATTTTGTTGTTTCCATATTTCAACAAGACATTTCATGTCAAATGTGACTAGCCGATTTGCAATAGGAGCGGTCTTGAGCCAAGATGACAGACCGATCGCATACTTTAGTGAGAAACTGAATGAAGCAAAGATTAAATATTCAACATATGACAAGGAATTTTATACATTCATACATGCACTGAAGAAGTGGAGGCACTATTTGGTTCCAAAAGAGTTTGTTTTGTACAGTGATAATCATGCTTTACAATTTGTCACTCAACAGGATAATTTGAACCAAAGACATGTTAAATGGGTTGAATACATGCATAATTTTACTTTTGTAATTAAACATATTTCTAGAACTGCTAACAAAGTTGTTGATGCTTTGAGCAGGAAATGTTTTCTTGTGCAGGAGTTCAGAGTCAAAACATTGGGTTTTGATAACCTCGAGGACATGTACAGAAATGATCCAGATTTCAAAGAGGTGTATGAGGCATCAGAGAATCCAATTCTCAAGGACAGAAGTCAATGGACTGAATATATGATCCAGGATGGATTATTATTCAGAGGCAATCAACTGTGTATTCCAAAATGCTCCATCAGGGAGAATTTGTTGAAATAAAAATACAATGGAGGATTCGCCGGACATTTCGGTCATGATAAAACATTTTCAAAATTAAATAGCTCATTTTTTTGGCCAGGGATGAGGACCGACGTCAAAAGATTTGTGGACAGATGTAGGATTTGTCAACACTCAAAAAGGGAAAAGGAAGAACACAGGGTTATACCAGCTATTACCCATACGTGAGAGGCCATGGGATGCAGTGAGCATGGATTTTATATTGGGGCTGCCAATGAAACAAAGAGGATTTGATTTGATCTTTGTGGTGGTAGATAGATTTTCAAAGATGGCACATTTTATACCATGTCAGAAAACCAGTGACGCAACTCATATTGCAAACCTATTTTTCAAAGAAGTCGTCATAATTCACGGCTTACCAAGAAGTATAGCTTCAGATCGAGACACCAAGTTCGTAGGACATTTATGGAAGAATTTATGGAAGAAGATGGGGACAAATTTTTCATTTAGCTCATCTTATCATCCTCAGACAGATGGACAAACAGAAGTTGTAAACGGGGGCTTGGGAGATTTACAGAGGAGCCTAGTGACTGAACACCACATCCAGTGGGATCACATTCTGCCGCAGGAATAATTTTCTTATAATGATTCACACAACAAAATCACAGGGCAAAGTCCATTTAAGATTGTTTATGGAATGCATCCAATAGGAGTTTCTAAATTGAAATATTTGAAACAGAATGAAACTAGAAGTGTTAGTGCAGAGGATTTTGCAGAGGCAATGAAAGAACTTCACAGCCAAGTGAAGGAGCAATTGCAGAATTAGAATCAAGAGTACAAGCACAGAGAAGATCAACATAGGCGAGAACTTTAGTTTGAAGTTGGCGATCAGATTTAAATTCTAGATTAATGAAAGTAGGTAGATTTAAATTCTAGATTGAACTTTAGTTAATGAAAGTAGGTAGATTTAAATTCTAGATTAGACATTTTTAGGAGCTGGAGGGAAAACGACTATAGACACCCTCATATTTGTATCATTGTATCAAGGAGAGATTGTATGATTAATCACATTAGCATGGAGAAGAAGCAAAGAGTTCTAGAGAAGAACCCATGTACAAAAGTTCTGAATTAATATATGAAGCTTTGATTCAGACTCATGGTGTTATAATGCTTTCTGTGTATACATGTTGAATGTTATGCTTATAGTTGTCTTATTCTCTCTATCATGCATTTTTTATTATGCTATGTGTGAATGTATGTTTTCATGTTGGATGTTTGAAAACTGAAGGAGAGAGAGAATGAGTTTCAATTGTTTCTCTTCCTGAGTAAGAGTTCCTACAAGGAGTGCAGTGAAACATTCCCAAGGAGTGTGTTGACATGTGTTCAGAGTTTATCTCTAAAAGCTCAAGAGGGATACCGTTTTTCTCATCTCAACTGGAGTGCAAGACAAGCAAAAAATCCGTGCAAGGTGTGCGTAGGCTGGTCGAGACCTTAGGACTTATAAACCAAGGTTCAGATATTGAAGGATTTCTATTGTAGAGTTGCAGAGAGTCAAGAGATTCAAATATTTAGGAACATTTGAAGAAGTGCTACAAGGAGTGTGTGCAGAAGTCTTCTGAAGACTCAAAGTCGCAAGGACTCTTAGGAGGAGTAGTGTTTTTGAAAACATTCGAAGAAATCTCAGGAAGGTTGATCCCTTCGATGTATTCAAGGGGAGAAATTGGATGGTCGGAATTCTTCGAGGAGAACTCCAGAAACAATGAGGACCGTAGGATCTACAGAACTTGCAAGGTGGATAATGGTCGACGAACCCATCCCTTTGGTATCCAAAATCAACGTGGGTCATTGATTTTAATCTTTTGGGGCCATCATATCATTTCGGGAATTCGGGGTTCGGGAGTCCGAAGTGTAAGACAAAATCCTTGGCTGATCAAGTTCCTGAAATGTGAAAAGAGGTTTCGTGTGTGAAGTCAAAGAGTGAGGAGTTCAGGAATTTAGAACTTTGGAGTTTGGGGTTTCAAAAGTCCTGAGGATGGGTGATCGGGACTCAGCAGGGAGGAAAGTCCAAAATCAGAAGTTGCGATAGAGTATTTGTCAGGATTTCGAGAATTGGGTTTTTGGCATTCTCGTTGATAAGGGGCAGAACACTCCACATCAAAAGTATCGAAATCGTGAAACTTGAAGGAAATTGAGGAAGTGCGTTTCGACATTTCGGCAAATCGGGGTTCGAGAATTCGGGGATTGTGTTGACATAAGGTAAGGGCCAAGAGTTTTGAACTCCCGGTACCCGGAAGCCCAAAATAGAGGGGGTTGTCAAAAGGATGTTCAAGTTCCGAAATCCCAGGAGAGGTAAAACCCATTTTGGCATTTTGGAGATTCAGGTTCCGGAAGGTATAGGAGACAGAGAGTTCGAGAACAACCCTTACGAACTCCTGGTATGCAAAATCGCGCTAACTGTTGGATCAAGGGGAAGAACCGCAACCATTGATTTTCCTTGGAAGCAGGACACTAGTGTTTCGGTGTTTCAGGATTCGACATATCAGGAACCCTGTTGAGAAAGAGACGAGACATAGTGCTAAGGAAATCCTGAAGTCATGAAGTGTAGTAGGGTTGAGGGTGGAATTTTTGGGATTTTGGTAATTCGGGTTTCAGGATCCCGGGAGTCGAGAGGTGGAGTTGCACGACATTACGACTCTCGAAATCACGAAGAGAGAAAATACAAAATCAGAGGCAAGGTGAGTCGAGAATTTGGTATTTCAGGTTTCGGAGGTTGAAGGGGCAAGGTGCTCGACATCGGGATTTGCAAAATCGTGAAATCCGGTATCTCGAAAAGAAAAGGGAAAAATTCCCAATGAAAGTTGGGGTTTGATCGTAGGGTGCATTACGGTGAATGATCACGTAGGCATAACTCAGGAGGGCCTGTGAACTATACTCGGAGAGGGTGAGTGAATAATTCCCCGAGAGGAATTAAGAGGGTCAATCAGACTCTAAGGGATGAAGTTGAAAGATCCTATGCAGACTCCATCCTGAGGGTTTAGGGGTCTGCGCCAACTTGACATGGAGAGAGCATGCAGAAGCATCGTGAGAGAGCATTCAGAAGGCACACATAGACTATAAGTACACAGAACAAATAAAATATGGGTTGTTGTTTTGGTGAGGGATTGAGGAGTGTAGAAGGAGGAGTGTGCATCAGCTGAAATAGAGAGTAGAGGAATGGTGGATCAATATGAGATGACACACAATGCATAACAAAAGAATAACATAAAGCGTAGAGGAGTGTGTAGAAGACACTGATGCAAATAGAGAAACTCAGTGTAGAAGAACAATGATAAGTCTGGTAAGCCAATGATAAAAATTGTATCACTGTGATAAGTTCATTAACAAAATTTATTTGTTAGGGAGGAAGGGAGGTGGTAGGGAGGATTGTTGTCCTCAGAGGTTCAAGTTGGTGCTTGAACACATGGAGCTGTAGTTTCCATCTGGATACATCCATAAAAATTAGGGAGAAAGGGAGGTGCTAGGGAGGACTGTTGTCCTCAGAGGTTCAAGTGGGTTCTTGAACATAGGGAGCTGTAGAATCCATTTGGTTGTAGCCAAAAAAATCAGGGTGCCAAGGTGGTGCAAGGGAAAACTATTGTTCTCTATTTTACAGGCTAGTGCCTGTATGATTGGAAGTTGGTGCTTCCATCCAGTTGGTGCCAGAACACTTGGGGAGTTGGTTCTTCCTTCTAGTTGGTGCTAGATAAACCAGAGAGTTGGTGCTCTCAACAAGTAGCAACTTGCAAAACAGAGGTTGCAGCCTCATTATGAGTTGGTGCTCATATGTATGATAATGTAAAGAATGTAAAGATTACTTATCATATAAAGAAGAAGAGGTTTTTACCCTTTATGGGTTTCCTCCAGAAATATTTTTCCTTGTGTATCTCATATGTGTGACTGATGTTGAATGTGCTATAGCTTATTTCCCTTCTTTAATGTGATTTTCATTAAGTGCTTTGTAAAGATTTTAAAATAAGCATAATTTTTTAAGCACGGTAACAACTGATTCACCCCCCCCCTCTCAGTTGTACAACACGTGGTATCAGAGTCATCCCCTTTTATCTAAAGGTAGATCCTAGAGCTTAAACATGTCAAGCCATGAAGGAAATTCAAAAAATAAGGCCCCTCTATTCAATGGAACAAATTTTGCCTTCTGGAAGGTTAGAATGTGAACCTACATAACGGATTTAGGTGCAGATGTTTGGGATGTGGTAGATATTGGTTATGTAAAGTCAGTTGTATTAGCTAATAAGGATGAAAAACTAGAATTTAGCTTCAACGCTAAGGCTATGAATGCTATCTCGAGTGGGCTTGCAGAAGAAGAATTCATAAAAGTTATGCATCTAGGAACTGCCAAAGAAATGTGGGACAAAATCATTAACATTTATGAAGGTAATGAGAAGGTAAAGGATGCCAAGATTCAAACCTATAGAATGAAGTTTGAACAACTGAAGATGAAAGAAGATGAAACTATTGGAAAATACCTTCTGAGAGTAGAATAAATGGTAAATGCAATAAAAGAACTTGGTGAAACAATTGAGGAACCTTCTTTAGTTCAGAAAATATTGAGATCTCTCCCAGATAGGTTCAATCTGAAGGTCTATGCTATAGAATAACTAAATGACCTAAAAACCTTGGAGATTGATCAACTTCTAGGAACATTGACTGCATATGAAATGAGAATAGTTAAAGATAAACCCACTTCCAGAGAAGCATCATTTAAGGAAGACAAGAATGAGTATTCTGAGCATGATGAAATTGAAGAAAAATTTGTGAAGAGACTGAAGAAGGGATCAGGAAAATACAATGGTAAACTGCCTTTCAAATGTTTCAACTGTGGTAGGATAGGTCATTTTGAAAATAAATCTCCCCACAAAGGAAAGGATCAGACATTTGATGATGAGGAGAAGTACAAACACAAAAATTTCTTTAAAGTGACTAACCTTAAGAAGAAAAGTCTTTGCGTAAACAATGATGATGATCTGTTAGATGATGAAGACAATTACTCATATATTGAATATAAACTAAATAGATTCATACTTATGGCCAAAGAGGATTATGATAATAAAATCACAGGGAGTGATGTTAATGAAGAAGAAGTTGTGGTTGACATGGAAGGAGAACTGATCAGTGGACTAGAAGAGATTGACAGACTAAGAATCAAGAAAAGAAAGCAAAGACAATTGATGATACAGTTCGAGAAAGACAGTAAAGAACTTGATGAAGACCTTGTCCTACTAAAAATAGAATTAGAAGAGGCAAAGAAAATCGAAGACATTATGAAATGACAGTTATCAGAAAAGAAGGAAAAATGTGAAGCATTAGAACAAGAAGTAGTGAAAGATAGGAAATAGATGGAAAAGTTTCAAGCCTTGTATAATCAGAATCTATCAAGTATCAAAGCCTCAGAAGGAGTAGCCACCATTCTGAATCAACAAAGGAATCCAAAGCTAAAAATTGGTTTGGGTTATGAAGAGGGATCAAGTAGTGGAAAGTCAAGAAACGAAGAACCCATCAAGTTTGTCAAATGTACAACCAATGACAACAACAAACCTGAAGAAACAAAGGAAGACAATCATCCGCTCAGGACGAGTAAGGAAAAAGGTGCCAGGACTGAATCTGTAGAACAAAGAAATAGTGCACTCCCTACTGAAAGACATCATCATCATGGAAGAAATCGATTTTCTCAAAGAATACAACCATTTTCCAGGTACATAGAATTTTTCTATGGCTATTGTTTCTATTGTTCTAACTTTGGTCACAAAGTTGCAAATCGTTCCTTAAGACTTAGACATGAGCAATTAAGATTTCAAAGGAATAAATACTTTCCAGAACAGAGAATGATGTAGCCAAATAAAAAACCTTCAAAGATTGCAAATTGCCAAATTAAGTCTAGGGACATGCAACTAAAGAGGTCAAGAAATAATCAACAGTCAATGAGTAGACAACGTTGTAACAATAATTTTGACCTATTGAACAATGAGATTGAATCCTACATCTATCATAACTATGGACATAAATCTGTTGACTGTTGATTAAAGAACTATGAACCAGATTTGAATTCCCCTGCTGAAAATGTCAAGTTTTGGAAGAAGAAAGAAAGTGACAAGTGTGGATTAGTGTTGTCAGCTCAAAGAAAAACGAACCCTTGGTATATAGACAGTGGATGCTCCAAACATATGATGGGAGATAAACATAAGTTTATATCCCTAAGTGAAAGAAAAGAAGGAAACGTAACCTTTGGAAATGATGCTCCAGGTAAAATAAAGGGTAAAGGGATGGTGAGTTTAAGTAATGGAAAAAGAAAATCCCAAGATGTTCTACTTGTATATGGGCTGAAACATAATCTTCTCATTGTAAGTCAAATGTGTGACAGAGGATGTGAAGTGGTGTTCACGTCCAAGGACTGCAAGATAAAGTCTGTAAACTCAAAAAAAAGGTGTACAAACTAGGAGAAAACTAATCAAAAACATCGAACAATCACATATAGCTTTCATATCCATGCTGGAACCCAAGAATTTTAATGAAGCTAGCAAAGATGAACATTGGGCTAAAGCAATGAATGACGAACTTGATTAGATTGAGAAAAACAATATGTGGGAGATGGTTCAGAGACTGGAAGGTAAAAATATCATTGGTTCCAAATGGATCTTTAAGAATAAGTTGAATGAGCAGGGACACTTTGTCAGGAACAAAGAAATATTGGTCTGTAAAGGCTATGCTCAAATAGAAGTATTGGATTTTGATGAAACATTTACGCCTATAGCAAGGTTGGAAGCTATCAGAATATTTCTTGCCTGTGCTTTTCATAAAAGGTTTAAAGTCTATCAAATGGATGTCAAGTCATCTTTTCTAAATGGAGATTTAAATGAAGAAGTCTATATGGAACAACTAGAGGGTTTCAAACTGTCTGATAACCCTAACTTAGTATGCAAGTTGAAGAAAGCTTTATATGGATTAAAACAAGCTCCTCATGCCTGGTATCACAGACTGGATACGTATCTCAAAGAAAAAGGGTTCAAGAGAGGAACAGTTGACAACAACCTATATATCAAAATAGAGGGTGATGATTTGCTCATTGTGTTGGTCTATGTAGATTCCATCATCTTCGGATGTAATAAGGATTCATTGGTAAAATGGTTTGCTTCTACCATGGAACTTGACTTTGAAATGTCTATGATAGGTGAACTGTCATTTTTTCTTGGACTGCAAATTACATAGAGGTCTGAAAGGATGTTCATTTCTCAAGAAAAATATCTAAGATAAATGTTGAAAAGGTTTCAAATGGAAGATTCTAAACCTGTGGGAACACCTATGGTTACTGGCTGCAAATTAAGAAAGGATGATGACTCACCTGATGTTGATCAGAGTTCATATAGGTCAATGATAGGAAGCCTGTTGTACATCACAACATCTCACCCACACATAATGCATGTTGTAGGAATGGTAGGAAGATATCAATCTGAACCTAAATAGAGTCATTTACTAGTTGTCAAAAGGATATTCATGTATTTGAAAGAAACATTGACTTATGGTCTATGGTATCCCAAAAATCAGAATTTTCAGTTAACTGATTATTCAGATGTAGATTGGGCAAAATGTGTTGATGAGAGAAAAAGCACCAGTGGAGGAGCATTCTTCCTGGGTGACTCATTAGTAGCATGGCTCAGTAAAAAGAAAAGTTTCATTTCTTTATCGACTACAGAGGAAGAATATGTTGCTGCTGCTACCTGTTGCACTCAGGTATTATGGATGATTCAGACACTTGCAAACTTGGAGGTAAAATACGCTGCACTGATCCCAATTCATTGTGATAACACTAGTGCCATCAGTGTGTCCAAGAATCATGTATTCCACTCCAATACCAAGAATATTCCCATAAAATACCATTTTCTGAGAGAGTAGGTCACCAATCAGGTTGTTCAGGTCCATTACATTCGAACCACAAAACAAATTGTAGACATATTTACTAAACCCCTAGCCAATACACCATTTGAATATCTTCAACATAAGTTGGGTGTCATCCCATATCAAACCTAAGAGATTCCATCCTGTTAGGGGGAGTTTTGCATTGATTGAATATCTGATACCTCCTAAAAATACTGCAACAGCTCAAGGGGAGCATGTTTTCTTTGACATTGATGTCAAAGGTGGAGAAAAGAAGTGGTCCAGACTAGATGCTACTGTTGGAGGTCCAACCAGATTAGTGTAGTCGTTCAGGGTTGCGATCAATGGCAAAGGGGGAGATTGTTGGCATGTTTATATGTAGGTATGCTTGTCATTGATGGAAAGATCAAAGTATACATCGATGGAAAAACACGAACACAGTAATCTCAGGAGGAATTAACGCAGAGTTGAACACAGTGCAAAGGTGTGCTTGTTCATTTGATGGCAAACAAGTAGGCAAGGAAGACCAGCAGCGCAACGATGATCGAATGGAAAGATCGAAGTGTTGTTCAAACTCCATTTCGGAGTCTCGGCTACCAGGATTTTGGATACCGGGAGATGGAGATGTCAAGGAATCTCACTACAGGAGTCCCGAAATCGCTAAATGTGAAAGGTCGATGTGATGTTCATCCGAATCCATTTCGGAGTATCAGATACCGAGATTTTTGGTACCGAGAGATGGAAATTTCAAGGGCCCTCACAACAGAAGTCTCGAACTCGTGATATGCGAAATCACAAAATAACCTTAGCTATCATATCGAGGTTTGTTCTGGACCATTGATCCTACTTCATTAGGGAGTTTCGGATACTAGGAGATGGAGAAGTCAAGTGTCGATACTTTTCATAGGAGTCATGAAGTTGCAAAGTGCAAAAACTCGAAAAGCTGACCTGACTCTATTTTGGAGTTTCACAGATCGAGATTTGAAGGTGTCAAGAACTTTCACTTCAAGAATGCGAAATCATGATATGAGAAATTGTGAAGTGATTTGGACCAACATCTATAGAAGGTGAATGTGCCAGACCATGTCAGAAAGGACAGGTGGAAGATCATGACACATGGCACAATCAGAGAACAACAAGTGTCAAGTTGTTTTGGCATTTCAGGCCACTAGAATTCACAATTTTGAGTGACACGTGGTGACCACTCGAGTCATGACATGTCATTGAGTGATGCAAGACTGACCTCACTCTGGTAGTTTTTTCTTCAGGAATTTTATCACTATCACTCCCCCAAAGTCTCGAAGGATGAAGTCCCAGGGCAGAGAATAACCGTTAAATCATCGAGGGTGTGGACAGTTGATCCGACTCCATTTCAGAGCTTCGGATACCAGGAGTTGGAAGAGTCAAGTGATGAGACTCTTCATCGCAAGAATCGTGAAAGGCTGAAATGCGAATTGCCGAAATGATCGGAGCTAGTGCAACCAAGCTCCATTCGGAGCTTTGGATACTGGGACATGGATCATCAAGAACACATCGCCACAGGAACGTCGAAGTGTCGAAAAGAAAAATCATGAAAGCACTTTCAGGATAAGCACTCGGTCACCGATGGTGGTCACACAGTCGAAGAGCTGTAGGGAAAAATCTTGAAGCAGCAAGCTCCATTTCAGAGTTTCCAGGACTACGACTTGCAGAGTCGAGATGCCTCGCAACAAGAATCGCCGAAATGCAAAAAAACATTTTTGGTGTAGATTGTGGTCACAGCCATTGGTCACATCGATGAAATATGGAGGAAGGAGCTAGTGTAACCAAGTTCCATTTCGGGGTTCACGACCTAGAGTGTTGAGACACTTGATCACACGAATGCCAAATTGTCGAATGTGGAAATGTCGAAACGATGAAATGAACGTAAGATTCAATGAAGTCAATTCAATGGTGCAAATGAATTTAAATAAGATTGGAGGGATACTTTTGCACTTCAGAGTGTAACTACTAGAAATGATTGATAGTTTCTTCTAGAGGACTTGAAGAGACTTCTAAGTGATTGCTAGAGAAGTTGAGGTGTCTCAAGGAATCTGCCAGTGGAATGAAGACTGTTCGAAGAGGCAATTGACAGATGGATCTACCTGCTAGAGAAACTGAAGAGTTGTGATGATGATCAGGAAGAGCACTTGAAATGGAGAGAGCATGCAGAAGCATCGCGAGAGAGCATGCAGAAGGTGCACAAAAACTATAAGTATGCATAACAAAGAAAAGATGGGTTGCTATTATGGTGAGGGATTGAGGAGTGTAGAAGGAGGAGCATGCAACAACTGAAATAGAGAGCAAAGGAATGGCAGATCAAGCTAATATGACACACAATGCATAACAGAAGAAAAACATAAAGCGTAGAGGAGTGTATAGAAGTTAATGATGCAGATAGAGAAGCTCAGTGTAGAAGAATAGTGATAATTCTCGTAAGCCAATGATAAAAATTGTATCACTGTGATAAGTTCATTAACAAAATTTATTTGTTAGGGAGGAAGGGAGGTTCTAGGGAGGACTATTGTCCTCATAGGTTCAAGTGGGTTCTTGAACATAGGGAGTTGTAGTTTCCATCTGGTTGCATCTAGAGAAATTAGGGAGGAAGGGAGGTGCTAGGGAGGACTATTGTCCTTAGAGGTTCAAGTGGGTGCTTGAACACAAGGAGTTGTAGTTTCCATCTAGTTGCAGCCAGAAAAATCAGGGTGGAAGGGTGGTGCAAGGGAGAACTATTGTTCTCTATTTTACAGGTTGGTGCCTGTATGATTGGAAGTTGGTGCTTCCATCCAGTTGGTGTTGGAACACTTGGGGAGTTGGTGCTTCCTTCTAGTTCATGCTAAAGAAACTAGAGAGTTGGCACTCTCAACAAGTAGTAGCTTGCAAAATAGAGGTTGTAGCCTCATTATGAGTTGGTACTCATATGTATGATAATGTAAAGAATGTAAAGATTACTTATCATATAAATAAGAAGAGGTTTTTACCCTTTATGGGTTTCCTCCAGAAATATTTGTCCTTGTGTATCTCATATGTGTGACTGATGTTGAATGTGCTATAGCTTATTTCCCTTCTTTAATGTGATTGTCATTAAGTGCTTTTTAAAGAGTTTAAAATAAGCATAATTGTTTAAGCATGGTAACAACTGATTCACCCCCCCTCTCAATTGTACAACACATGGTGAACCCGATGTGAACCAATTTAGTGGTAGTACGACTACCGTTAGACCAAAACCCGTGGGTGATTGGTAAACTCATCACCTCAAGAGTTAATGGATCTATGGGAAGTTGTTAGACCATGTCACGAGTCCCGAAGGAGGTGATGAACACCAATTAAACAATCTCCCCCTTAGCACCAACTGAGGGCTCTCAGCACCAACTAAGATACTTGACACCATTCGAGCAGAATCAAACCTGTAACCTTTCGCTCTAATACCAATTTAGTGGTAGTACGGCTACCATTAGACCAAAACCCGCGGGTGATTGGTAAACTCATCACCGCCAAAGTTAATGGATCCACAAGAGGCTATTAGACCATGTTGCGAGTCCCGAAGGAGGTGATGAACACCAATTCAACAAAGGAAACATAGGAACCCTCGTTTTTTACAGTCACAACCACCTGCGAATCCTTTAGGGATGCTATTAAGGAACAATAATAACCTATTGGAAGTTATGATGACTTATATACCAAATGGACCACACTGTGGCAAGAAAGAGACGAAGTAGTGCTAGAGTTCACAAATATCTTCCATACCTTGTGCACCAAGTTGGGTATCAAATATTCAGAGAGACATATGGTGCTCAAGTATCGTGATGCTATGCATATATACATCCAGGCTGAAATGGAATTTCTGGACATCTCATCCTTGGGCACGACCTACCAATATGTTGTCAAAATCGAGCAGAAGCTCAAACAAAATACGTGACAATTTGGTACCCGTGAACCCCTCACAACAAAATCCAGGGAAGGGCCGCCCCAACCCACAGAGAAAAGGAAAAGGAAAAGATGGACAGTATCAGGACAACTAGTCCAAGACGTAAGCAAAGAAGGACACTGGAAAGACAAAGAAAGATACTAGGAAGTGGTGAAACTTCCATAAGATCCCTTGGTATAACACTATTGACTTTCATTCAAAGCAGTCACTAGTGGACGGAGTGAAAGCCTCTGAATCAGATGTGGGTTATGACTCTGAATCAGAACCAGAAAGGGGAAAATGGATCATTGACGTGGAACCTAGTGCCACCACTGCTACCACCAAGCTCCAGCCTGATGAACCAGATGAGCCAAAAGAAGGAGAGTGCCTCTTCCATTCACATATGTGGGTAAAAGGCACCCCACTACACTTCATCGTTTATAGTGGTAGAAATAAGAACCTCATATCAACATAGGTTCTCAAGTGGTTGGCCCTACTGAAAATTCCACACCCACAACCCTACACCATTGGATGGCTCCAACAAGGAAGAGATCTCCATTTCACCCAACAATGTCGAATGTCATATGACATCAACCCCTTAAAAGATGAGGTATTGTGTGATATTGCTCTTCTCAAAGTTTGTGATGTTCTTTTGGGCCAACCTTATTTATGGAAACATCATGTTATATATGAGTCTAGGCCTCGTAGTGTTATTATTACATTGAATAGGAAAATGTACAGGATACCTGAGGTAGTCCCACCTAGTGCTATTTTCTTGATCTCTGCCAAGCAACACAGGAAGTTCATCTCTCAGAAGGGGAAGTTTTTCTTCTTCGTGACTCAATCTCGGAATGAGTGAACTATCACAACCACATACAGGGTCTCTATAGATGACCTCTCCACACAGTAGAGGCAAGTAGATAAGGTCGTCGAAGAATACTCGGATATATTCTCCTCACCTGCTAGGGTACCTATGCACTATTAGGTCAATCATTCCATCTATCTGAACCCCGATGCATCGCTTCCCAATGGGCTAGTCTATTGTCGCTCTATGTTAGAGAATGAGGATATCAAGTGACAGATCTAAGAACTGCTCCACAAGGGGAACATATGTCCCATCTCATCACCTTGCGGGAGCCCAATCATGCTGGTAGAAAATAAATATGGAACCTGATGACTCATCATTAGTTATTAGGCCTTGAATAAAATCACAGTTAGAAACCGGTACCCAATTCCTTGAATCTATGACCTCCTTGATCAACTCATGGGGGCCAAATACTTCAGTAAGATTGATCTGAAGTCTAGCTACCACCAGGTCCTAATAGAACATGCATATGTATGAAATATCGCCTTCAATTTAAAGGAAGGACTTTTTGAATGGTTAGTCATACCCTTTGGTTTGACAAATGATCCAACCACTTTCACAAGGATGATGGATGATATCCTGTGACCATTCACCAATAATTTTGTAGTGGTGTATCTAGATGACATTCTCATTTACAACAAGTCTTGGGCAGCATAAGCTATACGCCACCTTGGAAAAATTCTCCTTCAACATGGACAGGGCCCATTAGATAGGCTACATTATTGATCAACATGGAGTACATATGGATCCAACCAAGATCCAAGTCGTCTGTGACAGGCCAGCCCCAACCACACTCACTGAGATTCAGATCTTTTTGGGCCTTGACAATTTTTACCACAGGTTCCTATTGGGATTCTCCCATATTTCATGGGCCCTCAGACAAATAACTAGGGGTGTTGGTGAGGAACAATTTGTGTGGGGACAGTCCCAACAACAAGTGTTATATGATTTGAAGCAACGCTTGTGATCATCCCCAATATTGTCACTACCAGACCTGCAGTAGCCAATTGAGATCAATACATATTCTTCAGATTATGTTGTGGGAATCATTCTCACTCAACACGACCACCCCATGGCCTATCATAGTGATACACTATCAGATGATGTTCATAAGTACCCTACTTACGACAAAGAAATGTTATCCATTGTGAAATCCTATCGCCAGTGGAGAAATTACATTCTTGGGAAGGAGATAGTCATCCACATTAATCATAAGCCATTGTAGTTCATGAACACATGGAAAATTATAGAATGACCGCCATCAAAAGTGATCCACATACTTACAATAATTCCACCTCAACATCAAGTATAAAACAGGAAGCACCAACGACGTTGTTGATTTTCTTAGTAGACCACCAGTCGTGACACTCACCAAGATTCTAGACTCTTGCAGCCATGACACCTCTGGATGGCCCCAACTCTATGAGACAGACCCAAACTTCACCACCATCTACCAAATGTTGGATGCAAACACAATTGTCGATAATTTCCATCTTCAGGATGGGTTGTTGTGTCATCTAGGCCATATCTACATTCCATCAAGTGAGTGAGTGAAAATGATATAGGAATCCCACTACAACTAGGTGGTAGGACACTTTGAAGTCGAAAAGATAGTGGTGATTCTACTGAAACATTTCTACTGGTCGAAACTTTGATAGGAGGTCAACAATTATATCAGGTCCTACACTTCCTGTGCTATTGCCAAACCAACAACTAAGAAACATGGTTTGTACACCTGTTGTGGGTGGGAATACCTCCTACAGATTTAGCATTTAAGGGCTCTAATCATGCATGCAGAAAATGAGCATTTCAAAGGCCTCAACTCTTTCTTATTCTCCTAACACAAAACCCCACATTCATGCAATACAAAGGTGTAAATGAGATTCAATAAATCTACCTTAAGTGCTTTGTTTCATGTCGAACCATTTGATTTCACTCTCTCTTTGATTTCAAGCCTCCTCCCAAAGATGACCTGCATTCACACATGAGCAAACAAAAGGCTAGGAGCATGCATTTCATATACTAATTGCTGGGTTAGTTGTGACAATATCATAAAATAAATAGTCAACTTGAACACATGATATGGAAGGATGGGAAAATCATTCCTTTTTGTATTAATATTCACAAGAGTAAACTTTACAATATGTGGCTAGCACTACTCCTCGAACCTGATCCTAGGCTCCTCCTCACAATGCACCAACTACTCAACCTCACAATGCAATTGCAGGAAAGTGGAGAAAAGGAGGGATAAATTTGGGCAGAGTTTCTATACTCTTTTTTTTCTTTTCAAATGGGACCCCTACCCCTTATTTTATAGGCTAGAAAGAGCTAGGTATTTGGTTGAGTGACTAGCCATGCATGGTCGAAATGTTTAGTTAACTTACCCAAAACTGTGTGTTCTGTCGACAACTTTCTGTTTTGTGTTCTTTTGTAGGTACAAGCGGGCTATAGTCGGTCAGCTAGAGTGTACACGCAGGCTGTAGTGGGTCAACAAGAGTGTACATGTGGGTTGTAGTGGAGCAGGGTGCGTGTACCTTTAAAAAGGGTGTTTTTAAGAAGAGTTGTTCACTACTATCTTGGCAAAGAAGGAATATGAGATGGCTTTATGCCAGGTAATCATGTATGGTGAAAATTAGGGTTATAACAACACCCCTCTTCCTACTGCTGGAAGGCCATGGAAATCCATATAAATGGACTACATGTCATGCCTCCTGTCCACCAAGCAGGGAAATGACTATTTTTTTGTGGTTGTTGATCACTTTTATAAGATGGAGATTTTGGTTGCTTGCAAGAAGGGAATCACAACATAAGCCATTGCCAAGATCTTCTTTGAGCGAACCTTGGTACATTTTGGAATCCCACAAACCATTGTCTCAGATCAGGATAGTCTATTTCTTAGCAAATTCTGGTCCAACCTCTTGTCACTGCTGGATGCCAAGATCACCAAATACATGGCCTTCCACCCCCAGATAGATGGCCAAACCGAGGTTGTAAATCGAATGATCGTGCATATCCTGCACATGTATAATTCCAAGCACCCTCGCACATGGGATGAGAGTATTCCCTATTTCCATCATAGCTACAACTAATACCTGCATATATCAACTGACCACAACCCCTTTTAGGTGGGGTTCGGATTCCAACCATTGGGTCCCATAGATGTTTCACTTCCCCTTGTGGTGACCTCGGTTGACTCATCTCCTGCTCCAACTGAAGCTGACAAAGCCACCCGGTTCATTGATTGGATCCATCACATCCTTCAAAAGGTTTAGGAGATCCTACAAAATTGGAATGACAAGTACAAGGAGTGCCATAATCAACATTGGGTGCCACATAAGTTTTAGGTGGGCAACAAAGTTTGATTGCATTTGCAGAAAGAACGCCTTACAGGACCACATTGGAAGCTTTACCCACTCTGTTATGGGCCATACAACGTCACCAAGGTTGTGGGAGATAATTCTTTTGGGCTCAACATTCCTCCTTTCCTTGGCCTACACCCAGTGTTCAACGTGTACCTCCTTCAGCCTTATTTCCCTCCATTATTCGACACCTCAGACATAGCAGAACAACTGAAAACAACAAATCTCAACCTAGATTGCATAAAACAAGCATCCAATGATAATATTGTGGACACATAGATCAAATTCACTCGATAACAAAGGATCCAACTTTATCGAGTAGTGAAAGTAGGGAAACTCCCGCACCAAGGCAAGTGGATCACCCGGGGCCAAATTCAATATAAATTTCCTCATCTGATGGGGGAACTCAATGCAATTTAGACCATTGCTTTCTAAAGAGGGAGGATTGATCCAAGTGGATATCGGTGGCCACCGACCTTTTCTAGCTGGCTCAAAACAACTTTCTAGCAATTTTGGTAATTTACTATTTTTAGCAATTTTTCAGGTCTTGAACTTCCGGAGCCGTTTTGAGGCCCTAAACGACGTTTTTTGGGTATGTACCAATCGAAAAATTTCAACATGAAATTTTCATCAACAATTGTATTCCTTGGATAGATATTTCTAATGAGCTATCGTACACCTAAAACGAAGATCTTATGCAAACGTTACGACCTCAGGAAGTTGATGTACTGACTTACCCAAATGGGGCCCACATGAATTTTGGCGCTTCATCTCCTAGTGTTAGTTTTTTGGATGTATAGGGTTTTTGACACTCCCGTTTACTGTAAAAATTCCTTATGAGCCTCATTGAAATCATCTTCTTGCGAATGAGCATAGTCGTCACATCTTTTCTCAGAGATAATCCGCCACCATTCCAACAAGCTTGTTTTCCACTGCATTTTACAGTTTCAGCTTATTTCCTTGTTGAATAGAAAACCAGTTTTACTGTATCTCTGTTATTATGTTTAAAACATATATTAATAATCTATAGTCATTTCATTCAACTCATAAAATCTGGATCAGAGGGTTAATCATGCAACTTGAAATATTTATTCATTTCCAACAGCCAGGCCTCATCCTCTTCCCCTTTCCCGTGTTCACCATTGAAATTAGGTGGTTTGATATTCCTAAGTTCACCTTTCAAGATGTATACCTCAAGCCTTTTTCTTTTCCTCTCAACATGAGACACACTTGGGATTCTCCTTGGTCCTAAACTTGCATGATTTCTTCTAGTGGAATATCTTGGAGAATGATATCACGTTCTCATGCTTCTTGACTTCCTATCGTTTTTGTGATCATCAATTTTTCTATGGGATCTAGATGTTGATACTTGTCTATCACTAGATGCTTGCTTGGTTCCAGCATATTTGTTAACTTTCTTATGAAACATGTTTAAGATATGAAGTATCTCTTCCTAATCCTTCATAAACTTTTCATTATCATCTTTGTAGCTCTTCACTTCCCTATCAAATATTCTCATAGTGACAAGCTCTTGCCTATATCTTCTTCCATTTGACTCTATATCGACATTCCCCATGCTGACATGATGACCTATGATCTCTTCTTCATGGATGTAAGATCCCTAGGAATCTTCCATAACTCCATTCCTTATATAAGAACTAAAGTTTTTTCTATACCTGTAATTCTGCAAGAAATGTGCATGTAATGATTATTGTTAGCGTATTGTAAAAATTTTCATTAATTAGAATACATTTTATTTCCTTGTCGATTTAAGAAGGACATGTTGCATCAATCCATGAAATCTTTCCCTAGATGCATTCCTCTGTGAAATATATTTCCAATGGCTACACTCATTCCCTAATCCGATATCTAAGCTAGAAGTTATGGCTTCTTGAAAAAGCCATTTTCACCCCTTTCTCTGCATTTTCTCTACTGGTGTAATTTTATTGAAATGCCAACTTCTATCAACTGCAGAAGAAAATATGTCAATAAATAGAGAAACTTTTGTGTGAGAAATAGATAATAATAACAGTTGTGATTATCATTGATTGTAGGTGTGATTGTCATTGATGGCAAGATTAGAGTATGCAATGATGGAATAACAGGGACAACGAAATCTCAGGAGGAGAAGCGACAATGATCTTTGGATCCCATTGAGAATTCCCAATGAACGTCATATCTGAGCCCGAGGTCCGACCGACGTTGGATCCAGGAGAACCTGCATGTTCTTTAAAGAGAAAGGTGAAGCAAGGTTATTAAATCCCGAAGGTAGGAGGATGGTTTCAGATACCGGGAGTTAGAAGAGTCAAGACTCTTCGTCATTAGGAGTCCCAGAATCGTGAAATGAGAAACCCCAAAAACTCAAAACCCGAAATAGGCACACCAACAAAGAATTTTGTAGACCGGGAAATAACTCCATTTCAGAGTCCCAGATACCGGGAGTTGAAGTGTCGAAACACTTCATCATAGGAGTGCATAAATGTCAACTCACCGAAATGCGAAATGCCGAAATCCTGAAATAGGCACAACAACAAAGAGCTTTGCAGACCAAGAAATAACTCCATTTTGGAGTCCTGGATACTGGGAGTTGAAGTGTCGAAACACTTCACCACAGGAGTGACGAAATGTCGAATCATCGAAATGCAAAACAACGAAATATTGAATCTTTGATCTGAATCCATTTCGGAACTTCGGATACCAGGAGTTGGAGGAGTTAAGCACTGAGACTCTTCACCACAAGAGTCCTGAAACGACGAAATGTGAAATGGTGAAATGTCATTGATCTGACTCCATTTCGAAGATTCAGATACTGGGACTTGGAGTTGTCAAGAACCCTCACATCAAGAATGCTGAAATTGCGATATATGAAATCACGAAGAGATCTGGACCGTCGAACGATAAAGAGTGTGGACCATTGATCTGACTCCATTTCAGAGGTTCGGATACTAGGAGTTGGAAGATTCAAGAGTTGAGACTCTTCATTAAAGGATTTTCGAAATGCGAAATGCCGAAATGATAAATGTGAAAACACCTTTTTGGTGTAAGCCTTGGTCACTGGCATAGGTCACATCATCGAAAAGATGTAGAGAAGAGCTCAAAGAGAAAATCTCCATTTTGGAGTTTGGGAGATGGAGAATTGAGACTCTTAACCACAAGAATGTTGAAATTTCGAAATGCCGAAATGAGAAATAAACACAAGATCCTACAGATCCAATCCAATGGTGCAGGCGAATTTAAGTATGATCAGATGGCTATTGTTTCACTTCAGAGTGTAACTACGAGAAATGAATGATGGCTTCTACTAGAGGAATGAAACAAGCCTAAGTGTGATCGTCGGAGAAGATGAAGAGGCTCAAGTCATATTCCGGTGGAAGGAAGAATATTCTTAGAGGTGATTGGAAGATGGAAGAGTGTTGAAGCCTGTAACTGCAATAGAGAGGATCATCTTGAGTTTGGTAGAGAAGAAGAAGAGTCTCAACTATGATACAGGCTAAGGAATCTCAGCATAACACCCAGTGATGATGGACACATGGGTTTAACTTCCAGAGAAGCTAAAGAGTTGCGAGGATGATCAGGCAGAGCACTCGACATGGAGAGAGCATGTAGAAGCATGTCAGGATAGCATGCACAAGGTGCACAAAGAATATAAGTATGTAGAACAAAGAAGAGATGGGGGTTGTTGTTGTTCAGAGTGATCAAGGAGTGTATAAGGAGGAGTGTGTAGCAGTGGAAAAATAGACAAGAGAAATGGTGCATTGAATGGACATGGCACACAGAGCATAAAAGGCAGAGGCACATAAAGTGTAGGGTATGTGTGTAGCAATATAGTGAGGCAGTAAAGGAAGGCTGAGGTGCTCTTGTAGAGAAAAACAAAAGATCATAAAATACAAGAAGATGTATATAGAGAGACACTAATGCAGGAAAGCAGAGCAACATAATAGAACAGTGATAAGCCTGGTAAGCCAATGATAAATATTGTATCATTGTGATAAATTTATATATAGCAAACTTTATATGTTAGGGTGGAAGGGAGGTCCAAGGGAGAACTATTGTTCTCTGTTATATAGGTTGGTGTCTGTGTGAATGGAAGTTGGTGCTTCCATACAGTTGGTGTTGGAACACTTAGGGAGTTGGTGCTTCCTTCTAGTGGGTGCTAGAGAAACCAGGGAGTTGGTGCTTCCTTCTAGTAGGTGCTAGAGAAAATAGAGAGTTGGTGCTCTCAGCAAGTTGCAGCTTGCAAAATAGAGGTTGAAGCCTCATTATGAGTTGGTTCTAATAGGTATGATAATGTACAGAATGTACAAAATACTTATCATATAAGGAAGAAGAGGTTTTTACCATTTATGGTTTTCCTTAGGAAATATCTATCTCTGTGTATTCCTTATGTGCGAATGATTCTGAATGTTCTATTGCTTACTTCCCTGCATTATGGTGATTGTCATTGAGCACTCTGTAAAGAATTTAAAATAAGCATAGTTGTTTAATCACAGTAACAACTGATTCACACCCCCCCTATGAATTGTCCAACAATTGGTATCAGAGTCGGTCCCTTTTATCTAAGGGTAGATCCTAGAGCTTAACCATGTCAAGCCATGAAGGAAATTCAACCAAGAAGGCCCCTATGTTCAATGGAACAAACTTTTCCTTCTGGAAAGTTAGAATGAGAACTTACATAATGGCTTTGGGTGCAGATGTCTGGGATGTGGTAGATATTGGTTATGTAAAGACAATTGTACTAGCTAATAAGGATGACAAGCTAGAATTTAGCTTCAACACTAAGGCTATGAATGTTATCTTGAGTGGGATTGCAGAAGCAAAATTCGTAAACGTTATGTGCCTAGGAACTACCAAAGAAATCTGGGACTGGTATGACATGTTGAAAGATAGACTTGTAATATTCCTTCAAATCACCATAAATCCAAGAAAAAATATCCTGAAATTCTTTGAACATTGAAGTATATTGATCAATTTCTTAAATTGTATAGATAGTACCAAGATTTAAAAACTTTGGAGAATCAGGAGTACCAATGTTGATTTTTCCTTTCTCTTGAACCTTCCTAATAGATATTCTTCTTTTGGATCATATATTTTTTTTTTCTCATCTCTTGTAAAAATAGATTCCAAATCGACATAATCCTTAGGAGAAACTGCAACACTCTTATCACCAAGATCTTTGAGAGAATCTTAGTTTTCTTCGAAATCATTTGATACCATTGAATCATGATATGTGAGAAAGTTTGAAATATGTTCATTATTTTAAACGACTTGAAAATATTCTTGATTATTATATATTTATTGGTTGTTTTCGCTCCATGATTGCATGTGGCCCTTCCTTCTTAACGCTTGGGAGTTTTAGACCCATGGTTCATCCAGAGTTGTCCAACAAAAAAACCAAAGCATGTGAATATCAATCCTCAGCCAAGGATGAGGAAGGTATCACCTGAGATGCATAGAGGATCATAAAGAACATAAGGTTTTGTGATAAGGATGAAGGCTTAAACACAAAGAAAGTAACTACAATTATCATCCATGTAACTCATGTCTGATATACTATTAGGACTAGGAATTAAAACAATACACACACATATTCAACTCATACATAACAAACATTGAATGGATCAAAACGTTCATATATTTATTACTGAAAGAATTCCATCATATCAGAGATATAAATTGCATAGGATAGACACCTATGATAGCCATAGAACTTCATATATTTTCATATAAAACATTAGAATTAAAATATGTTACACAATGCGCCTTTTCTCAAAACTCAGGCATAGAATAGACACAACTATATTCAAAGCATTAAAACAATACAAAGGGATCATATTGAGCTCGATATTGATAGAAAATACAACTCAAAAACTCTCTAACTCTATTTCTGATGTGTTTATGGGTCTTAAATCCCTTTAGTTCAACAGTAGGAACCAAACTCACCAACGAGGCCTAGTTATATTTTGCAGTGTTTAATAGTGGAATGGTTCTCCAGATCTTTTGATCCAACCAATTAATTGATGGGCTTTACGTTTTCTTACGAAGGCACCTCCTTCAGTTGGGACTTTCGCTTTTTGTGATTTCTCTTAGGTGGGACTGAAGTAAGATTATAAGCCAGTATAAACCAAGTTGGCAACAAAATAGAATTAAGTTTAACTATTGGAGAAGAGGTTGATCTTGGGATAACCTGCTACTCAAGCATGCAAATGACAATTCTATAGCACAAGCCTAGTAATAATACATTAACCATGTGATCATCCAATTACTGTCTCAGATACTAATTCTTAGGAAGAAAACACATATGCGATAAAACAAAGGCAAGAAAAATAATCCACCTACTTAATCATCCATCACATGATAACACAACGATTCATATTCATCATTAAAGTAAAGAGAAGCAAAACATTGCACCAGATAACTTGACAATAGATTTAATTTCTCTTACTCATTACAACATCATTCATGAGACGAGATAGGAAATAGTTATTCTCCACGTCCAATCATACAAGAAGTTTGATGAAAATATAACTTCATCTCTAGTCCATAAGGACTTCTCAATTAAAGCTAGCTCGGAAATAGTTCTTAACAAACAAAAAAAGAGTTTCTTGTAGAAACCATCGACCTTTCATTGATCGGTCAATGCTCTTATTTATAATGTAAAATTAACTAAAAATAACGGCTAAAGTGCAGTTGAACAAAAAAAAACTCGCCACATGGCATTCTCTACTAATAGTTTTCCAACAGTCATCTCAAGATATCCCTTTGAAAGAGTGACTTTTATCATACTCTGACCACCTGATGAACAAATCCTCGTAGGTTTGGGCCCATGGAAATTTGTGTTGTACCATTGGAGCCGCATAAATTCTTCTGGTCTCCACCACATGCACCTGGTACTTCACCAGACTGGTGTTTAACTATTGTATCACAGTCTGAGCTCTAATCGGATGTTCCATAAATTGTTGCACTTGTCCGGGTGTAGTGTCGGTCACCTTCACTAGCTCTTCGACCCATAATGAATATTGATTGGTATGCAATTTGATTATGTCTCACAAGTCAACAAAGTCATCGGGGGTGCCGAAATCGAGGAGTCCAATATGCTTCATTGCCTTTTGATATTCATATTTAGTTTCTCTTGGATTTCTCAGAAAAGTTACGAAGCCAATTTTTCTTAATAGTCGGAGGGATATTTCCTTCACATCGGAATTAAAATCATTTGGAAATTTCTTATAGAACAATACTCAGAAAAATATATGAAAAGCATAAGTAGGAAGAAAACAAACTGATGCATATTTGTAAAGCCTGCTAAGTCTGGTTGTTTGATACTTACACAATCTATGTAACCATTCAGATTACCTACACCATCTTTGTTAGCGCTGACATTTTTCTTTAGTTAGGGTGGGTTATGTCTGCGTGTCAGATCATGATAGATCAGGTACAAAAAACATGAGAGTCAAAGTCATTCTAGTGGTTGGTTGGCCCTTGGGGTTGGGAAAGGATTTTAGAGCTGAACATGTGCCAAAAGTACGAATAAGTTCGAAAAAAATAGGATACTGTCATAATAGAAGTTGTTAAATGCTTCAGATTGAGGCAGGTTTCTCAAACAAAATTTGCATCAACAAGTGCATCAACCATCATTAGCTCATTATGGAGGTTGGGGGAAATGAAAGGAATCGAGATGATCATACCACCCATCCTACGCAATTCCTATTGGTTGTATCTCACACGCCTCGGATCATACCTGTCATGCAGGTGTGACACAATAATTCTTTAAAACATCTCGTTGCAAGGAATTCAATGTTCCCCAGTACGTTTCAGCTCACTTCCCCACTCTGTTATAAATTCTAGATGTTTTAGATGTGTTCTATTGACCAGCTAAGCTTATGCACCATAGGTGACTCATCTCGTGATCTCAATTCGATCAACTTCTTGGTTTTGGGCCTTTGTCAAATCCTCCATGCATAAGGTAGATATGTTTTCACACCATGGGAACTCCTCAAAATGAAAGATGGGGCCTGGGAGGTAGTTGAAGCACTAAGCATGAGCAAAACAATTGCTAGGACTCATTCTTATTAGCAGCGGGTGTTCTCGAGGATTCAAAGGGAGATTCTGACCTTCACATGGAAACAATGGTATTGCCCCATGTAGAGGTCAAAGTGGAATAATTTGCGTCGAAATGAAACAAGGTGGAAGTCATGCTTCCTCAACAACAGATACCAAAGAGAAGAGGAAGGCCCAGGAAGAATAAATAAGTGGGAGAGGAAAACCAAATCCTGATTGAGTCGCATGTACGATCATTCGCTGAGGAATTCTTAATGTGTTCTATCTGGCTAGAGCATTCCAAAACCATAAGTCAAGGAAGAAGGAATTGAATGAGAAGGATAGAAGCCTTGGGTTCTAACGTTCGAGCACCTAGTCAGTAGCTAGAGTAGGAACAACTCACCATAGATGAAATCTACTAGGAAAATAGAGAACTATGATATAAGTTGGCCGAAAAGACCCTTGAGGTGTTATCACCTCAAGGTTGTAAAGGGAATGCAACCTACCTCAAGCGACATCTTCGGGAAGCACAAGATACGATTGTGAAATTGCAAGAAGTGCAAAGGGTATCGGCAAAACAAAATATGACAACACCTCCGGGAGTGCAAGGAATCTGAGGAGAATGCCCACATGTAGAAGAGGCATGATTGGTGAACTCTGTTTTTCATTCTTAGAAGCGATGTAGAACTTTGACAATTTTCCCTTTTTGTAAGGAGATTTTCATTTTCTTAATGCAACCGGGTTGGTTGGCCAAAAGGTGTAGACAATGTCTACTGTATGTAACCTGGCCTTGATGGAAATATAATATATAAAGTCTCGAAATTTTGACGAACGGGCTATGGTTATAGAGTTTGAATGCATCATTTCCTCTCTTGGTGTGTGTATAATGTTTTCTTTTTCCACATTTTCTTGTAAGTTAGCCCCGATTTTATACTTAGTGTTGCTCCAATTTTCTTTGTATTTTCATTGATATCCTTCTACGAAAAACCTCCAACGTCAATTGACTTCATCGTATGGTACTGATGTCGCACCACTGACTCGGGATACAATGTACTAAATACCAGAAAATTATCTTACGGGTAATGGTTGAACTCAGTACTTTGTTCAAGTCGAGCTCTTTAAGCTAAACTTGGGACTGGCGATGCCAAAAAGGTATTGGAGGTCGACTTTTAGAAATAAACATATCTCATATCTTCCTTGTGATTTAATGTCCTTTAAGAAAACCCCGATATCGAAAACATTTCGAAAGTTGGTGATTGGAGATATCTTTCCTCTATTCAAGCAACGCCTACTCTTTTTGCTCCTTACCGAGGCTGAAGAGAATTAGTTTTCGGCGATATCTTTGCGTGATGCTTGTCGCGAAATAACATCTTCTATTTTTCGATGCAGACAAAGATCAACACTCGAATACCTTGGTTATCTCAAGTGATTTCTTTCATGTTTAATCCTTCTCAATGCTGAATTCCATAAGCACATCTGGGAATGTTTTGACTGCCAATTCTCTAATTTAGATGCTAGTATTTTAAGTTATGGTTTTCGTAATGTTTAAGCAGACTTTAAGAGACTTAAAAGAGAGACAAGATGATAAGTCAAGGCAACAATTTTCATATTGAAGTAGAATCAGATAGTGCAAAATATCAAGTGGTACCCAAAAAGTAAAATTTTACATAAACTTTTTAGGGTGTGTTCAGTGCTCAACAAATGGAGACTCACTAGGTGAAAGAAGAATCTTTGTTCCTCCTTCACATTCATCTCATACAGAAGCTGGTGGAGAACCTTACTAGCTGTAAATCAGGGCTTTGTTTACCCTTGCATTTGAAATTCTCCGGTTGATTCTTCTAGGTCTGCCTATGGGGTTTTAAACCTTTATTCCTCCTTCGTTTACTGTAACCCTCATTCATTCCCTTTTGAAAAAATATAGTAAATCATTCACTATCATGGAGCCTTTAGTTACCTTTACCCACTTGCTTCAGTGTTGATCTACTACCGATGAGCATCCATAGCCCTGACGGAGTCACGTCGACATCGCAGACCTTCCTCCGCTGCCAGTGAGCATCCATAGCCCCGATGAAGATATATGCATACCCTCTCCTACTGTTCACTCTTTTGATAATGTCAAATTTATTTTGGCATGATGCCCTGAGCGACTGAGAGAGGATGATGTATGTTTATTTTGCAAAGTGAGATGGTTAAGGTGGATCCTTTGTTATATTTGTCTTTGGGGTTCATGTAGTAATTTCTAGATTTCCTTCTTTCCCTTAAGGTCTTACCAAACCACCAAGCAAACACTTTTGACATTTCTCTGAAGTTGTTCATTTGCGCAGGTTAGATAGAGGACTCCTCAAAGCAACCACAAGTTCCTCAATGCTTCTTGTGTTTTATATGAGTAATGAGTTAGGAACAAAGTTCACTATGTTGCATGGTTTAAAGTCAACCATTGTCTCATTGAACAGAACATTCAAAAGTGAAAAAGTCTAGAAAGAAAAATAAAACAAAAAAAATGCATTTCGCAATCACGAAAACATTCATACAAAACACAAGACAATTTTATTTTTTTTAACTGTTATTATTGGAAATATTGTTTTAGGGCTTGGCCATTTACTGGGAGGGCACAAGGTTTCCCCCTTAGACTCTGTAATCGATAAGTGCCTACCCCAATCTTCATAGCCACCTGGAAAGGTCTGAGCCATATATTTTGAAACTTAGAATGTTTTCCTTTAGGCTCATTCACTTTGTCCCATTTCAGGACTAATTCTCCTACTTCAAAAAAAAATTCTTTAGCCTTATGCTTATCAAACCATATTTTCACTATCTATTAGTGAGATAGGAATTTTGACTTAGTCTTTTCTCTCTCTTTTTCTAGAAAGAGAAAAGTATCAATTCTTTGTTGCATGACCGATGAAGATTCCCCACTAGAATATTGGGCTAGTTAAAGAGATGGAAGATAAAGCCCATTTGGTAGAATGGCTTCCTTCCCGTAAACCAGAAAGTACGGGGAATTTCCTATAACGTCCTTGGGTGTGACCCTATCGGCCCATAGAGAATTATGGAGTAGATTATGCCAATTCCCTTGGTTATTTGCAACCTTTTTCTTTAATATTCTCACTAGGTTCTTATTAGTTGATTCTTCCACCCTGTTTCCCTGTGGATAATAATTTGTAGGTACCTAATTATGATTCATTTTTCCATAGAAAAATCTATCAGTAAGGTGGAAGACAAATAAGCTGCATTATCAAAAACCAAGGTAGAAGGGACACCAAACCTTGTGATTAGTTGTTGTTCTATGAACTGGATAACCACCTTCTCATTTACATGAGTCAGAGCGATGGCTTCTGCCCATTTCGTGAAGTAATCGGTGGTAGTAAGAATGTACTTATGTTGTTTCAAAGAACTTGGTGTAATTTCTCCTATGATATCCAACCCCCATTGCTTAAAATGCCTAGAGACAGTCACTCGTTGGAGTGGGATTGTCACTCTTTTCTCCCTCCCAACACTTTCTTGACAAGTTTTAGAGTTTCTAGCATAGGTGTGTGTTGACGAGAAAATTTGACTTGTCGTCAACTGGAAGAATAGATCCAGTCTGAGGTTGTCTAAATAACCCAATCCATTTGGTGTAACCTATTCTGATGGGTTTAATGGCTCCATTAGCCAACTAGGGTCCTAAAGATAGAAAAATGAAATAAACTAACTAAAGAAAATTTCTAACAATAGACATAATAATTACAAATATTTATCTAAGAATGTGAATATACAAATGATTATGAACAGTTTAAATACAGTTTACAAGGTTTGCATGAAATCTTGGGAAAATGATTGTTTGATAAAGTTTATGAATCAAATATGAACAATGCTTCTTTTTGGATTTTTTTTTTAAATATATTAGTTGAATAAATATTAAATGAATACGATTAAAACAGTGACACAAAAACAGTCAAAGCTAATTAATGTAATCATTGTTTCATTCATAAACAAATTAACTAAATAACACACAAAATAACCTATAGTTGATCAACGAAACTGGTATTATCTTTATGTGTTGTATGAGCTCCTACCTGTACTGTCGTTAAGGGAAACCTATAACAGAACAATACTAGCACTTCCAGAATACATTCAAAGAAGTATTTGATATTGGAGTAAATTAATAACAACAGAAAGACAACTAATTAAAAATCATGTGATCTTAAGATAATCAATATTTAAGAACAAAATAAAACTCAATTTTGAGTATTGATATTATCCATCATTTAACATTATAAATAAATTCCACAATAATCAAAT
>ML784612.1:444833-465243 GCA_009831015.1 Picea engelmannii
CATTGACTTATAGCTCAAAATAGTCAAAATCATGGAAATCGTCGGAATGGAACGAAACCAAAGCCAACCTGTGCGAAATGGCTCATAATGATGGAATATGATGGTAAATGCCAACTGGACCCCACAATTCCTCTCAAATACCCATGTACTCGCTATAACATCCATCTGGCTACTCTGGTCATCATAAGTCTCTGCCCTGTGAAAATGTCGCAAAGTGGGGACATTACATCCTTCCTGTGATTTAGATCCATTGAAATATATGGTCCGAATTTGTGAGATAAAGTTAAGAGTTTATTCCCTCTTATTGCTTTGTTTCCCTCCTATCTTTTGTTCAGTGATTTCTAGCATAGGTTCTTGACAAAAGAGGGTTTCCTCTGTCGATATCGACGATTTATCTTGAAAGACCATTTCAGAGTTTTGAGTGAGAGGGACATTAGATGGAAGAGGGGAGAAGTGATCCAGATTTTATAAGAAGAATGAAATGAATACAGATTATTAACAGGTGCTTAACACAAAATAATAGAGATACAGTAAAAATGGTTTTCTATTCAATAACAAAATAAGCTGAAACTATAAAATGCAGCGGAAACAAGCTTGCTGGAATGGTGATGGCTTATCTCTGAGAAGAGATGTGGCGGCAGCACGCATTTGCAAGAAGAAGGTTAAAATGAGGCTCTGAAGGACTTTTTACAGTAAGAAAGAAGGCCAAAAACCCTAGACATCCAAAACCCTAACCCTAGGAGATGAAGCGCCAAAAGTCATGTGGGCCCCGTTTGGGTAAGTTAGTACATCAACTTCCCGGGGTCGTAACTTTTGCATACGATCTCCGTTTTAGGTGTGTGATAGCTCGTTGGAAAGGTATTGTTGAGGAGATTCATTTCAGGGGCTCAATGTTTCATTTGAATTCAATTTAGGAGATCCATCCTAAAAAACCTTCATTTAGGCCCTCAAAATGCCCCCGGAAGTTAAAACTGCTAAAAATAGTAAATTGCCAAAATTTTCAGAAAACTATTTTGAGCCAGTTGAAAAAGGTGGGTGGCCACTGATATCCATCTGGATCAATGCTCCCTCCTTATGAAGAAATGGTATCCATTATGTTGAGGTACCCCATTAGATGAGGAAATTTCTGCTGAATTTGGCCCTGAGTGAGCCACTTGCCTTGGTGCAGGAGCTGCCCTGCTTTGATGACTCGATAAAGCTGGATCCTTTTTTGTCAAGTACCCTTGATCTGTCTATCCACAATTTGATCATTGGATTCCTATTGTAGGCAGTCGAGGTTGATCTCTGTTGGTGTCAATTGTTTTGCTACTTCTTAGGTGTCCAATAATGGTGGGAAATAAGGGAGAAGGAGATCCACGTTGAACACTGGGCGTAGACCAAAAAAAGAAGGAATATTGAACTCAAAAGAATTAGGCCCCACAGCCTTGGTGATAGTGTACAACCCATAAGGGAGTGGGTGAAGCTTCCGATGGGGTCTTGTAAGATGTTGTTTCTACAAGTGCAACCAAACTTTGTCGCCCACCTAAATCTTATGCGGTACCCGATGTTGATCATGGAATTGTTTGTACTTGTCATTGGACTTCTGTAGGATATCCTGAACCTAGGATGTGTTGGATCCATTCAATTAACCGGGTGGCTTTGGAAGCTTTAGTTGGAGTAGGAGATGAGTTAGTCAAGGTGACCACAAGGGGAAGTGCAACATCTATGGGTCCCAATTGTTGGAATCCCAACCCCACTTGAAAGGGGTTGTGGTCAGTTTAGCTATGAAGGGCACAGTTGTAGCTATTATAGACATAGGGAAGGCTCTCATTGCATGTATGAGGGTGATTTGAACTATACATGTGAAGGATATGCACAATCATTCGATTTACAACCTCAGTTTGGCCATCTATCTGGGGGTGGAAGGACGTGGATTTGGTGAGCTTGGTGTCCAACAGTGACCAGAGGCTCGACCAGAATGTGCTGAGAAATTGACTATCTCAATCTGAGACAATGGTTTGTGGGATTCCAAAATGTACCCAGACTCATTCAAGGAAGATCTTAGCAGTGGCCTCTACTGTGATGCTCTTCTTGCAGGCAACCAGAATCGTCATCTTAGAAAAGTGATCAACAACCACAAAAACATAACCATTTCCCCACTTGGTGGATAGGAGGCTCTACATGTAGTCCATTTTGATGGATTCCCATGACCTATCAGGAGTAGGAAGAGGGGTGTATAGTCCTTGTTTCTTAGTGGTCGTTTTGGTAATGGCGCAGGCAGTACAGGACCTCATATACTTGATGACCTCCTGTCAAATTTTCGACTAGTAGAAATGTTTCTGTAGCATCACCACTGTCTTTTCAATGGCGAAGTGTCATGCCACCTGACTATCTCACTTGATGGAACACAAATATGTCCTAGACGACACAACAACCCATCCTGAAGATGGAAATTATCAACAACTACGTTTGCACCCAACATTTGGTAGGTGGTGACGAAGTCAGGGTCTGTCTCATAGAGTTGGGGCCATCCATATGTCTCATGGCCGCAAGAGTCTAGCACCATGGTGAGTGTCGTGACTGGCGGTCTGCTAAGGAAATCATCGTCGTGATTGGTGCTTCCTGTTTTATACTTGATGTTGAGGTGGAATTGATGCAAGTATGTGGACCACTTTTGATGGCGGTCATTCTGTAATTTTCCTTGTATCTACATGAACTGCAGTGGCTTGTGATCAGTGTGGATGACTGTCTCCTTCCCAAGAATGTAATGTCTCCACTGGTTGCATGCTTTCACAATGGAGTACATTTATTTGTCGTAAGTAGGGTACTTATGGACAGTATCTGACAGTGTCTCACTATGATAGGCCACAGGGTGGCTGTGATGAGTGAGAATGACACCCAAAGTATAGTTTGAAGCATCTATCTTGATCTCAAAAGGATGTTGTATGTCTGGTAGTGAAAGTACTAGAGTTGAGAAAAAGCGTTGCTTCAAATCATCGAACGCTTGTTGTTGGGACCGGCTCCATGCAAATTTCTCCTTACCACCGCCCCTTTTTATTTGGTTGAGGGCCCATGCAATATGGTAGAAACCCAACATGAACCTAAGGTAGAAATTGGCAAAGCCCAAGAAGCTTTGAAGCTTAGTGAGTGTTGTTGGGGCTAGCCAGTCATGGATGACTTGGATATTGACTAGATCCACATGTATGCCATGTTGATCAATGATGTAGCCCAGGTAATGGACCTTGTCCATGCCAAATGAGAATTTTTCCAAGTTGGCGTATAGATTGTACTGTCGCAGGATGTGCAAAACCTGTTGAATATGTTGCAAGTGTTCGGCCCAAGTCTTGTTGGAAATTACAATGTCATCCAGATACACCACTACAAAAGTATTAGTGAATCATTGTAGGAGATCGTCCATCATCCTCATGAAAGTGGCTGGAGCATTTGTCAAACCAAAGGGCATGACCAACCATTCGAAAAGGCCTTCCTTTGACTTGAAGGTGGTCTTCCATACATCTGTATGTTCTATTGGGACCTGGTGGTAGCCAGACCTTAGATCAATTTTACTAAAGTATTTTTCCCCCATGAGTTGATCAAGGAGGTCATCGATTCGGGGAATTGGGTACCAATTTATGACTGTGATTTTATTCAGATCCTGGTAATCAATACAGAGTCGCCAGGTCCCATCTTTCTTCTATACCAACACGATTGGGCTCCCGCAAGGTGATGAGTTGGGGAGGATGTGCCCCTTGTGGAGCAGTTCTTAGATCTCTCATTTGATCTCCTCATTCTCTAAAAAAGAGTGATGATAGACTAACCCATTGGGTAGCGGTGCGTCGGGGGTCATATCGATGGGGTGCTTGACCTGGTAGTGCAGAGGTACCCCTGTAGGTGAGGAGAAGATATCCTAGTATTCTTCCATGACCTTATCTACTTGCTTTTTCTGTGTGGAAAGGTCGGTCGCAAAGACCCTAGATGTGGTTGTGATCTTTTGCTTATTCTAAGAGAAAATCACAAAGAAGACAAACTTCCCCATCTGAGATATGACCTTCCTGCATTGCTTAGCAAAGATCAAGGAAATAGCACTAGGTGGGACTGCCTCAGGTATCCTGTACAATTTCCTGTTCAAATTAATAACAACACTATGATGCCTAGACTCATATACAACATGGCGTTTACATAAATAAGGTTGTCCCAAAAGAACATCATACAATACCTCATCTTTGAAGGGCTTGATATCGTACGACAGTTGACACTGTTGACTGACACAGAGATCGCTTCCTTGGAAAATCCATCCAATGGTGTACATTTGTGGGTGCGGTGTTGTTGGCAAGGCCAGCTGCTTGACCACCTCTACTGAGATGAGGTTCTTCTAGCTACTGCTATCAACGATGAAGTGCAATAGGGTGCCTTTTACCCGCATCTCTGAATGGAAGAGGCGCTCTCCTTCTTTTGGCTCGTCTGGTTCACCAGGTTGGAGCTTGGTGGTAGCAACGGTGTCACTAGGTTCCACATAAATGATCCATATTCCCCTCTTTGGTTCTACCTCAGAGTCATAATCTTCATCTGATTCAAAGGCTTTCACTTTAGCACCAATGACTTCTTTGAGTGGCAGTCAACAGTGTTATGCCAAGGGCTCTTATGCAAGTCCCACCACTTCCCGGTATCTTTCTTTGTCTTTCTAGTGTCCTTATTTGCTTATGGCTTGGACTGGTTGTCCTGATACTTCCCATCTTTTCTCTATCCTTTTTTCAGTGGGTTGGGACCACCCTTTCCTGTCTTTTGTTGTGAGGGGTTCCCAGGCCCAAATTGTCGCGTCTTTTGTTTGAGATTCTACTCGATTTTGATGGCATATTGGTAGGCCGCGCCCAAGGATGAGATGTCCAGAAATTCCATTTCGGTCTGGATGTATCTATGCAGAGCACCGCGATACTTTCACACCAGATGTCTCTCTGAATCTTTGATACCCAACTTGGTGCGCAAGGTATGGAAGATATTTGTGAAATATGGCACTGCTTAGTCTCTTTCTTGCCGCAGTGTGGTCCATTTGGTATACAGGTCGTCATAACTTCTGACAGGGTAGTATTGTTCCTTAATAACATCAATGAAGGATTTCCAAGTGGTCATGAATGAAAATAATGAGGTTTCCACTGTTTCATTTTTCTCAAAGAAAGTTTCCCACCAATCTTTGACATGGGGAACAGATTTGAGGAGCGCAAAAGTAATCTTTTCTTTATTCGAAAAGTTATGGATAGAAAAATACCCTTCTAGTAGATTCAACCACTTGTCTATAGCATCTGCATCTATATGACCTTCAAATAGAGGAATATCGAAGTTTATTTGTACCTTGAATGGGGCGGCGCCTCCATTCAAAGAAGATGTGTTGCCTATTGGTAGTCGTCGAAGGATTTGCGCGAAACTATCCATCATCTCGTTCCTCTGTTGCATGAGGGATTCCTCAATCAAAAGTTTGAAAGGATCTCTTGTCTCATCATATTTCTTTTCTCCTTCCATGGGAGGTCACTTGGGCGTGCAAGAACTTCTTTCCTCAAGAGAAACAAGCTCGAGACCCAACTCTTTGTACTTCGACCTCGTTGGGGACATGCATGAAGACGATAAGGAGCAGACCGCTTTGATACCACTGATCCATATTTTATGAGAAGAACGAAATGAACACAGATTATTAACAGGTTCTTAAAACAAAATAATAGAGATACAATAAAACTGGTTTTATATTCAATAACGAAATAAGCTGAAACTGTAAAATGCAGCGGAAACAAGCTTGCTAGAATGGTGGCAGTTTATCTCTGAGAAGAGATGTGACGACAACATGCTTTTGTAAGAAGAAGGTTACAATGAGGCTCTGAAGGCATTTTTACAATAAGTAAGAATGACAAAAACCCTAGACATCCAAAAACCTAACCCTAGGAGATGAAGCGCCAAAAGTCATGTGGGCCCTATTTGGGTAAGTTATTACATCAACTTCCTGGGGTCGTAACTTTTGCATATGATCTATGTTTTAGGTGTGTGATAGCCCATTGGAAAGGTATCGCCAAGGATATTTATTTTGGTGGATCAATCATGATTTCGGCTATCATTAAAGAGATTGATCCCGACAAACCTTCATTTAGGCCCTCAAAATGGCCTTGGAAGTTAAAATTGCTAAAAATAGTAAATTGCCAAAATTGTCAGAAAACTGTTTTGAGCCAGTTGGAAAAGGTGGGTGGCCACCGATATACATTTGGAACAAGAAGTTCCCAAGTTAGGAATCATAGGAATAATTGCCTAGAATGGGGAAATCTGTGGATGAGGGTTTGTTCGGGGTCTCTAAATCAATGACCATGTGTTTCAGGTATCGCTCCCTATTGATTATGATCATATTATTGTATCCCTTCAATGTTATCCAAAGGTGTTCCTAGTTTGTAATAAAGTTCCCATTCAACTTCTCAGACCAATCTTGACTTAGTAATAACCCATAGGCCTCTGGAATGTCTACTACAATGATGTCAATCACTTGAACAAATTTAGGATGTGTCGCTATCCTGATCATTACATCTCTAAGTTCACCCATGACTCTGACCTAGGTTATGTCTAGTTGTATTACATGTTTATCACTCTTGAGAGGAACGCCATTTAATTTTTTGCAAATAGAAAATGACATCACATTGGAAGGTGCTCTTGAATCTACCAAACAATTGTGGAGGTTCTTGTTGAAGACTTCAAACATTAAGAGGAATGGTGGGACAAAAGGTTTTCCCTTCTTATCTTTTGAGCAGGTATTCACAGTTGGTTTATTTACTAGATCTGTGGAAGTTAGATTTATTTGTTGTTCATTTCTTGTCCTGGGGTTTTCTACTGATTTCATAGCTTGTAACTGGAAATATTTTTGCTGAGGGATTCTACACATGTCCATGACCGATATATTAGCCTTCAACTTCTTTAGATCTTCAACTATGTTGTACTCCAATTTGGGCTATTCTCGGGTATGCATGATAATAGGGTTATTATGGGGAGTGAAAGGTTCTTTCGGGTGATTGGGAGTTGACCTTTCTCCTGACGTTTGAGTGGTAGTGGGATCCTTCGAGACAGGTGGACCTTTACTTCTAGTTTTCACAACCGATACCTCTCTAGGTGTTTCTTGAACTTGAAATAGGTCGTTAGAAGGCATAATTAGGTCATGATCCCATATTAGCATGGTTGTATCTTCTGGTGCGTCAATCTCTTCCTGGTCAACAACATTCATAACCGAACTTCTTGGTTGTTCGGTTAGGGAAACCTCATATAAAAACTGGTTGGCCATCAAATTCATGGAATGCACCCATTGACAACAGTCTCTTTCAGAGTGTTTTTTTTGGTGATAGGTACAAAAAGAATTAGATGCAACATTCCCTAGATCAATATTCAAGTTAGCTAGGGGAGGTTCAATTGCTTTGAATGATGGGTTTATTTTAAAGAAAAGTTTATAGGGCCTTTGGTCTTAGTTTCCTTCCCCTACGTTTCTCTTCATGTCTATGATCTCATTTGATAATTTGTTAACCATGCATTATAGATCTTCTATGTCTCCATTACCCTTGCCAGGAGTTTGTTTTGCTTGTTTCCCAGACAGTCTAGTCAGAAGGAGTCCTCTCCTGGGAGGAGTTTGAAATTATTTCTTAACTAAAGAGACCTATCCTTATTTACACCCTTTCATTTGAAATTATATCCTTTTATCTTCTTCAAAATTCTCAGCTAAGGTTCATTTGGTCGACCTCTTCACAAACATGGAAATAGAGGTTGGGATCATATTAGCATATACTTCGATTTGCAAGTCCTGAGTTGGCTTGTCTTCGGGCTGGAATTTGTTTAAGATGGTTGTGAATATTTGATTGAAATATTTAACCTTCTATTTCAAACTCATGGTGGCAGCGAACAACTTAGCCATCAGAGCTCCCGTAGTAGTCTCTTATACAAATTTGTCTAGAAAATCTTTTTGAAACTTTGTCCAGCTAGTTATGGATCCTATAGGTAAGTTAAAATACCACATGGAGGTCAAGTTCTCAAAAGTGTAGGGGAAAAACCTGAAAACTACGTCTTCATGTTGGACATTCATAAGCCTGATCGCTAGTATAAATTTCTTGATATGATCTTCAGGAAATCCTGAGGTTTCGGGATCGAACATAGGAAGTAACTTCTTTGGCTATTGGGGAAGGTTATGGACTGGTCTTGGGAGGGCCAAAATATCTCTGGCCAACCAAGGTTTCTTTTTTAGTGGTGGTTTTCCCCTTTCTTCTTTATGGTCATTGTTGTCCTCCATATCTTCATATTCTGAGTTAAACTCCTCCTCTTCCAAAAAACTGTTTGGTTCAGAGACATCGTCGATTGGCGTTTCGGGTATTAGATCAAGAGGATATTGGATTTCGATTATTGAAAAATATATTAATTCTTGTACAGTGTGCATGAAAATCTCGTCAGGAGTATCGACCATTGGTCTACTTAACTATTTTTCTTCGAGGAAGTATCATATGTAAGGACAATGCACCAATCTGTCAGGCATATTCTCTTGTGATTCTTCTGAATTGATTTAATTCCTCATGAGGAAGAGTGTAAGGTATGTCAGAGTACAAATTTTCTTCCTCAGACCCTCGTGAGTTACTCCTTTTAGGAGTGCTCAGCATGTGTAGGTTATCTTGGGAATGACTAGCCATGCATGTGGGATGTTTTGAATCTATAGGTTGTTTGAAGTACTATGAAAAATATGTATTTAGCCATTCATTCTCAGGCCCTCCTTCTAGCGCCGATTCTTTTGATGGGTATTAAATCCCTTTAGTTCAATAGTAGGAACTAAACCTACCACTGAGGCCAAATTAGACGCCGCAATGTTTAATAGTGGAATGGTTCCCCAGATCTTGCGATCCGGCCAATTAATCGATGGGATTTCATTTTCTTGTGAAGGTGTTTCCTTCAGTTGGGACTTTCTCTTTTTGTGTTTTCTCTTAGCTAGGACCAAAGTAAGATTGTAATCCGGTATAAACCAACTTGGCAAAAAAATAGAATTAAGTTTAACTACTGGAAAAGAGGTTGATCTTGGGATAACCCGCTACTCAAGCATGCAGATGACAATTCTATACCAGATGCCTAGTAATAATAAATTAACCATGTGAGAATTCAATTACTATCCGATATACTAATTACCAGAAAGAAAAAACATATGTGATAAAACAAAGAAAAGAAAAACAATCCACCTACTTAATCATCCATCACATGATAACACAATGATTCATCTTCATCATTAAATTAAAGAGCAACAAAACATTGCATTAGATAACTTGAAAATAGATTTAATTTCTCTTACTCATTACAACATCATTCATGAGACAAGATACGAAATATTTATTCTCACATCCAATCACACAGGCAGTTTGATGAAAATATAACTTCGTCTATGATCCAAAAGGACTTCTTAATTAAATCTAGCTCATAAATAGTTCTTAGAAAAAAAAAAGGAGTTTCTTGCATCAACCATCGACCTTTCATTGATCGGTCAATTCTCTTATTTATAATGCAAAATTAACTAAAAATAATGACTAAAGTGCAGTTAAAAAAAAAAAACTCACCACGTGGCGTTCTCTCCTAAATTTTTTCCAATAGTCATCTCAAGATATGCCTTTGAAAGGGTGACTTTTCTCATACTTCAACCAAATGATGAATAACGCCTCACAGGTTTGGGCCCATGGAAATTTGTGTTGTTCCATTGGAGCTGCATAAATTCTTTTGCCCTCCACCACATGTGCCCAATACTTCACCAGACTGGTGTTGAACTATTTTAGCATAGTTTGAGCTCTAATCGGATGTTCCATAAATTGTTGCACTTGTCTAGGCGCAGTGTCAGTCACCTTCACTAGATCTTCGACCCATAATGAATATTGCTTGGTATGATATTTGACTATGTCACAGAAGTCAACGAAGTCATCGGGGGTGCCAAACTCGAGTAGTCTGATATCCTTCATCTCCTATTGATCTTTGGATTAAGTTTCTCTTGGATTTCTCGGTGAAGTTATGAAGCCAATTTTTCTTGATAGTCGGAGGGATATTTCTTGCACATCGTAATTAAAATCATTTATAAATTTCTTACAGAAGAATACTCGACAATATATATGAAAAGCGTAAGCGGGAGGAAAAAAAAATGATGCATACATGTAAATCCCACTCAGTCTGGTTGTTTGATACTTATGTGATCTCTGCAACCTTTTGGATTACTTAAAATGTCTCTGTTAGTGCCGCCATTTTTATTCAGTTAGGGTGGGTTATATCCGCATGCCACATCATGATAAATCATGTACGAAAAACATGAGATTCAAAGTCACACTAGTGGTTGGTTGGCCCTTGGGATTGGGAAAGGATGTCAGAGTTGAACATGTGCCAAAAGTATGAGTAAGTTCCAAAAATATCGGATATTTTCATAAGGGAAGTCATTAAATGCTTTAGGTCAAGGCAGGTTGCTCAAATAAAAGTTTCATCAACAAGTGCATCAACCATCATTAGCTCATTATGGAGGCTTGGGGAATTAAAAGGAATTGAGATGATCGTACCACCCATCCTCCTCAAGTGCTATCGACTATATCTCACATGCCTCAGATCATACCCATCACGGGGATGTGACACAGTAATTCTTTAAAACATCCCATCACAAGGCATTCAGTGTTCCCTAACACGTTTCATCTCGCTACCCTGCTCTGTTATAAATTCTGGATGTTTTGGATGTGTTCTAATTACTAGTTTAGCTTATGCACCATAGGTGACTCATCTTGTGAGATAAATTCGATCAACTTCTTGGTTTTGTTCCTTTGTTAAATCCTCCACACATACGTTATATACATTATCGCACCATGGGGAATCCTCCAAATGCAAGACCGGGCCTACGAGGTAGCCAAAGCATGTGACTTGAGCCACAAAATGCCTGGGACTCATTCTTATTAGTATCAGGTGCTCTCGAGGCTTAAAAGAGAGATTTTGACCTTCACACAGAAACAATGGTATTGCCTTGTGTGAAGCTCGAAGTGGAAGAAGTTACATCAGAAGTGCACAAGGTGGAAGTCACGCTTCCTCAATAGTAGATACCGAAGAGGAGAGGAAGGCCCAAGAAGAATAAATAAGTGGGAGAGAAAAAAAATTCCCGATTGAGTCGCATGCACAATCAGCCACCGAGGAATTCCAAATGCACGCTATCCGTCTAGAGCCTATCGAAACCATAAGTTGAGGAAGTGGGAACCGAATGAGAAGGATAGAAGCCTTGGGTTCTGACGTTCGAGCACCTAGTTAGTAGCTAGAGAAGACATAACTCGACATAGCTAGACTCTACTAGGAAAGTAGAGAAATACGACGACAGTTGGCGGAAAAGACCCTTGAGGTGTCAGCACCTCAAGGTCATGAATGGAACACAACTTGGCTCAAGCGACAGCTTCGGGAAGCACAAGATATGATCATGCAATTGCAGGAAGCGCAACGGGTATGGGAAAAAAAAATATGACAACACCTCCAGGAGTGCGAGGCATTTGGGGAGAAATTTCACACGTAGAAGAGGCATGATTGGTGAACTCTATTTTGCATTTTCAGATGCGACGCAGAACTTTGACAATTTTCCATTTTTGTAAGGAGATCTTCATTTTCTTAATGTAACTGGGTTGGCTGGACAAAAGGTGTAGATAGTGTCTACTATATGTAACCTGAGCTTGATGAAAATCTAATATATAAAGTCTCAATATTTTGATGAATGGGCTCTGGTTATAACAGTTGAATGCATCATTTCCTCTCTTGGCATGTGTATAATTTGTTCTTTGTCCACATTTTCTTGTAATTTATCCCCGATTGTATACTTAGTGTTGCTCTGATTTGCTTTGTTTTTTCATTGATTTCCTTCTATGAAAAACCTCCAACATCGATCGATTTCATCGTATGGTACCGACATGGAACCACTGACTCAGGATACATGGTACTAAATATCAGGAACTTAGATAATGGGTAATGTTCGGAATTGGTACTTTGTTCAAGTCGAACGCTTTAAGGTCAACTTGGGACCGTCGATGCTAAAAAGGTATTGGGGGTTGAATTTCGGAAATAAACCTATCATGTGTCTTCCTTGTGAGTTAGCATTCTTAAAAAAAAACCGATACTGAAAATGTTTTGGAAGTCGACAATCGTTGATATCTTTCCTCTATTCGTGCAATGCCTACTCATTTCGCTCGTTACCAAGGTTGAAGGGAATAGGTTGTCGGTGATATCTTTGTGTGATGCTTGTTGCGAAAGAGCATTTTTTGTTTGTCGATGCCGATGAATATCAACACTCGATGACCTTGGTTATCTCGAGTGATTTATTTCATGCTTAATCCTTCCCGATGTCCAATTTTGTAAGCGCGTCGAGGATTTTTTACCAAAGCTAAACCTCCAAAAAGAAACTTGAGTAAAGAAGGTTAGCAACAATGGGGGACAATGGGGAGCCCATTGCTACGCCACTGGTTTGTTCATAGAATTCTCCTTGATAACTAAAGAAAGTGGAGCATAAGCAGATCTCGGCTAGGTTAGTTGTTTCAGGGTCAGTGACTTCTTTGATAATTTGGATAGCTTCATTCAAAGGGATTTTCGTGAAAAGGGAAACGACGTCAAAACTTATGAGGGTGTCTTGAGGCCTTATTTTTTCGTTTTTAATGATTTTAATAAAGTCATTGGATTCCTTAATGAAAGAGTCAGTGTGGCCTACCAAGGGGCTGAGGATCTTGGCTACGTGTTTAGCTAACTCATAGGTTGGTGAGCCTATGGTATTTACTATGGGTCTAAGAGGAATATCTTCTTTGTGAATTTTCGGTAAACCATAGATTCTAGGGGTGATCTCATTGCTTGGGGTTAAACGTTTCTTAGTTATTTCGTCTAGGTTGGAGTTGTTGATGGCATTCCTTACTTGTTTTATGATTTTCTTAATAGGGTTGTAATTAAGCTTTCTGTAGCTGCCGCTCTGAGAGAGGTGTTCATTCATTTTCTTATTATAATCATTGAGGTTCATAAGTACGGTGGCGCCACCTTTGTCTGCTTTAAGGATCACCAAATTTTCATCATTTCTTAAGTCTTTTAAGGCTGCGCGTTATTCTTTACTCAAGTTGCTTTTTGGAGGTTTAGCTTTGCGTAGAATCACTGAGAAGTCCTGGCGTATTAATTCTTTGTCTTCATCGGCAAGGTGTTGTATGCTGTCTTCCACGCAACAAATGATATTATCGATGGGTACGGAGGTTGGAGAGACAGCAAAATTTAATCCTTTTTCTAATACGCTCAGCTCAGCTTCATTTAACGCGCGCACAGAAAGGTTAACCACCGTTTTCGTTTTGGTGTTTGTGCTGCTGTTTTCTTTAATGAGTAGCCATCGTAGCTTGGATGCGTGCCTGGTGTGAGATTCTAAGTAGCTTCTTTCTGCTTTCATGGCTGTGATGGAGTCCACCTTCCTCCACAGCTCGGGCACTACAGTTTGTGCGAGTTTTAGGTGAGATCTGAACGCGTTTTTGGACAACCGGTCCAAATTACACCTGTTCCTCTTGATTTCGCCTTTGACAATGGATAACCCTAGCTTGGAGAATGCTGCGTTGTTCCATTTATTTCTGGTCCGGTGTTGAATTTGTGCGAATTTGGGGAGCACGTTTTTATCCCTACAGTTCTTATTATTAATGTTTGAATTAATAATAATTTAATAATTTCAAAACAATCAAACATAACCCTAATTAAATAATAAAGAAAAGGATTTTTTACCAAATAACATAAACCCTAATTAAATCAAAAAGAACTTTTATCGAAACAACCTAGCCGACACTTGGTTTTCACGCCATTTTCCAGTATTAAAAACAAATCTTCTCATTATCTAAACCTAGGCTCATTGTCCTGAAGATGGATCCTGATTTGGATCCGAAACGTCGACACTCTTTGACCAAACTGTGGCTTTTCCCACCAATCTTGAATATTCTTGATTACCTATGCTAGAGAGACCCTGATAAAAATATGGGACACCCAAGGGATTGATATCAATGAAGGGGTCCATTTCTTGGTTTAGACACATCAAGAGGAAGAGAGATGGTGGAAATTCAAGATAGTTGTAGGAAGATATTAGTGGGTCGTGAGTTTTATGAGCTGTGAATGGACTATGAGAGACCACCCTCTTTGGTGGATTACTAACCTCAACTCGGGGGTGATTTGTTGTTGATATATGGAACACCAAGTCTAACGCTAGGTGGAACATCTGTCCGAACCAGCTGGTTGCACAACTCTTGTTTAAAGATAAGTGTTTTTATCTTGTTGTTGTGTTATTTACATGTGTTATTGTTGTGCATGAACTCTGTGTAAAAGAGAATGTTTTGTATGTTGTTGTATAATAAGATGTTTAGCTGCATTTCATGTTGATCATTAGCATGCTATAGATTCTTATATTTTATGGTTGTAGAAAATAGCTAAATTTGTTTTAATTCATAGTAGTAAGCTATAGGAAATGACCTAACTATAAATGAGTTAAACTGATTAGTAGAAATTTCATTTTTATGTATATTCTGCATCGTAATATCCCTCAGTTGGGTTGGGGGATGTTACGTTATGGTATAAGATATTCTAGTTCAAATGTTGGGCTTGTATGGGCTCGAACCAAAGAAAATTGGTGAAATTTGCTATTGCAGATTTTTTATGTGACGGATCTGGGGAAAATGGAGAATTTAGAGAGAAATCTGCAAATCCGTGGGAACAATCTGAGTTTGAATGACTCTAGAAGGTTTAACATAGTTAATGGAGTAGAGAGGTGAATTTACAGATCGAAATTCGACCTAAAATGGTCTAAATTTGAGTTTTAATGGTCACCTGTAGAGTTGCAGGCAGTTTGGTGAACTGACGGTCGAGATTGCATTTGATCTCAAGATCAATGACCAAGATTCTCTATAATAAATTTAAAAAATTAGTAATGTCTCAGCCATTTGGAAGGTTGAATAAATCATTGGGCATGATTAATTTTCAGTGGATAAGGAAATAGATCAGATAGATGGTCCATATTCTTTTGGACTGTGAGCAAAATTTTCTAAGTGTGAGGTTGGACAGTAGAATCCATTGATTATCGATGGTTAGATCGACGATTTTGGCAAAGTGACAAAAATTCTCCAAGAGAAAATTTTGATGGTTGATGGTTGATGGTTGATGGATGAGTGTTGGTAGAGTTGGACAATGTTGATACAATCAATGACTGAGATTCATTTCGGGGGTTGTGAAATGGATGAGATCGATGGTCTAGATCAATTAGAGAAAAGTCAAATTTTTTCCAAGTGTTAAAGTTCACCAAGAGAAATCATCGACAGATGATGGATGGATTGGCTGAAATGACGAAGAGTTTTGTTCATCCATAAGACATCTTTGACTTCTAATGGTTGACAGTTGAGGGTCAACCGAATTTGATGAAGTATTTTCAATCGCCAACGAACATCGTCGACGGTCGATGGGTCAATGGTCAAGGAGCTGGGTTGATGGACGACGATCAAGTCGGTAGTTTGGGGAATTATTGTGCATTCCAAAGTAGAACATTGTTATTTTTTGGCTGATAGAGAGTATATCAATGGTTCATATTGCATCTGACTTGATATTGATGGCACATATTGCACATTGACAAAATTGTTCCATAGTTTAGAAAAACCAAAAAACACCAAGTTTGGAGGCATTCTTATTTTAGTCATAACTAGAGAAAATTAAAGTAGAATGGGATGAAAGATATGGGTTTTTTCCACTGAGAAGAAGTTTACAAAAGTGCCAGACAGGGTCCTTGTCCAATTCTTCTCAAATTTGACATAAGTTCCAAAATAGTGGTTTTTAAAGATCTGTGTCCAGATCATTAACAAAAGTTCAAATTAATTTGAAACTTTTGGGGAGAGTCCAAAAATTAGACACATAAATAACCGATGAAGGAACTAAATAAATCTTATGGGGATTGGAATGGGGATACAAAATAGGCCAAAATCCACTATTTTCGGCCACTTTTTGGGGATGTTTGATATTTTCAGAGAAGGAAAAGTGACCCTAGATCATAAAACTGGAAAGTTTTATTTAGTCAACTTTTTATATACTCATCAATAAAAACAACTTTGTTTTAGTGAATTTTTTCTAGAAGTGCACAGATTGAGAGATAGCGAGTTTTGATAAAAATTCCATGTCTTGAAAAATGAGTGAAAAAGGACAAAGTTGTAGATTCCATATTGTTGTATATTTTTACTAGAACATCAAATTTGAATTCTGAGAGTTTTTATGAATTCTCTGTTGTTATTGTTGGACAACTGAGAGGGGGGGGGGGGTGAATCAATTTTTACCGTGCTTAAACAATTATGCTTATTTTAAATTGTTTACATAGCACTCAATGACAATCACCATAATGTAGGGAAGTAAGCAATAGAACATTCAACATCATTTGCACATAAGGAATACACAAAGATAGATATTTCATGAGGAAACCCATAAAGGGTAAAAACCTCTTCTTCTTTATATGATAAGTATTCTTTACATTCTGTAAATTATTATACCTATGAGCACCAACTCATAATGAGGCTTCAACCTCTGTTTTTCAAGCTGCAACTTGCTGAGAGCACCAGCTCTCTATTTTCTCTACCACCTACTAGAAGGAACAACCAACTCTCTGGTTTCTCTAGCACCCACTAGAACGAAGCACCAACTCCCTAAGTGTTCCAACACCAGCTAGATGGAAGCACCAACTTCAAGTCACATAGGAACCAACCTGTATAACAGAAGACAACAATTCTCCCTTGCACCTCACTTCCACCCTAACATATAAAGTTTGCTATATTTAAATTTATTAGAGTGATACAATATTTATCATTGGCTTACCAGGCTTATCATTGTTCTGCTATGCTACTCTTCTCTCCTGTATCAATGTATCTCTATCAGCATCTTCTTGCATTTTCTGATCTTCTGTTTTTCTCTACAAGAGAACCTTATCCTTCCTTTACTGCCTCACTGTCTTGCTGCACACATACCTTGCGCTTTTTGTGCCTCTTCCTTTTATGCTCTGTGTTCCATGTCCATTCAATGAACCATTCATTTTCATCATGTTTTCGCTGCTGCACACTCCTCCTTCTACACTCCTTGATCACTCTGAACAAAAGAAACCCCCATCTCTTCTTTGTTCTTCATACTTATAGCCTCTGTGCACCTTGTGTATGCTATCTCTCCATGCTTTTGCATGCTCTCTCCATGTCGAGTGCTCTGGCTGATCATCATCGCAACTCTTCAGATTCTCTGGTAGTTAAACCCATGTGTCCATCATCACTGGGTGTTATGTTGAGATTCCTTAGCCTATATCTCAATTGTGACTCTTCGTCTTCTCTATCAAAGTTCAGTTTATCCTCTTTGTTGCAGTTACAGGCTTCAACACTCTTCCATCTATCAATCACCTCTAAGAATAGTCTTCCTTCCACCAGAATATTCCTTGAGCCTCTTCATATTCTCTGGCAATCACACTCAGACCGATTTCATTCCTCTGGCAGAAGCCATCAATTGTTTCTAGCAGTTACACTCTGAAGTGAAACAATAGCCCTCCGATCATACTTAAATTCACCTACACCACTGGATTGGATCTGTAGGATCTTGCGTTTATTTTTCATTTTGACATTTTGGAATTTCGACATTCTTGTGGTGAAGAGTCTCGATTATCCATGTCCCAAACATCGAAATGGAGCTTGTCTCTTCGATCTCTTCTTTACAGCTCTTCGACAATGTAACCTCCAGCGGTGACCAAGGCTTACACCAAAAATATGTTTTCACATTTCGCATTTCGGCATTTCACATTTTGGAATTTCAGGACTCCTTTGATGAAGAGTCTCAACTCTTAACTCTTACAAATCCCAGTATCCAAACCACCAAAATGGATTTGGATCAATGTTCCACACTTTTGATGATTCAACGATCCAGATCTCTTTGTGATTTTGTATACCACGATTTCGACATTCTTGATGTGAGGGTTCATGACAACTCCAAGTCCCAATATCCAAAACTCTAAAATGGAGTCGGATAAATGGCATTTTAGCATTTCACATTTCTCCATTTTGGGACTCTTGTGGTGAAGAGTCTCGACGCTTAACTCCTCCAAATCTCGGTATCTGAAGTTCCGAAATGGAGTCGGATCAAAGATACGGTATTTGGTTGTTTCGCATTTCATAAATTCGGCATTTCAGCACTCCTGTGGTGAAGTGTTTCGACACTTCAACTCCCAATAGCTGGGACTTCAAAATGGATTTATTTCCCTGTCTGCAAAGCTCTTTTTTGGTGTGAATATTTTGGGATTTCAGTGTTTCACATTTCGACGATTCGACATTTCGAAACTCCTGTGATGAAGTGTTTCGACACTTCAACTCTCGGTATCCAGGACTCTGAAATGGAGTTATTTCACAACCTGCAAAATTCTTTGTTGGTGTGCCTATTTCAGATTTTGGGTTTTCGCATTTTTCGATTCCGAGACTCCTGATGACAAAGATTATTGACTCTTCCAACTCCTGGTACTCGAAATTGTCCTCCTTCCTTCAGGATTTCGTAACCCCACTTCACCTTTATCTTTAAAGAACGTCCAGGTTCTCCTGGATCCAACGTCAGTCGGACCTTAGGCTCAAATCTGACGTTCATCAAGAATTCTCAATGGGATCCAAAGATCATTGTTGCTTCTCCTCCCAGGATTTCGTTGTCCCTATTTTGCCATCGTTGCATACTCTGATCTTTCCATCAATTACAATCACACCTTCCATCAATGATAATCACAACAATCTCCCCCTTTGGCATTGATGGAAACCCTGCATGACTGCGCTAATCTATTTGGACCTCCAACTGTAGCATCTGGTCCAAACCACTCCTTTTATCCCCCTGAGTTGTTGCAGTATTTTTAGGAGGTATCAGATATTAAATCAATACAAAACTCCCCCTAACATGATGGACTCTCTTAGGTGTGAGATGGTATGACACCCATATTCTATCGGAGGTATTCAAATGGTGTCTTGGCTAGGGGTTTAGTAAATATGTCTGCAATTTTTTATGTGGTTGGAATGTAATGGACCTGAACAATCTGATTGGTCACATGCTCTCTCAGAAAATGGTATTTTATGGGAATATGCTTGGTATTGGAGTGGAATGCAGGATTCTTGGACACATTGATGGAATTAGTGTTATCACAATGAATTGGGATCGATGAAACATATTTTGCGTCTAAGTATGCAAGTGTCTGAATCATCCATAATACCTGAGTGCAACAGGTAGCAGCAACAATGTACTCCACCTCTGTAGTTGATAAAGAAATGGAACTTTTCTTTTTACTAAGCCATTCTACTAATGAGTCACCCAGGAAGAATTCTCCTCCACTGGTGCTTTTTCTCTCATCAATACAGTTTTCCCAATCTCCATATGAATAAGAAGTTAACTAAAAATTATGATTTTTGGGATACCACAGACCGTAAGTCATTATTTCTTTCAAATACATGAATATCCTTTTAAAAGCTAGCAAATGACTCTGTTTAGGTGAAAACTGATATCTTCCTACCATTCCAATTGCATGCATTATGTTTGGGCAAGATGTTGTGATGTACAGCAAGATGCCTATCATTGACCTATATGAACTTTGATCAACATCAGGTGAGTCATCATCCTTGCTTAATTTGCATCCAGTAACCATAGGTGTGCCCACATGTTTAGAATCTTCCATTTGAAACCTTTTCAACATTTCTCTTAGATATTTTTCTTGAGAAATGTACATCCCTTCAGACCTCTGAGTAATTTGCAAACCAAGAAAAAATGATAGTTCACCTATCATATACATTTCAAACTCAGACTCCATGGCAGAAGAAAACCATTTTACCAATGAATCCTTATTACATCCGAAGATGATGTCAATCTACATAGACCAACACAATGAACAAATCATTACCCTCTGTTTTGATATATAGATTGTTGTCAATTGTTCCTCTTTTGAACCCTTTGTCTTTGAGATACGTATCCGGTCTGTGATACGAGGCATGAGGGGCTTGTTTTAAGCCATATAAAGATTTCTTAAGATTGCATACTAAGTCAGGGTTATCAGACAGTTTGAAACCCTCTAGTTGTTCCATATATACTTCTTCATTTAAATATCCATTTAGAAAAGCTGACTTGACATCCATTTGATAGCCTTTAAACCTTTTATGACAAGTATAGGCAAGAAATATTATGATAGCTTCTAACCTTGCTACGGGTGAAAATGTTTCATCAAAATCTAGTCCTTATATTTGAGCATAGCCTTTACAGACCAATCTTTCTTTGTTCCTGACAACTTGTCCCTGCTCATTCAACTTATTCTTAAAGATCCATTTGGAACCAATGATATTTTTACCTTCTGGTCTATGAACCATCTCCCACGTATTGTTTT
>ML784612.1:465293-494512 GCA_009831015.1 Picea engelmannii
TACCTTCATCATCCCTGTCATCATATTTTCCAAGGTTCTCATCATTATTCTTTATGTAACATTTACTCCCAAAGACTTTGAAGTGTTTGATTGAAGCAAGTCTCCCATACCATAGTTCATAAGGTGTCTTGTCACTTTGTGGTATGAGGTGGGCTTTGTTAAGAACATGGATTGTTGTGTGTATTGCTTCTACCCAATAGGTTTTACCAATGTTCTTATCATTCATCATTGAACTGGCTATTTGCTGCACTGTTCTATTTTGCCTCTCCACTACTCCATTTTGTTATGGAGTTCTTGGGATTTTGTATTCTCTCTTGATCCCATGCTTATCACAAAATTCCTTGAAATCACTTGACATAAATTCTCCTCGTCTGTTTGATCTTAATTCCTTTAACCTATTTCCTATTTGATTCTCAGTTAAAGCCTTAAATATTTTAAACTTCTCAAATGCTTCATCTTTTTCCTTGAGAAAGGCAACCCAAGTAAGTCTGGAGTAATCATCAATAATCAACATGAAGTAGTTTTCTCTCCCTGTGCCTTCCTGTCAAGATGGTCCACATAAATCCATATGAACTAGTTGGAGTGGTTTCTCTGTTGAATTAAAGCTCTTGGACTTAAACAATGTCCTGGTTAGCTTTCCTACTTGGCAGGATTTAGACATAGAATCTTGGGGTTTTGATATTCTTGGAAGATATTTTACTACCTCAATATTTTTGAGCTTGATTAAGTTGTCAAAGTTTATATGTCCAAGTCTCCTATGCCATAACCAAGTTTCATCATGTTTTCTTAGATGACAGTCTTCTCTATCTTCTTTTATCACATATACATTATTTTTTTTCCTTATGCCTTTGGCCACCACTTGTCCAGAGTTTGCAGACTTTATCTTGTAGTCCTTGGATGTGAACACCACTTCACATCCTCTGTCACACATTTGAATTACACTAAGTAGATTTTGTTTCAGCCCATATACAAGTAGAACATCTTGGGATTTTCCTTTTCCATTACTTAAACTCACCATCCCTTTACCCTTTATTTTACCTAGAGCATCATTTCTAAAGGTTATGTTTCCTGATTTTCTTTCACTTAGAGATAGAAACTTACCTTTGTCTCCCATCATATGTTTGGAGCATCCACTGTCTATATACCAAGGTTTCGTTTGTCTTTGAGCTGGCAACACTAATCTGCACTTCTCACCTTATTTCTTCTTCCAAACCTTGATATTTTCAGCAGGGGAATTCAAATCTGGTTCCTAGTTCCTTAAGTGACAGTGAATAGATTTATGTCCATAGTTATGATAGATGTAACATTCTGGTTCATTGAATAAAGGATCATAACGATTGTTATGCTTAACCTGTGTCCTTTTCCCATCCATAAGTGATTTGACGTCTGTGGTAATTTTTTACTTGGCTGTCTCATTCTTTGTTGTGGTATATATCTATACCTTGAATGTATTGATTGATCATAATTTAATTTTAAAGAATAGTTTAGTTCTTTATGACTAAAGTTAGAACAAAAGAAACAATATCCACAAAAAAAACATTCGTACCTGGAAAATGGTTGTCTTTTTTGAACAGGTCTATTTCTTCCATGCTAATGATTTCCTTGAGCAGGGAGTGCATTATTTCTTTGTTCTACAGATTTAGTTCTGGCACCTTTTTCTTTACTCCTCCTGGGCAGTTGATTGTCTTCCTTTGTTTCAGCAGGTTTGTTGCTATCATTGGTTGTAGATTTGACAAACTTGATGGATTCTTTGTTTCTTGGCTGACCACTACTTGATCCCTCTTCATAACCCAAACCAGTTTTCAGCTTTGGATTCCTTTGCTGATTCAGAATGGTGGTTAATCCTTCTATGGCTTTGATACTTGAAAAATTCTAATGATACAAGGCTTGAAACTTCTCCAACTCTTTCCTAGTTTTCACTACTTCTTCCAGAGCTTTACATCTTTCCTTTCTTTCTGATAAATGTTGCTTCAGAATGTCCTCAATTTTCTTTGCCTGTTCTAATTCTACTTTTATCAAGGAAAAGTCTTCATTATTTTGTTTACTATCTTTCACGAACTATATCAGCAATTGTTTTTTCTTTCCGTTCTTAATTCCGAGTCTGTCGATATATTTCAGTGCACTGATCAGTTCTCCTTCCATATCAATCAAATCTTCTTCTTCATTAGCCTCACTTCCTGTGCTTTTATTATCATAATTTGCTTTGGCCATAAGTATGAAGTCATTTAGTTTATATTTAATGGAGGAGTCATTGTCTTCATCATCTGAAGGATCATCATCATTGTTTACACAAAGACTTTTCTTCTTAAAGTTATTCTCTTTAAAGAAATTTTTGTGTTTGTGCTTCTACTCATCATCACATGTATGATCCTTTCCTTTGTGAGGACATTTATTTTCAAAATGACCTATCTTACCACAGTTGAAACATTTGAAAGGCAGTTTACCTTTGTATTTTCCTGATCCCTTCTTCAGTCTCTTCACAAATTTTTCTTCAATTTCATTAGGCTCAGAATCCTCATTCTTGTCTGCTTTAAATGATGCTTCTCTGGAGGTGGGTTTATCTTTAACTATTCTCATTTCATATGTAGAAAATGTTCCTAGAAGTTGATCAAACTCCAAGGTTTTTAGATCATTACGTTCTTCTATAGAAGAAACCTTTGGGTTGAACCTATCTGGTAGAGATCTCAAAATTTTCTGAACTAAAAAAGGTTCCTCAATTTTTTCACCAAGTGATTTCATTACATTTACCAGTTCTTCAACTCTCAGAAAGTATTTTCCAACAGTTTCATCTTCTTTCATCTTCAGCTATTCAAACTGTACTCTGTAGATTTGAAGCTTGGCATCCTTTACCTTCTTGTTACCCTCATAACTGCTAATGAGTTTGTTCCACATTTCTTTGGCAGTTCCTAGGAACATAACACTTACGAATTTTTCTTATGCAATCCCACTCAAGATAACATTCATAGCCTTAGTGTTGAAGCTAAATTCTAGCTTGTCATCCTTATTAGCTAGTACAATTGTCTTTACATAACCAATATCTACCACATCCTAGACATATGCACCCAAAGCCATTATGTAAGTTCTCATTCTAACTTTCCAGAAGGAAAAGTTTGTTCCATTGAACAGAGGGGCCTTCTTGGTTGAATTTCCTTCATGGCTTGACATGTTTAATCTCCAGGATCTACCCTTAGATAAAAGGGACCGGCTCTGATACCAACTGTTGGACAACTTAGAGGGGAGGGTGAATCAGTTGTTACCGTGCTTAAAAAATTATGCTTATTTTAAAATCTTTACAAAGCACTTAATGAAAATCACATTAAAGAAGGGAAATAAGCTATAGCACATTCAACATCAGTCACACATATGAGATACACAAGGACAAATATTTCTGGAGGAAACCCATAAAGGGTAAAAACCTCTTCTTCTTTATATGATAAGTAATCTTTACATTCTTTACATTATCATACATATGAGAACCAACTCATAATGAGGTAGAAGAACATTAAGAAAATTGTATCATTGTGATAAGTTCATTAACAAAATTTATTTGTTAGGGAGGAAGGGAGGTGCTAGGGAGGATTGTTGTCCTCAGAGGATCAAGTTGGTGCTTGAACACAGGGAGTTGTAGTTTCCATCTGGATACATCCATAAAAATTAGGGAGCAAGGGAGGTGCTAGGGAGGACTGTTGTCCTCAGAGGTTCAAGTGGGTTCTTGAACACAGGGAGCTGTAGTTTCCATTTGGTTGCAGCCAGCAAAATCAGGGTGGCAGGGTGGTGCAAGGGAAAACTATTGTTCTCTGTTTTACAGGCTGGTGCCTATATGATTGGAAGTTGGTGCTTCCATCTATTTGGTGCCAGAACACTTGGGGAGTTGGTTCTTCCTTCTAGTTGGTGCTAGATAAACCAGAGAATTGGTGCTCTCAACAAGTAGCAACTTGCAAAACAGAGGTTGCAGCCTCATTATGAGTTGGTTCTCATATGTATGATAATGTAAAGAATGTAAAGATTACTTATCATATAAAGAAGAAGAGGTTTTTACCCTTTATGGGTTTCCTCCAGAAATATTTGTCCTTGTGTATCTCATATGTGTGACTGATGTTGAATGTGCTATAGCTTATTTCCCTTCTTTAATGTGATTTTCATTAAGTGCTTTGTAAAGATTTTAAAATAAGCATAATTTTTTAAGCACGGTAACAACTGATTCACCCTCCCCTCTCAGTTGTAAAACACGTGGTATCAGAGTCATCCCCTTTTATCTAAAGGTAGATCCTAGAGCTTAAACATGTCAAGCCATGAAGTAAATTCAAAAAATAAGGCCCCTCTATTCAATGGAACAAATTTTGCCTTCTGGAAGGTTAGAATGTGAACCTACATAATGGATTTAGGTGTAGATGTTTGGGATGTGGTAGATACTGGTTATGTAAAGTCAGTTGTATTAGCTAATAAGGATGAAAAACTAGAATTTAGCTTCAATGCTAAGCCTATGAATTCTATCTTGAGTGGGCTTTCAGAAGCAGAATTCGTAAAAGTTATGCATCTAGGAACTACCAAAGAAATGTGGGACAAACTCATTAACATTTATGAAGGTAATGAGAAGGTAAAGGATGCCAAGCTTCAAACCTATAGAATGCAGTTTGAACAACTGAAGATGAAAGAAAATGAAATTGTTGGAAAATACCTTCTGAGAGTAGAATAAATGGTAAATGCAATGAAAGAACTTGGTGAAACAATTGAGGAACCTTATTTAGTTCAGAAAATCTTGAGATCTCTCCCAGATAGGTTCAATCTGAAGGTCTTTGCTATAGAATAACTAAATGATCTAAAAACCTTGGAGTTTGATCAACTTCTAGGAACATTGACTGCATATGAAATGAGAATAGTTAAAGATAAACCCACTTCCAGAGAAGCATCATTTAAGGTAGACAAGAATGATGATTTTGAGCCTGATGAAATTGAAGAAAAATTTGTGAAGAGACTGAAGAAAGGATCAGGAAAATACAAAGGTAAACTACCTTTCAAATATTTCAACTGTGGTAGGATAGGTCATTTTGAAAACAAATCTCCCCACAAAGGAAAGGATCAGACATTTGATGATGAGGAGGAGTACAAACACAGAAATTTCTTTAAAGTGAATAACCTTAAGAAGAAAAGTCTTTGTGTAAACAATGATGATGATCCTTCAGATGATCAAGACAATTACTCATCTATTGAAGATAAACTAAATGACTTCATACTTATGGCCAAAGAGGATTATGATAATAACATCACAGGGAGTGATGTTAATGAAGAAGAAGTTGTGGTTGACATGGAAGGAGAACTGATCAGTGGACTAGAAGAGATTGACAGACTAAGAATCAAGAAAAGAAAGCAAAGACAATTGCTGATACAGTTCGAGAAAGACAGTAAAGAACTTGATGAAGACCTTGTCCTACTAAAAATAGAATTATAAGAGGCAAAGAAAATCAAAGACATTCTGAAATGACAGTTATCAGAAAAGAAGGAAAAATGTGAAGCATTAGAACAAGAAGTAGTGAAAGATGGGAAAGTGATGGAAAAGTTTCAAGCCTTGTATAATCAGAATCTGTCAAGTATCAAAGCCTCAGAAGGATTAGCCACCATTCTGAATCAGCAAAGGAATCCAAAGCTAAAAATTGGTTTGGGTTATGAAGAGGGATCAAGTAGTGGCAACTCAAGAAACGAAGAACCCATCAAGTTTGTCAAATGTACAACCAATGACAACAACAAACCTGCAGAAACAAAGGAAGACAATCAGCCGCTCAGGACGAGTAAGGAAAAAGGTGCCAGGATTGAATCTGTAGAACAAAGAAATAGTGCACTCCCTACTGAAAGACATCATCATCATGGAAGAAATCGATTTTCTCAAAGAATACAACCATTTTCCAGGTACATAGAATTTTTCTATGGCTATTGTTTCTATTGTTCTAACTTTGGTCACAAAGTTGAAAATCGTTCCTTAAGACTTAGACATGAACAATTAAGATTTCAAAGGAATAAATACTTTCCAGAATAGAGAATGATGTAGCCAAATAACAAACCTTCACAGATTGAAAATTGCCAAATTAAGTCTAGGGACATGCAACTAAGGAGGTCAAGAAATAATCAACAGTCAATGAGTAGACAACGGTGTAACAATAATTTTGACCTATTGAACAATGAGATTGAATGCTACATCTATCATAACTATGGACATAAATCTGTTGACTGTTGATTAAAGAACTATGAACCAGATTTGAATTCCCCTACTGAAAATGTCAAGTTTTGGAAGAAGAAAGAAAGTGACAAGTGTGGATTAGTGTTGTCAGCTCAAAGAAAAACGAACCCTTGGTATATAGACAGTGGATGCTCCAAACATATGATGGGAGACAAACGTAAGTTTATATCCCTAAGTGAAAGAAAAGCAGGAAACGTAACCTTTGGAAATGATGCTCTAGGTAAAATAAAGGGTAAAGGGATGGTGAGTTTAAGTAATGGAAAAAGAAAATCCCAAGATGTTCTACTTGTATATGGGCTGAAACATAATCTTCTCATTGTAAGTCAAATGTGTGACAAAGGATGTGAAGTGGTGTTCACGTCCAAGGACTACAAGATAAAGTCTGTAAACTCAAAAAAAAGGTGTACAAACTAGGAGAAAACTAATCAAAAACATCGAACAATCACATATAGCTTTCATATCCATGATGGAACCCAAGAATTTTAATGAAGCTAGAAAAGATGAACATTGGGCTAAAGCAATGAATGACGAATTTGATTAGATTGAGAAAAACAATATGTGGGAGATGGTTCAGAGACTGGAAGGTAAAAATATCATTGGTTCCAAATGGATCTTTAAGAATAAGTTGAATGAGCAGGGACAATTTGTCAGGAACAAAGCAATATTGGTTTGTAAAGGCTATGCTCAAATAGAAGTACTGGATTTTGATGAAACATTTGCGCCTATAGCAAGGTTGGAAGCTATAAGAATATTTCTTGCCTGTGCTTTTCATAAAAGGTTTAAAGTCTATCAAATGGATGTCAAGTCATCTTTTCTAAATGGAGATTTAAAATGAAGAAGTCTATATGGAACAACTAGAGGGTTTCAAACTGTCTGATAACCCTGACTTAGTATGCATGTTGAAGAAAGCTTTATATGGATTAAAACAAGCTCCTCGTGCCTGGTATCACAGAATGGATACGTATCTCAAAGAAAAAGGGTTCAAGAGAGGAACAGTTGACAACAACCTATATATCAAAACAGAGGGTGATGATTTTCTCATTGTGTTGGTCTATGTATATGCCACCATGGAACTTGACTTTGAAATGTCTATGATAGGTGAACTGTCATTTTTTCTTGGTCTGCAAATTACTCAGAGGTTTGAAGGGATGTTCATTTCTCAAGAAAAATATCTAAGAGAAATGTTGAAAAGGTTTCAAATGGAAGATTCTAAACCTGTGGGAACACCTATGGTTACTGGCTGTAAATTAAGAAAGGATGATGACTCACCTAATGTTGATTAGAGTTCATATAGGTCAATGATAGGAAGCCTGTTGTACATCACAACATCTCACCCAGACATAATGCATGTTGTAGGAATGGTAGGAAGATATCAGTCTGAACCTAAATAGAGTCATTTACTAGTTGTCAAAAGGATATTCATGTATTTGAAGGAAACATTGACTTATGGTCCGTGGTATCCCAAAAATCAGAATTTTCAGTTAACTAATTATTCAGATGTAGATTGGGCAAAATGTGTTGATCAGAGAAAAAGCACCAGTGGAGGAGCATTCTTCCTGGGTGACTCATTAGTAGCATGGCTTAGTAAAAATAAAAGTTTCATTTCTTTATCGACTACAGATGAAGAATATGTTGTTGCTGCTACCTGTTGCACTTAGGTATTATGGATGATTCAGACACTTGCAGACTTGGAGGTAAAATATGCTACACCGATCCCAATTCATTGTGATAACACTAGTGCCATCAGTGTGTCCAGGAATCATGTATTCCACTCCAAGACCAAGAATATTCCCATAAAATACCATTTTCTGAGAGAGTAGGTCACCAATCAGGTTGTTCAGGTCCATTACATTCCAACCACAGAACAAATTGCAGACATATTTACTAAACCCCTAGCCAATACACCATTTGAATATCTTCAACATAAGCTGGGTGTCATCCCATCTCAAACCTAAGAGAGACCATCCTGTTAGGGGGAGTTTTTCATTGATTGAATATCTGATACCTCCTAAAAATACTGCAACAGCTCAAGGGGAGCATGTTTTCTTTGACATTGATGTCAAAGGTGGAGAAAAGAAGTGGTCCAAACCTTATGCTACTGTTGGAGGTCCAAATAGATTAGTGTAGTCGTTCAGGGTTGCGATCAATGGCAAAGGGGGATATTGTTGGCATGTTTATATGTAGGTATGCTTGTCATTGATGGCAAGATTAGAGTATGCATCGATGGAAAAACACGAACAAAGTAAGCTCGGGAGGAATTAATGCAGAGTTGAACACAATGAAAAGTTGTGCTTGTTCATTTGATGGCAAACAAGCAGGAAAGGAAGACCAGCAGCGCAACGATGATCGAATGGAAAGATCAAAGTGTTGGTTAAACTCCATTTCGGAGTCTCGGCTACCAGGATTTTGGATACCGGGAGATGGAGATGTCAAGGACTCTCACTACAGGAGTCCCAAAATCGCTAAATGTGAAAGGCCGATGTGATGTTCATCTGACTCCATTTCGGAGTATCAGATACCAATATTTCGGGTACCGAGAGATGGAAATGTCAAGGACCCTCACAACAGGAGTCTCGAACTCATGATATGCGAAATCGCAAAATAACCTTAGATATCAGATCAAGGTTTGTTCTGGACCACTGATCCTACTTCATTAGGGAGTTTCGGATACCGAGAGATGGAGAAGTCAAGTTTCGATACTTTTCATAGGAGTCCTGAAGTTGCAAAGTGCGAAAAGTTGAAAAGCTGACCTGACTCTATTTCGGAGTTTCACAGATCGATATTTGAAGGTGTCGAGAACTTTCACTTCAAGAATGCCGAAATCATGATATGAGAAATTGCGAAGTGATTTAGACCAACATATATAGAAGGTGAATGTGCCAGACCATGTCAGAAAGGACAGGTGGAAGATCATGACACATGGCACAATCAGAAAACAACAAGTGTCAAGTTGTTTTGGCATTTCAGGCCACTGGAATTCACAATTTTGAGTGACACGTGGCAAACACTCGAGTTAAGACATGTCATCGAGTGACGCAAGACTGACCTCACTCTGGTAGTTTTTTCTTCAGGAATTTTATCACTATCACTCCCCCAAAGTCCCGAAGGATAAAGTCCCAGGGCAGAGAATAACCGTTGAATCATAGAGGGTGTGGACAGTTGATCCAACTCCATTTCAGAGCTTCGGATACCAGGAGTTGGAAGAGTCAAGTGACAAGAATCTTCATCGCAATAATCATGAAAGGTTGAAATGTGAATTGCCGAAATGATCGGAGCTAGTGAAACCACGCTCCATTTCGGAGCTTTGGATACTGGGACATGGATAATCAAGAACACATCACCACAGGAACATCGAAGTGTCGAAAAGAAAAATCATGAAAGCACTTTCAGGATAAGCACTCAGTCACCAATGGTGGTCACACCGTCGAAGAGCTGTAGGGAAAAATATTGAAGCAACAAGCTCCATTTTAGAGTTTCTAGGACTACGACTTGTAGAGTCGAGATGCCTCGCAACAAGAATCGTCGAAATGCAAAAAAAACTTTTTGGTGTAGGCTGTGGTCACAGCCATTGGTCACATCGATGAAATATGGAGGAAGGAGCTAGTGTAACCAAGCTCCATTTCGGGGTTCACGACCTAGAGTGTCGAGACACTTGATCACATGAATGCCAAATTGTTGAATGCGGAAATGTCGAAACGACAAAATGAACGTAAGATTCAATGAAGTCAATTCAATGGTGCAAATGAATTTAAATAAGATCGGAGGGCTACTTTTGCACTTCAGAGTGTAACTACTAGAAATGACTAATAGTTTCTTCTAGAGGACTCGAAGACACTTCTGAGTGATTGCTAGAGAAGTTGAGGTGTCTCAAGGAATCTGCCAGTGGAATGAAAACTGTTCGAAGAGGCAATTGACAGATGGATCTAACTGCCAGAGAAACTGAAGAGTTGTGATGATGATCAGGCAGAGCACTTGACATGGAGAGAGCATGCAAAAGCATCGCGAGAGAGAATGCAGAAGGCGCACAGAAACTATAAGTACGCATAACAAAGAAAATATGGGTTGCTATTATGGTGTGGGATTGAGGAGTGTAGAAGGAGGAGCATGCAACAGCTGAAATAAAGAGCAGAGGAATGGCAGATCAAGCTAAGATGACACATAATGCATAACAGAAGAAGAACATAAAGCGTAGAGGAGTGTGCAGAAGATAATGATGCAGATAGTGCAGCTCAGTGTAGAAGAATAGTGATAAGTCTCGTAAGCCAATGATAAAAATTGTATCACTGTGATAAGTTCATTAACAAAATTTATTTGTTAGGGAGGAAGGGAGGTGCTAGGGAGGACTATTGTCCTCACAGGTTCAAGTGGGTGCTTGAACATAGGGAGCTGTAGTTTCCATCTGGTTGCATCTAGAGAAATTAGGGAGGAAGGGAGGTGTTAGGGAGGACTATTGTCCTTAGAGGTTCAAGTGGGTGCTTGAACACAAGGAGTTGTAGTTTCCATCTAGTTGCAGCCAGAAAAATCAGGGTGGAAGGGTGGTGCAAGGGAGAACTATTGTTCTCTATTTTACAGGTTGGTGCCTGTATGATTGGAAGTTGGTGCTTCCATCCAGTTGGTGTTGGAACACTTGGGGAGTTGGTGCTTCCTTCTAGTTCACGCTAGAGAAACCAGAGATTTGGCGCTCTCAACAAGTAGTAGCTTGCAAAATTGAGGTTGTAGCCTCATTATGAGTTGGTACTCATATGTATGATAATGTAAAGAATGTAAAGATTACTTATCATATAAATAAGAAGAGGTTTTTACCCTTTATGGGTTTCCTCCAGAAATATCTGTCCTTGTGTATCTCATATGTGTGACCGATGTTGAATGTGCTATATCTTATTTCCCTGCTTTAATGTGATTGTCATTAAGTGCTTTGTAAAGAGTTTAAAATAAGCATAATTGTTTAAGCACGGTAACAACTGATTCACCCCCCCTCTCAGTTGTACAACACATGGTGAACCCGATGTGAACCAATTTAGTGGTAGTACAACTACCGTTAGACCAAAACCCGTGGGTGATTGGTAAACTCATCACCACCAGAGTTAATGGATCTACAAGAGGTTGTTAGACCATGTCGCGAGTCCCGAAGGAGGTGATGAACACTAATTCAACAATCTCCCCCTTAGCACCAACTGAGGCCTCTCAGCACCAACTAAGATACTTGACACCATTCGAGCGGAATCAAACCTATAACCTTTCGCCCTGATACCAATTTGGTGGTAGTACAACTGCCATTAGACCAAAACCCGCGGGTGATTGGTAAACTCATCACCGCCAGAGTTAATGGATCCACAGGAGGCTATTAGACCATGTTGCGAGTCCCGAAGGAGGTGATGAACACCAATTCAACAAAGGAAACATAGGAACCCTCACTATTTACAGTCATGACCACCTGCGAATCCTTTAGGGATGCTATTAAGGAACAATAATAACCTATTGGAAGTTATGATGACTTGTATACCAAATGGACCACACTGTGGCAAGAAAGAGACGAAGCAGTGCTAGAGTTCACAAATATCTTCCATACCTTGCGCACCAAGTTGGGTATCAAATATTCAGAGAGACATATGGTGCTCAAGTATCGTGATGCTATGCATATATACATCCAGGCTGAAATGGAATTTCTGGACATCTCATCCTTGGGCACGACCTACCAATATGTCGTCAAAATCGAGCAGAATCTCAAACAAAAGACGTGACAATTTGGTACCCGTGAACCCCTCACAACAAAATCCAGGGAAGGGCCGCCCCAACCCATAGAGAAAAGGACAAAGCAAAGATGGACAGTATCAGGACAACTAGTCCAAGACGTAAGCAAAGAAGGACACTGGAAAGACAAAGAAGGATACTGGGAAGTGGTGCAACTTCCATAAGATCCCTTGGTATAACACTGCTGACTTCCGCTCAAAGTAGTCACTAGTGTATGGAGTGAAAGCCTCTGAATCAGATGTGGGTTTTGACTCTGAATCAGAACCAGAAAGGGGAAAATGGATCATTGACGTGGAACCCAGTGCCACCGCTGCTACCACCAAGCTCCAGCCTGATGAACCAGATGAGCCAAAAGAAGGAGAGCGCCTCTTCCATTCACATATGTGGGTAAAAGGCACCCCAATACACTTCATCGTTTATAGTGGTAGAAATAAGAACCTCATATCAACATAGGTTCTCAAGTGGTTGGCCCTACCAAAAATTCCGCACCCACAACCCTACACCATTGGATGGCTCCAACAAGGAAGAGATCTTCATTTCACCCAACAATGTTGAATGTCATATGACATCAACCCCTTAAAAGATGAGGTATTGTGTGATATTTCTCTTCTCAAAGTTTGTGATGTTCTTTTGGGCCAACCTTATTTATGGAAACATCATGTTATATATGATTCTAGGCCTCGTAGTGTTATTATTACTTTGAACAGGAAAATGTACAGGATACCTGAGGTAGTCCCACCTAGTGCTATTTTCTTGATCTCTGCCAAGAAATGCAGGAAGTTCATCTCTCAGAAGGGGAAGTTTGTCTTCTTCGTGACTCAATCCAGAATGAGTGAAATATCACAACCACATCTAGTGTCTCTACAGATGACCTCTCCACACAGTAGAAGCAAGTAGATAAGGTCGTCGAAGAATACTCGGATATATTCTCCTCACCTACTAGGGTACCTATGCACTATTAGGTCAATCATGCCATCTATCTGACCCCCGATGCATCGCTTCCCAATGGGCTAGTCTATCATCACTCTATGTTAGAGAATGAGGATATCAAGTGACAGATCTAAGAACTGCTCCACAAGGGGAACATATGTCCCATCTCATCACCTTACGGGAGCCCAATCATGTTGGTAGAAAATAAATATGGAACCTGATGAATCATCATTGGTTATTAGGCTTTGAATAAAATCACAGTCAGAAACCGGTACCCAATTCCTTGAATCTATGACCTCCTTCATCAACTCATGGGGGAAAAATACTTTAGTAAGATTGATATGAAGTCTAGCTACCACCAGGTCATAATAGAACATGCATATGTATGAAATATCGCCTTCAATTTAAAGGAAGGCCTTTTTGAATAGTTATTCATGCCCTTTGGTTTGACAAATGATCCAGCCACTTTCATGAGGATGATGGATGATATCCTGTGACCATTCACCAATAATTTTGTAGTGGTGTATCTGGATGACATTCTTATTTACAACAAGTCTTGGGAAGCATAATCTATACGCCAACTTGGAAAAATGCTCCTTCTGAATTCCTAAACTCCTCACTCTTTGACTTCACACACGAAACCTCTTTTTGCATTTCAGGAACTTGATCAGCCAATGATTTTGGCTTACACTTCGGACTCCCAAACCCCGAATTTCCGAAATGATATGATGGCCCCAAAAGATCAAAATCAATGACCCACATTGATTTTGGATACCAAATGGATGGGTTCGTCGACCCTTATCCACCTTGCAATTTCTGTAGATCCTACGGTCCTCGTTGTTTCAGGATTTCTCCTCGAAGAATTCCGACCATCCAATTTCTCCCCTTGAATACATCGAAGGGATCAACCTTCCTGAGCTTTCTTTGAATGTTTTCAAAAACACTACTCCTCCTGAGATTCCTTGCTACTTTGAGTCTTCAGAAGACTTCTGCACAGACTCCTTGCAACACTTCTTTAAATGTTCCTAAATATTTGAATCTCTTGACTCTGTGCAACTCTACAATAGAAATCCTTCAATATATGAACCTTGGTTTATAAGTCCTAAGGTCTCGACCAGCCTGCGCACACCTTGCACAGCTTCTGTGCTTGTCTTGCATTCCAGTTGAGATGAGAACAACGGTATCCCTCTTGAGCTTTTAGAGATAAACTCTGAACACGTGTCAATGCACTCCTTGTGGATGTTTCACTGCACTCCTTGCAGGAACTCTTACTCAGGAAGAGAAACAATTGAAACTCATTCTCTCTCTCCTTCAGTTTTCAAACATCTAACATGAAAACATACATTCACACATAGCATAATAAAAAATGCATGATAGAGAGAATAAGACAACTATAAGCATAGCATTCAACATGTATACATAGAAAGCATTATAACACCATGAGTCTGAATCAAAGCTTCATATATTAATTCAGAACTTTTGTACATGGGTTCTTCTCTAGAACTCTTTGCTTCTTCTCCATTCTAATGTGCTTAATCATAGAATCTCTCCTTGATACAATGATACAAATATGAGGGTGTCTATAGTCATTTTCCCTCCAGCTCCTAAAAATGTCTAATCTAGAATTTAAATCTACCTACTTTCATTAACTACGCATAAATGCCTCTACATCCTACAGATGAGAGCTGATTGCTCAATATCTATATACAATATGGAAGTACACCTTCTTAACTATTTCATTAATGTATGTGCATTCAAACTTTCAAAAACATTTCAAAATAATTTTGACATGTGCCAAAATGTGATGGTGTTCATCCCAGTTGTCTTCCGCCTTCACGCTTGCTTGCTGCTATGATGCTCCTGCATCATACTCCCTCACTTGAAAATTTTCATGGAATCCTATTCATGAGCTCTTGCATGGTTTGTCCATGCTTATGAATTTCTACTTAATTCTCCCAGCTGGAATCTTCAACTGGATGTCCCTTCCATTTGACCAAGTATTCAAAATACTCTTTTCTCCCGGTCCTCTTGCTGACTCTCTTGTTAAGTATACTTTCCATCAGTGGCTTTTCAGCTACAAGAATTTGTTTGGTCCACTGAAATTCTCTATGTTCACTGTCTTCTTCAGCTCTCTAAGGGTAGAAATATGAGATGTTGAATATCGGTGAAATTTCGATCCCATCGGGTAATTCAATCTCATATGCATTTTCTCCAAATTTTCTTATGATCTTGCATGGTCCAATCTTCTTCATTTTCAGTTTGTTATACGTTCCCCTTGGGAACCTTTCTTTCCTCAGATGTGTCAGAACTAGATCACCAACTTCAAACTGAAGTTCTCGCCTGTGTTGATCTGCTCTGTGCTTGTACTCTTGATTCTAATTCTGCAATCGCTCCTTCACTTGGCTGTGAAGTTCTTTCATTGCCTCTGCAAAATCCTCTACACTAGCACTTCTAGTTTCATTCTGTTTCAAATCTTTCAATTTAGAAAATCCTATTGGATGCATTCCATAAACAATATTAAATGGACTTTGCCCTGTGATTTTGTTGTGTGAATCATTATGAGCAAATTCCTCCTGTGGCAGAATGTGATCCCACTGGCTGTGGTGTTCAGTCACTAGGCTCCTCTGTAAATCTCCCAAGCTCTTGTTTACAACTTCTGTTTGTCCATCCGTCTGAGGATGATAAGCTGAGCTAAATGAAAAATTTATCCCTAGCTTCTTCCATAAAGTCTTCTAGAAATGTCCTACGAACTTGGTGTCTCGATCTGAAGCTATACTTCTTGGTAAGCCGTGAATTCCGACGACTTATTTGAAAAATAGGTTCGCAATATGAGTTGCGTCACTGGTTTTCTGACATGGTATAAAATGTGCCATGTTTGAAAATCTATCTACCACCACAAAGATCAAATCAAATCCTCTTTGTTTCATTGGCAGCCCCAATATAAAATACATGCTCACTGCATCCCATGGCCTCTCACGTATGGGTAATAGTTGGTATAACCCTATGTTCTTCCTTTTCCCTTTTTGAGTGTTGACAAATCCTGCATCTGTCCACAAATCTTTTGACGCCGGTCCTCATCCCTGGCCAAAAAAATGAGCTATTTAATTTTGAGAATGTTTTATCATGACCGAAATGTCCGGCCAATCCTCCACTGTGTTTTTATTTCAACAAATTCTCCCTCATGGAGCATTTTGGAATACACAGTTGATTGCCTCTGAATAATAATCCATCCTGGATCATATATTCAGTCCATTGACTTCTGTCCTTGAGAATTGGATTCTTTGATGCCTCATACACCTCTTTGAAATCTGGATCATTTCTGTACATGTCCTCGAGGTTATCAAAACCTAATGTTTTGACTCTGAACTCCTGCATAAGAAAACATTTCCTTCTCAAAGCATCAACAACTTTGTTAGCAGTTCTAGAAATATGTTTAATTACAAAAGTAAAATTATGCATGTATTCAACCCATTTAACATGTCTTTGGTTCAACTTCTCCTGTTGAGTGACGAATTGTAAAGCATGATTATCACTGTACAAAACAAACTCTTTAGGAACAAAATAGTGCCTCCACTTCTTCAGTGCCTGTATGACTGTATAAAATTCCTTGTCATATGTTGAATATTTAATCTTTGCTTCATTCAGTTTCTCACTAAACTATGCGATCGGTCTGTCGTCTTGGCTCAAGACCGCTCCTATTGCAAATCGGCTAGTCACATTTGACATGAAATGTCTTGTTGAAATCTGGCAACACCAAAATTGGTTGTTCAGTAATCTTCCCTTTCAACAAATTGAAACTTTTTTCTACTTCTTGTATCCAACGAAAAGATTTATGTCTTTTCTTCACCATGTCCATCATTGGTGCGCTAATCCCACTGAAATTTTGGATGAATTTCCTATATAAACTAGCTAATCCATGGAAGCTTCTAACTTCAAATATACTCTTCGGTGATGGCCAATTCTTAATCACCTCTACCTTATCCAGATCCATTTTCAGCGCATTTGTGGAGATAACAAAACCCAAAAAAATGAGTTATGTCCTCATAAATGTTGATTTCTTCATATTAATCAATAACTTCTCTTGATGTAATCTCTTCATCATTTTAGACAAATGCTTCAAGTGCTATGTTTCTGTTCTACTGATGATCGAGAATCAGATGCAGAACCCTGACAGGGCTAAAAATGCTCAAAAATGAAAATGCTCAGAATCCAACGAAACTAGTGCCATTGTGTCCGTCTCATCTTCCTGATTTTGTCCATATATTTACTTCGTCAAACGGGCTCCGTATGCGAAAGATATCACGTTCTGTCTGAAAACCCAAACAGGAAAAAAAACAGGATGACTGTACAGTCCATACAGTCTGTACAGTGCCACGTGGCATGCTGACTGTACAGGTCGTATGACCATATAGATGACATGGCATCTCTTGAAGATGACATGTGGCAGATTGATGTGGCGTACGGGCAGACAGCTGGACCAATCTATGGGTGACACGTGTCACCACTATAAGGGTGACACGTGGCACGAGATGACATCGACAGCTGACAGGGCAGTGACTGGACAGGTTAAGTGGTATACTGGTGGACGAATCAACATTTGAGGCATGGTAGAATTCTATTGGTTGTTGAGGTGCCACATGGCCCAGTCATGGGCTGCCACGTGGCACCCTGTGGTTGGTTCAAGGTTTGTGAAAAAATTATATGGGTTCATCGGGGTCGAACCCCCGACCTTCCTCCAGGCTGTGGACTGGCAGGACCGGGCTAACCTCCCACCCCACGGGTAGTTCTTATTATTTATATGGCACAAATAATATTTATTTTTAAATAAAGTATTATGCAGAGGGGGAAAGGGTCAGGGCTTAGCCCCAGCCCTCAGCATTGACATATAACCAAACAACCAACGGTTACATATGACCACAGGAATTAGCGAATAGAGTCAGTCGCGGATAGAGCCAGCCCACGGATCTTGGGAAAATTCCATAGGACAAGGAGCGTGTCCACCTTTTGGGTGTGAGGGTTATACATTACATAGCCCGTGGACCTATACAAGCGCCCCACGACCAGGAGCTAGTGCGAGGGAAGGGCCAGCGCATAGCCCGAGGGGCTAGCGCTCAGTCACATGGCCCGATATGACCTAGAGCATGTGCCAAAGGGGATGCACCCTATTATTAAACAATACAATGGGTTTTTTCCATAGTTTGGGAATTTTATTGATTTTCCATGCCTGTTTTAATTGATTCTCTCCATTTTTGGGAGATATTGGGCATTTTTGGAGCCCAAATTTTGGGAGGAAGTTGGGGATGGATAACCAGCTTCATATCTATATAAACTAGCCCTATTTGAGGCCATGGAGAATAGTTAGAGAATATTTATGATGAAGGGAAGCCAAGCCAAAGCCATTTTTATGCAGGGAAGCTACTGAGGAGCAGACGCTTTCAGGCCATTTCTGGGAGCTCCGGACATCTGTTTTGCATGCCACTTTATTTGTAGGGTTCTAGAGATCTGGATGAACATGATCGGATCAATCTTGTAGACAATTGGCACTGTTGAGATGTACTTTTGATCTTTTTAACATAAATAAAGAAGCCTCCCCAACAGAGACAAAGGCCCAGAGACGTAGGCAAAGTTGTGCCGAACTCCGTTATCAATTCTCATGTTATGTTTTGTTGTCAATTATTTCATTTCAAATCTACAAATGTGTATATGGATGTCATAATTCCTCTCTTTTCCTCATTCTTTAATTAAGTTTCTCAAATGGTTAATTAATGCATGCAAAATTAAAACTCAACCATAGTCATTAAAAGATCCTATGGATCAAGTGGAATCAGAGCTAGTTGATGTTTGGATTTGAGTTTTGCATGTTAACCAGGGAAAAACTACAACGTGGTGAAGGTGATCGTGTTGCAGAGAATCCATTAATTGGATTGAGAAATAGAGCTTCTCACAGCGATAAGATGGCATCGGAAGAAGGGATTTCTTAGGATGAGAAAGAGTTATGGAAAACATTCCTTGCTATGACGGAGATGGTGAAAGTTTTGTACGAGGATTACCTGGAACGAAAGAGACCAATTTTGGGTGAATCTTCAAAGGGAAAAAGTGAAGAGGAAGAGGACCGTCCTCAGATTCCTCCTTCACCTCCATCAACACCTGCTTCTTCTCCTTCTTCTTCAAGTTCAAGTTCTAAATCTAATGGAAAGAAAAATGTTCATAAGAATAAGAATGAAATGTCATTGTTAAAACTTGATGTTAAATTTGAGTTGCCCATGTACGATGGTGAAGCAAATGCAGAAAAACTTGACAATTGGATCAGGAAGATGGAGGTATACTGCAGTGTGCAATAGATCAAAGATGAGGCCACACAAATTATTTGGCATCTTTGAGACTTGCAGGTACAACTCTCATTTGGTGGAAAAGAAAGCTGCAAAAGGGAACACAACATGTGGGTAATGTATTTCCATCATGGAAGAGTTTCATTTTGGCACTTAGGAAACAATTTTATCCTTTGGGTTATAAAGAAAAAACATTAATTGAATGGCAATCTTTAAAACTAAGAAAATGACAAAGAGTGCAAGAATACACCGATGGATTTCGAAAAATGGCATTAATGTTAGACATCCCTTTGCAAACACAAGAAACTCTTATGAAGTATATAGGAGGTTTACCTAGGCATATTAGAAACACTGTTTTCATGTTTGGACCCACTAACCTTGATGAGGTTTCTGTTCAAGATACGTATATTGAAGTAGGGAAAGCAGGTGTGTCAAGGGAATCATCTTCTTCAAGGAAAGAAGACAAGAGGAAAAGGCATGGAAAGAATGCAAATGCAGTTAGGAGGAAGGAAGGAAATCCCTCTTGCAAGCATTGCAAGAAAGAGGGACATGATGAGGACAGATGTTGGCAGTTGCATCCCGAGAAGAGGCCAAAGTGGTTCAAAGAAAAGAAGGGAATGCAAATAGTGGCAACGACATCAAAACACATAGACTTGGGATCGGATTCAGGTGATGAGTCAAAGATCTCATTGGTTTGTATGACAGGTAAATTTGGTGAAGACATTGATTGTAGAAGCAAGTTGTTTCATATAAGGTTAATCATGCGAAACACTAAGATAGACACATTAATCGACAGTGGATCTCAATCTAATCTAATCTCAAAAGAATTGGTTAAGAAATTGGGGTTAAAAACACAACTACATCATAAGCCTTACACACTTAAATGGATAAGAAATCATCATCTAATGCACATAACAAAGTAGTGCACAATCAAATTTGCAATTTCATCTAAGTATGTGGACTAAGTAACATGTGATGTAGTGGCATTAAGAGAATGTGGAATAGTCTTAGGTAGTCCATACTTATATGATCGTAAGGCAATCTTCTATAGGACAAATAATCAATATCAATTGACTAAAACAGGTCAAGATTATGTGGTTCATGTTCATCGTGTTAAAGAAAATAAAACACTTCAAACAATGGAACAATTAAAAAAGGAAGTGAAAGCAAGAAACAAACCAATAATTGTTTCAAATGAAGTAATCGATCTTAAGCAAGAACAAGACATGATTGTTGAATGGAAAATCAATCATAAGTTTCTTCAAGATAAGCTCATGTCGTGCATATATTTCAAGTATATCAGCTGATTTGCAGTCGTCATTTTGATGTTGTCATTAGTAATGTTTTCTACATGGATGAGAGTGGCTTCAGTAAGATGTAATAGGGTTCAAATGGCTAACAATATATTGTCAGTTCTCATGATTGTGTTACAGTTGATCTTGATGAGACATGTGCACAGGACAGATTTCAGAGACAGAGGACAAGTCGGGTGGCCTATCCCGAGCTTGTTGACTGGTTAGTAACCTTTTTGGGACCAAAAGGTCTTTTAGTGGAGAAGTGTCATCCAGAATCAGATCCAGAAGCCTGACAAGGCTAAAAAATGCTCAAATATGAAAATGCTCGGAATCCGACGAAACCAACACCATTGTATCTATCTCGTCTTCCTGATTCCTGCCATATATTTACTTCATCAAATGGGCTCCATATGCGAAAGATATCATTTTTTGTCCAAAAACCCAAACAGGCAAAAAAAGGGGATGATTGTACAGTTCATACAGTGCCACGTGGCATGCTGACTGTACAGGATGTACGGCCATACAGATGACATGGAAGCTCCTAAATATGGCACATGGCAGGCTGATGTGGTGTACAGGCAGACAACTAGACCAATCTATGGGTGACACGTGTCACCACTGTAAGGGTGACATGTGGCATGGGATGACATCAACAACTGACAGGATAGTAACTGGACAGGTTATGTGGCAGACTAGTCGATGAATCGACATTTGACGCATGGTAAAATTTTATTGGTTGTTGAGGTGCCACGTGGCCCAGTCATGGGCTACCACGTGGAACCCTGTGGTTGGTTCAAGGTTTGTGAAAAATTTATATGGGTTCATCGGGGTCGAACCCATGACCTTCCTCCGGGCTGTGGACTGGCAGGACCGGGCTAACCGCCTGCCCCATGGGTAGTTCTTATTGTCTTCCATTCATCACCTTCTCTCATCCGAATTTGATGATAGCTGCTTTTCAAATCAATCTTTGAAAAATATTTTTCTCCATTCAAGCAGTCCATCAAATCATCCATCCTTGGCAAAGGAAATCTATATCTGATGGTAATCTTGTTGATTTCCCTCGATTCTATACACATCCTCCAGCCTCCATCTTTCTTTGGGCTGAGCACTATTGGAACAGTGCATGGAATCAAGCTTTCTCTAACCAATCCCTTGTCCATTAAATCTTGGACTTGTCTCTTGACCACTTCATTCTCCTGTGACGTCAATCTGTATGCTTCTTTGTTTGGTAAACTAGCTACAGGTATAAGATTGATGTGATGACTTATACTTCTGATTGGTGGCAACGAACAAGGTAGTTTGTCCACTACTATATCAACAAACTCTTCCAACAACTTCTGGATTTCCTCTGGTTAATCATCCACTCTTGTACTAGTTAAAATAATTCTAGGCTTCCCGACCATGATGAATTGTGTATATTCCTTCTTCTTAACCTCTTTAAGAAGTTCCTTTCCACTCATGAGAAGTACAATTTTTCTCACCTCTGGCTTCACTTCTTTATCCTTAATCAATAGCAACATGTGAGTTCTCCCATTCTTCTCCAGGGTTTATGTGTTCTTTCTCCCATCATGAATCACATTCATGTCATATTTCCATGGTCTACCCAGCAATAGATGACAAACATCCATGGGAATGACATCACATAATATTTCTTCCTTGTATCCTCCTATTTTAAATTCAACTAAACATTGTTTAGTGACATTTACTTGATGTCCTTTTTGTATCCATGAAACTCTATATGGGATTGGATGTTCAATAGTCTCCATCTCCAACTTTTCTACCATCTCTATAGAAACGAGATTGTTTGTGCTACCACTGTCCACGATGACTTTGCATAACCTGTCTTTGGTCTTGCAAGCAGTCTGAAAAAGTCTGCTCCTTTGGGTTGGGTTCTTTGCCTCCTTCTCTAGAATTAAGAAAACATTTCTCATCATCAAGGATCTTCCACCCTCAGCATCTTCTGCCTCAACATTCTATCCTTGAGATTCGGCAATGTGAGTTTCACCTCCTTCTTTCTTCTTATCTAGAAATTCATAAGATTTGTGTCCATTTTTCCCACAGGTAAAGAATTTTATTTCTCCACCTCTGTCTCTTCCTCTTCCTCTGGTTCAAGGAAAAGTATTTCTATCAGTATATTGTCCTCTCTATGAGCTTCCACCTCTCTCAGTTTGAGTTTGAGGTTTCTTCCACTCTTCTTTAGGTTTCTGATTTTTGTCTTGGGAAATTGTTTTGCCTCTGGCTTGACTTCTGCCTCACCCTCTCTGACCTTGTTTTCAGCTTAGCTTCTCTTCATATTTCAGAGCCATCTGATAAGCATCCTCCACATTCCTAAGGGTCATCATGCTCATCTCGTCTTGAATGTCGTATATCAGACCATTCATATACCTGGCAACTTTTTCATCATCACTTTCCCGATGACCTGCTCTGATGTTTATCTTTTAGAACTCTTCAGTGTATTCTTTCACTGACATCAGCTTCTGTCTCAAATTCTGCATTCTCTGAAACAAAGTAATTTGATAATCCTTGGGTATGAATTTTTCCTTCATCTTCGCAACCATTCTATCCCAACTCTTGATTTTCTGCTTACCTTTGCAATGTTTGTCAGCCTGCAATTCATCCCACCACAATGTTGGATGTCCTTTAAGTCTTGTGACAACATGTTTGACCTTCTTGTCTTCCTCGACATCTTCATAGTCAAAATACTTATCCAAAGCTCTAATCTAGTCTAGAAGCTCCTCAACATCCAGGTTTCCTTCACATACTGGAATGTCAATTTTTTATCTAGCACCTATCCTTGCGACAACCCTGAATAGGCATTCTTCCGCAGCATCTTCGACTGCAACTTCCTCACTTCCACCGTCATTTTAATTTTCAGATTCACTGATATCCCCAACACCGACTGTGTGCCTCTATGCGATTTCCATGGCATCAAGCCTGGCACGTAATTCACGCATCTCTCTTTCCCTTGCCGGGTCAGGTAACTGCCTATCTCTTCTTCTTGGAATTTCCCTTTCCTCTGGTGGATCAAGTATTTTCCTGTTTCTTCTTCTCAGTGGCATGGTTACAAAATTTCTCTTTTCCCTACTACAAAAAGAAAAGAAATCTTTCTAAGCTCTGATACCACAACTGGCGCAGACCCCTAAACCCTCAGGCTGGAGTCCACACAGGATATTTCAACTTCATCCCTTAGAGTCTGAATGACCCTCCTAATTCATCTTGAGGAATTATTCACTCACCCTCTCCGAGTACAGTTCACAGGCCCTCCGGAGTTATGCTCACATGATCATTCACTGGCATGAACCCCGCGATCAAACCCCAACTGTCATTGGGACTTTTTCCCTTTTCTTTTTAGGATACTGGATTTTACAATTTTGCAAATCCTAATGTTGAGTGCCTTTCCCCTTCAACCTCCGAAAACCAAAATACCAAACTCTTGACTCACCTTGCCACTAATTTTGGCTTTTCTCTCTTCACGATTTCGGGAGTCGCAATGTCATGAAACTCCACCTCTCGATTCCCGGGGTCCTGAAACCCGAATTACCGAAATCCAGAAAATTCCACTCTCAGCCCTACTACACTTCACGACTTCAGGATTTCCTTAGCACTATGTCTCGTCTCTTTGTCAACAGGGTTCTCGATATGCCGAATCTCGAAACACTGAAAAACTAGTGCTCCGCTTCCAAGGAAAATCAACGGTTGTGGTTCTTCCCCTTGATCCAATGGTTAGTGCGATTTTGCATACCAGAAGTTCGTAAGGCTTGTTCTTAAACTCTATGTCTCCTATACCTTCCGAAAACTAAATCTCCGAAATGCCGAAATGGGATTTACCTCTCCTGGGATTTCAGAACTTGAACCTCCTTTCAACAACCCCCTATATTTCGGGCTTCTGGGTACCGAGAGTTCTAAACTCTCGACCCTAACCTTATGTCACCACAATCCTCGAATTCCTGAACCCCAATTTTCCAAAATGATGAAATGCACTTCCTCAATTTCGTTCGTGTTTTGCAATTTTGGTACTTCCGATATGGAGTGTTCTGCCCCTTATCAATGGGAATGTCGAAAACCTGATTCCCGAAATCCCGACAAATACTCTATCGCATCTTCTGATTTCTAATTTTCCTCCCTGTTGATTCCCGATCACCTGTCCTCAGGACTTTCAAAACCCCAAAATCTAAAGTTCTGAATTCCTGAACTCATCACTCTTTGACTTCACACACGAAACCTCTTTTCGTGTTTCGAGAACTTGATCAGCTAAGGATTTTTGGCTTACACTTCGGACTCCTAAACCCCGAATTCTTGAAATGATCTGAGGGCCCCAAAAGATCAAAATCAACGACCCACGTTGACTCTAGATACCAAAGGGATGGGTTTGTCGGCCCTTATCCACCTTGCAAGTTTTGTAGATCCTACATTCCTCATTGTTTTGGGAGTTCTCCTTGGAGAATTCTGATCGTCCAATTTCTCCCCTTGAATACTTCGAAGGGATCAACCTTCTTGATATTTCTTCAAATGTTTTTGAAAACACTACTCCTCTTGAACTTCCTTGCGACTTCAAGTCTTCAGAAGACTTCTACACGCACTCCTTGCGGCACTTCTTCAAATATTCCTGAATATTTGAATCTCTTGACTCTGTGCAAATCTGCAACAACAATCCTTCAATCCCTCAACCTTGGTTTATAAGTCCTAAGTTCTCGACCAGCCTACACACACCTTGCACAACTTTTTTTCTTGTCTTGCACTCTAGTTGAGATGAGAAAAATGATATCCCTCTTGAGCTTTCATAGATAAACTCTAAACACCTTTCAATTCACTCCTTGTGGATGTTTCACTGCACTCCTTGCAGGAACTCTTACTTAGGAAGAGAAACAATTGAAACGCATTCTCTCTCTCCCTCAGTTTTCAAACATCCAACATGAAAAAATACATTCACACACAACATAATAACAAATTCATGACAGACATAATAAGACAACCATAAGCATAGCATTCAGCATGTATACACAGAAAGCATTATAACACCATGAGTCTGAATCAAAGATTCATATATCAATTCATAACTTTTGTACATGGGTTCTTCTCTACAACTCTCTGCTTCTTCTCCATGCTAATGTGATTAATCATACAATCTCTCCTTGATACAATGATACAAATATGAGGGTGTCTATAGTCATCTTCCCTCCAGCTCCTAAACATGTCTAATCTAGAATTTAAATTTACCTACTTTCATTAACTATGCATAAATGCCTCTACATCCTACAGATAAGAGTGAATCGCTCAATATCTGTATATAATATGGAAGTACACCTTCTTAACTATTTCATTAATGTTTGCACATTCAAACTTTCAAAAACATTTCAAAATGATTTTGACATGTGCCAAAATGTGATGGCATTCAATTAGTTGTCTTCCACCTTCGCGCTCGCTTGCTACTATGATGCTCCTGCATCACAAGTGATCTGCCTAATCATCATCACAACTCTTCATTTTCTCTAGCATTTAGATCCATCTGTCAATTTCCTCTTCGAACAATCTTCATTCCACTAGTAGATTCCTTGAGACTCTTCAGCTTCTCTGGCAATCACTCAAAAGTCTCTTCAAGTCCTCTGGCAGAAACTATCATTCAGTTCTAGTAGTTACACTCTGAAGTGGAACAATAGCCCTATGATCTTATTTAAATTCATCTGCACCATTGAATTGACTTCATTGAATCTTACATTCATTTCGTCGTTTCGGCATTCGACAATTCGGCATTCATGTGATCAAGTGTCTCGACACTCCAGGTTGCGAACCCTGAAATGGAGCTTGGTTACACTAGCTCCTTCCTCCATATTTTGTCGATGTGACCAATGGTTGTGACCACAGCCTACATGAAAAAGGTGTTTTCTCATTTTGACGATCCCTGTTGCGAAGCATCTCGACTCTCAAAGTTGTCGTATCCGAAACTCCAAAATGGAGCTTGCCACTTCAATCTTTCTCCCTACAGCTCTTCGATGGTGTGACCACCATCAGTGACCGACTGCTTATCCTTAAAGTTCTTTCATGATTTTGCTTTTTGGCACTTCGTCGTTCATGTGGCGATGTGTTCTTGATGATTCGTGTCCTAGTATTCGAAGCTCCGAAATGGAGCTTGGTTGCACTAGCTCCGATCATTTCGGTAATTCCCACTTTGGCCTTTCACGATTCTTGCAATGAAGAGTCTCATCACTTGACTCTTCCAACTCCCAGTATCTGAAGCTCTGAAATGGAGTCGGATCAATGGTCCACACCCTCGTTGATTCGATGGTTATTCTCTACCCCGAGACTTCATCCTTCGGGACTTTGGGGGAGTGATAGTGATAAAATTCCCAAAGAAAAAACTCTGGGAGTGAAGTCAGTATTGCGTCACTCGATGAAATGTCATGACTCGAGTGGTTGCCACATGTCACTCATAATTGTGAATTCTAGTGGCCTGAAATGCCAGAACAACTTGACACTTGTTGTTGTCTGATTGTGCCACGTGTCATGATCTTCCACCTATCCTTTCTGATGTGGTCTGCCACATTCACCTTTTGGATATGTCGATCGATATCACTTGGTGATTTTTCATATCACGATTTCGGCATTCTTGAAGTGAAAGTTCTCAACACCTTCAAATCTCGATCTGTGAAACTCCAAAATGGAGTTAGTTCAGCTTTTCGTCTTTTCTCACTTCGCAACTTTGGGACTCCTATGAGGAGTCTCGACACTTGAACTCTCCATATCCCGGTATCCAAAACTCCCTAATGAAGTCGAATTAGCAGTCCAGAATAAACCTCGATCTAATGGATATGGTTATTTAGCAATTTCGCATATCGCAAGTTCGGGACTCCTATTGTGAGGGTCCTTGACATTTCTATCTCCCGGTATCTGAAATCCCGGTATTCGATACTTTGAAATAGATTCAGATGAACATCACATCGACCTTTTGCATTTCATGATTTTGGGACTCCTGTAGTGAGAGTCCTTGACATCTCCATCTCCCGATATCCGAAATCCCGGTAGCCGAGACTCTGAAATGAAATTTGACCAACACTTCGATCTTTCCATTCAATCATCGTTGCACTGCTGGTCTTCCTTGCCTACTTGTTTTCCATAAAATGAACAAGCACACCTTCGCACTGCGTTCGACTCTGCATTAATTCCTCCTGAGATTATTTTGTTCGTGTTTTTCCATCGATGCATGCTCTGATCTTGCCATCAATGACAAGCATACCTTCCTATAAATATGCCAACATCCTTTTGATCATAAAAAGTTTCCCACCAATATTTGACATGGGGAATGACTTTGAGGAGCGCAAAAGTAATTTTTTCTCTATTCGAAATGTTATGGACAGAAAAATACCCTTCTAGTATATTCAACCACTTGTCTACACCATCTGTGTCTATCTGACCTTCAAATACATGAATAGTGAAGTTTATTTGTACCTTGAAGGGGGCAGTGCCTCCACTCGAAAAAGATGTGTCGCATGTTGTTAGTCGCCAAAGGATTTGCACAAAACTATCCATCATTGCATTCCTCTGTTGCGTGAGGGATTACTCAAGCAGAATTTTGAAAGGATCTCATGTCCCATCATATTTCTTTTCTCCTACCATGAGAGTTTGCTTGGGCATGCGAGAGATTTGGTCCTCAAGAGAAACAAGCTCGAGACCCAATTCTTTGTACTCTAACCTCATTGGGGACATGCATTAAGATGACAAGAAGTAGAGTGCTCTGATACCACTGATATGAATTTTATGAGCAGAAAGAAATGAATACAAATTATTAACAGATGCTTAACACAAAATAAAAGAGATACAATAAAATTGGTTTTCTATTCAACAAGGAAATAAGCTGAAACTGTAAAATGCATCGGAAAGCAAGCTTGTTGGAATGGTGGTGGCTTATCTCTGAGAAGAGATGTGACGGTTGTGCCCATTTTCAAGAATATGATTACAATGAGACTCTGAAGTCCTTTTTACAATAAACATGAGTGTTAAAATCCCTAGAAATCCAATAACCTAACCCTAGGAGATGAAGTGCCAAAAGTCATGTAGACCCTGTTTGGGTAAGTCGGTACATCAACTTCCCAGGGTCGTAACTTTTGCATACGATCTATGTTTTAGGCATACGGTAGCCCGTTGGAAATATCTATCTGAGAAATACAAATTTTGACAAAAAAATTATGGCGATGATTAATAGATTGGTACATACCCAAAAAAACATCGTTTAGGGCCTCAAAACGGCTTTGGAAGTTCAGGACCCGAAAAACTGCTAAAAATAGTAAATTACCAAAATTGCCAGAAGGTTGTTTTGAGCCAGCTGGAAAAGGTGGGTGGCCACCAATATCCACCTGGATCACCCTCTTGGGTAGAAGCTAGAATTGTCACTTACCATTAGCAAGGAAATGAAGTCATGTGGTGGGATCAACTTAAGAAAGCCAAGAACCAATATGAGAAGAGGATCTCATGGAGGTAGTTCAAAGGATATTTCCAAGAGAATTATTTGTCTGAGCATTACTATGAGAGAAATATAAAAGAGTTATTTGAACTCAAGTTGGGAACCATGACAATGAATGAATATGAGAAGTGACTCTTTGAATTGCTGAAGTATGTTGACTCCATCAAGGATGAGAAAGTCAAAATACAAAGGTTTCTAAGTGGGTTACCCTCATTCTACAGTGAAAA
>ML784612.1:583110-597795 GCA_009831015.1 Picea engelmannii
GGTTACAAAGGTTTATGGAGGAATTGGGAAAGAAGCAGGAGAACAACAAGTTGTACTGTGACAGTCAGAGTGCCATTCACCTTGCAAAGAACTCAGCCTTCCATTCGAAGACTAAGCATATAAAGTTGAGGTACCACTTCATATGATCCGTCTTGGAAGATGGACAATTGAAGATGGAAAAGATACACACTAGCTAGAATCCTGCAGACATGTTAACAAAGGGAGTAACCAGGGAGAAACTGAGTTCTTGCTCAGTTTCAGTTGGTCTTCAAGATTGAAGATGAAGATGAGAAATTTTCCAGGTCCAAGAAGGTTTATAATCCAGCATATACAGCAGCGGTGGAGTTGTTGAGATCAGTCTCCAAGTGGGAGATTGTTGGTTGTGGATCCTGATTATCTTCCTGATGCAAAGGTCCTTGATTTTAGCTATGTTTATACCCCATGAAGTATTTACACCCAAGAAGTATGTACACTCTTCCATGTGGGGGAGTGCAGAGGGGGGGTCTGGGGGCAAGCGGGCCCCCAGCGGGAGTTCGGGGGCAGCGTCCCCTGATGGGGGTTCGAGGGCGAAGCCCCCGAAGGAAAAATTGCCTTATAAAAGTATATTGTAATTTCATTGTAAATCTGGACCGTTCATTATAAGGTCGCAGATCTAACAGTAGAGATTATGTTAGGGTTTTTTTTTCCCTATAAGGCAACCCTCTTTTATGAGGGAAATGTATTGCGGCTATGTACGAGGGTGAATATTGTATTCTGAGAGTGGAGACTGTGAGAGAAAGAAGAGGAAGTTACAGCGGGTTTTGTTGTAGGTTGTATCCCTTCATTTTGTTGGATAATAATAAAGGAAGGACCTGGCAATTTCTCTAGTGGACGTAGCCCACACTGGGTGAATCACGTAAATCTGTGTCTCTCTTGTATTGTGTGTCTTCTGTTTTTTGTTTCTGCATTTGTTTTATTTTATTGCTCTGCAGTCCTATTTTTCTAACATATCTATGTTCCATCAAGTGAGTGAGTGAATCTTATCTGAGAAGCCCACTATAGTCGGGTGGCGGGACACTTTGGCGTCAAAAATATAGTGGTGATCCTACAGAAACATTTCTACTGGCCAAAACTTCAACAGGAGGTCAGCAAGTATATCAGGTCCTGCACTGCTTTCACTATTGCCAAACCGACCACTAAGAAACAAGGCTTGTATACCCCTCTTCCTACTCTTGATAGGCCATGGGAATCCATCTCAATGGACTACATGTCTGGCTTCTCATCCACCAAGTAGGGAAATGAATGTGTTTTTGTGGTTGTTGATCACTTTTCTAAGATAACGATTCTAGTTGCTTGCAAGAAGAGCATCACAACAGATGCCACTGCCAAGCTCTTCTTTGAATGAGTCGGGTACATTTTGGACTCCCACAAACTATTGTCTCATATCAGGATAGTCGATTTCTTAGCACATTTTGGTCACCACTAGACACCAAGGTCACGAAATCCATGACCTTCCACCCCGAGAAAGATGGCCAAATCGAGGTCGTAAATCAAATGATTGTGCATATCCTTCACATGTATAATTAAAATCACCCTCTCACATGGGACAAGAGCCTTCCCTATGTCCAACATATCTACAACCGAGCCCTACATTGTTCAATCGACCACAACTCGTTTCAAGTTGGGTTGGGATTCCAACCATTGGGTCCCACAGATGTTGCACTTCCTCTTTTGGTCACCTCAGTCGACTCATCTCCTGCTCCAACTGAAGTTGACAAATCCACCTGGTTCATTGAATGAATTCAACATATCCTCCAGTAGGTTTAGGATATCCTACAAAAGTCCAATGACAAGTACCAACGCCATGATCAACATCGGGTGCCACACAAGTTTCAGGTGGGCAACAAAGTTTGGTTGCACTTGAAAAAATAATTACTTACAGGACCCCATCAGAAGCTTCTCCCACTTCATTATGGAACGTACACCATCACCAAGTCCATGCGGGATAATACTTTTGAGCTCAACATCCCTTCGTTCCTTAGCCTGCACCCAGTTTTCAACGTGGATCTCCTTCACCCTTATTTCCCACCATTATTAGACACCTCAGAAGTAGCAGAACAACTGACACCAACATATCTCAAACCTGACTGCATACAAAAGGAATCCAATGATCATATTGTGTACACACAAATCAAGGGCACTCAACAACAAAGGATCCAACTTTATCGAGTCATAAAAGAAGGGAAACTCCTGCACCAAGGCAAGTGGCTCACCCGGGGAAAAATTCAGTAGATATTTCCTCATCTGATGGGGTGCCTCAACGCAATGGAGACCATTAATTCCTAAGGAGGGAGGATTGTTCCAGGTGGATATTGGTGGCCACCCACCTTTTCCAACTGGCTCAAAACAATTTTCTGGCAATTTTGGTAATTTACTGTTTTTAGCAGTTTTCACTTCTAGAGCTGTTTTGAGTCCCTAAACAATTCTTTTTGGGAAAATAGGTTTTGAATATGGATTTTCCTTCCATATTGTGCCTAAAATGAATCTCCTTTATGATACCTTTTCAATGGGATATCATACGCCTAAAACAGAGATTGTATGCAAAAGTTACGACCCTGGGAAGTTGATGTACTAACTTACCCAAACTGGGCCCACATGACTTTTGGTGCTTCATCTCCTAGGGTTAGGTTTTTAGATGTCTAGGGTTTTTGGAATTCTTTCTTATTGTAAAAATTCCTTTAGAGCCTCATTGTGATCATCTTCTTGCGAATGAGTGTATTCGTCACATCTCTTCTCAGAGATAAGCTACCACCATTCCAACAAGCTTGTTTCCACTGCATTTTACAGCTTCATCTTATTTCATTATTGAATAGAAAACCAATTTTGTTGTATCTCTGTTATTTTGTGTTAAGCACATGTTAATAATTGGTATTCATTTCGTTGTTCTCATAAAATCTAGATCAATAACCCCCAACTAACTAGTAGATCCCCTAAGTCGTGTACCCCATAGTACAATTAACCCATATAACTCACTACATCAACATATATCATTTTTAAACCTTTGTAATTAGAACTACTAGAACACCTAACCCTTAACTAGCCACTATAAACCATAATCCCAAACCTAATAACACATTAAATATATAACCCATAACCCCTAACACGGAAACCGTAATAATTACACCATCGTTAACATCCCTAGATAACCATCACCCCTAAATCCCAATGCATGTAAGTCCTAACTCATGAAACCCTCATAGAACTTAATCCCTACAATCCATAAACATTACAACCCTTATCCTCTAACCATTATTACAATTATCACCCCTGACCCATAACTACTATAGCCCCTAACCCTAAATCTACCTTGTAAAAATATTACCCTCTTTCACCCTTAATCAATAACCCCTAACCTCCATAATTCATTTAAATTTTATACCCTATGTCTAATAAATATTAACCATTACAATGTTTAATCCCTATAACTCCTAACCCATATAATTCTATCATGTAATATCTATAAAATATAACACTTATATCTCTTATAATGCATATAAACATCAAGACTTAATGACCATAAACACTAAACACTAAACCATAACCCTTTACCATCATTAGACACTAACCCCTACATCCATAGAACACCTAATGCCTAATACCTATATCCCATACAAATATTAACCCTTCTAACCTCTTATTCCTAGCACCTATAATTGTAAGTCATATAACTTCTATAAGATCATACCCATAACTCTTATGTCCCTTATCCCCTACAATATCTATCTCCTTTAACCCCTAACCCATAGTTTATATAATAATTATAACCCCTATGACCCATAGAATTAAGCTTGGTCACCCCTAACTTGAATCATGCCTAACTATTAACTAGTATAACCACCCAAAAATATTTTAGCAATTAACGCCCTAAACCCCTCTAATTATTATAAACCTTAAGTGTTGATTCATTGGGTTGTTTGTCATTGATATCAACCCTTGAAGCAAGTTTGGTAGCAAACTCTGGTAGCCCCAACAAAATGATTAAGGAACTCCAGTTTGATTGATGTATAATGGTATGAAGTTTAATATATTTGTAGGTAATGCTATTCTAGATGGATAGTACATGTCATGTCATTTCGAGTGATATGCAGAACATCACATAACTCCTTACAGTTAGAGATTTATGGCCTGGTGAAGTGGAGAACCCTCATGAGTTATATAGAAGGTCAAAGATGTCAAATTAATTCTAGAAGCTCCTAGAAAAATTTGACTAGTCAAGTGGGTGAAACTAGGAGTTAGTAATGGGTTAAGTTGTTGCATTGAGAAAACATTTAAAAATAATTTAGCTGCAACTAGAAGTGGAGAATTTACTATTTGCAGCAAAGCGAGTTAGAAGTCTAGAATTTACTACTTGTAGAAAAGTGAGTTAGAAGTGGACAAGTGGTTAGATGATCCAGGTGGATATTGGTGGCCACCCACCTATTCCACTTGGACCCCCACCATTGTTTCTTTCAGTTTTTCATTTTCCTTAAATGTAGCACAATTTACTATTTTTGGTAGTTTTTCAGGTCTTGAACTTTTGGAGCCATTTTGAGGCCCTAAAAAATGTTTTTTGGGCATGGTCCGGTCAAAACATATATTGTATTCCTCGAATAGATATTTTTAATGATGTATCATGTGCATCAAATGGAGATAGTATGCCAAAGTTACGACCCCGAGAAATTGATGTACCAATTTACCCCAGCGAGGCCCATATCCTGGTGTTTCATCTCCTAGGGTTAGGTTTTTTGGATGTTTAGGGTTTCCAATGTTTCTCAATAATAGATAGGCGTTCACGCCTCATTTAAAATAGAGTTCAGAGGCTTGTAGYTGCCACATCTCTTCTCAGAGATAAGCTACCAACGCCCTAGCTAGTTCATTTCTATTATGTCTGTAAACAAATTTTAGTTCTTTGATATTAATGAAATGAAGTTTTATTTCCGCTGCATATTTGTATTCATGGTTATTTGTGTATTTTTGTGCGTTCCTGCATAAATCTGGACCAGTGGTATTAGAGTGGTCTTCTCTTTCTCAATCCTTCTTTGCATGTCCCCAATGAGGTCAGGGTATAAGGAGTTAGGGATCGATCTAGTTGAACCTTTGCAAGATCAGCCTCAAAAACCCCGATCGCCACCCATGGGGGATGAAAAGAAATACAAGGGAGATGGATATCCTATCAAAATATTACTCAAGGAGGCCCTCGAAAAACAAAGGAGTGCGATGATGGATAACTTCACCTAGATCCTTCAATGATTGCCCACTGACGACGCATCTACATCCAACAGTCACTCTGGGGGCGCAACCCCTTTTAAGGTACAAGTAAACTTTGACATTCCCATATTTCATGGTCAAATATATGCAGACATCGTAGATAGATGGTTGAATCTATTAGATGGATATTTTTCGGTTCATGACTTTTCCAACTTGGAGAAGATTATTTTTTCACTGCTCAAAGTCATCCCCCATGTCAAGGACTAGTGGGAAACCTACTATGAGAAAAAAGATGAGGAACCCTCCCTGTTCTCATCCATACCCACTTGGAATTATTTTCTGAGACGCCATCAAGGAACAATATTATCCCGTGGGGAGCTATGAGGACAAGTACATACAATGGACTACGTTGCGACAATAAAGGGATCAAGATGTGCATGAACTAACAAATATATTCCATACCCTATGCACAAATTTGGGTATCAAATATTTGGAGAAACGTTTGGAGTTGAAGTACCGCAATTGTCTACACAAATACATTCAGGAGGAAATGGAGTTCCTCAACATATTCTCACTTGGTACGACATATTGGTGTGATGCCAAGATTGAGTAGAAATTCGAACAGAAGAAGCAAGACTTTGGATCTGCGAATCAAAAGAAAGTGAAAGGTGCCCCCAAACCATAGAGAAAAGGACAAATCCAAGACATGATGTATCAAGACAACCTGATAAATCCATAAGAAAATAACAACACCATGAATCTGAAGAAGGACACGGGAAAGTTCCATGAGTTCCATAAGAGCTCCACTCACAACACAAGTGAGTGTCAGGCCAAACAATCATTGGTGGCCGAGATGAGGGCTTTTGAATCAAATGTATTCTCTGACACTGAATCATAACCCAAGAATGGGAATGATAGAGAAAAGAAGATTATCATTGCTGAGCCCAATGCCACCATTGCCACCAAAAATATCCAAAAGGTAGAACCGGAAGATCCAGAGGAGGAGGAGCATATTTTCCACTCCCATATGTGGGTAAAGGGTTCCCCACTATAGATCATCATCGACAGCGGGAGCCAAAAGAACCTCATTTCAATAGAGTTTGTGAAGTGGTTGGGCTTGCCGACCACAACACACCCACAATTGTACACCATCAGGTGGCCTAACCAAGGACGGGATCTCCGTGTCATCCAACAATGTCGCCTTCCCTACAACATCAAGCCCTTCATCGATGAGTTATTATGTGACATTTCTAGTCTTGATGTTTGTGATGTATTATTAGGCCAACCATACTTGTGGAAGAAACATATTTTGTATGAGTCTCAACCTTTCATTGTTATTGTTACTTTGAGAAATAGGTTGTAAAGGATACCATAGCTACCACCGCCTATCGCTATCTCTTTGGTTACTACAAAACAAAGTAGTAAGTTCATTTCCAAAACTGGGAAATTTGTTTTCCTGATGATCCACCCTTAGGGAAAGAATAATACTATGGCCAGGACCTCCAGAAAGGACTCCTTTGCACAACAACAACGAATGGAAAAGGTCATGGAGGAGTACCAAGACATCTTCACCTCACCTGCAGGGGTTCCTCTACACTGTCAGGTCAAGCACCCCATCGATATGACCCTAGGTGCATCGTTTCCCAATGGACTGATCTATCGACACTCTGTTATGGAGAATGATGAAATCAGATAATAGATTTAGGAGATGTTGTATAAAGGTCAAATTTTTCCAAGTTCATCACCCTATGGGAGCCCGATCATGTTGGTGGAAAATAAGGATGGGACTTGGAGACTCTGTATTGACTATTGGGCACTGAACAAGATCACCGTCTAGAATAGGTAACCGATCCCATAGATTGATGACCTTTTGGACCAACTGAAAGGGGAGAAATATTTGAACAAGATCAACTTGAAGTCCAAGTATCATCAAGTACCAATCGAACTGTCTGATGTGTGGAAGACTACCTTCAAAGCCAAGGAGGGCATTTTCGAATGGCTAGTCATGCCTTTCAGGTTGACAAATGCTCCTGTAACCTCATGAGGCTGATGGATGACATATTGCAACCATTCACCAACTCATTTTTAGTAGTGTACTTGGATGACATCCAAATCATAATCTAGACTTGGGAAGAGCACCACCACCACATCCGACAGGTCCTCCAAACACTGCGGAAACATAAGTTGTGTTCCAATTTGGAGAAGTGCACTTTTGGCATGAACCAGGTTCAATATCTGGGATACATTATTGATGATATTGGGGTGCATGTGGATCCAACCAAGATCCAAGTCATATGGGATTCGCCAACCCCAACAAAGATCCAAGTCATCTTTGTGGGTCTTGCTAATTTCTACCACATGTTCATTTTGGGATTCTCTCATATCACTTGGCCCTTGAGTGAAGTCACCAAGGGAGGAGTGAAAGAAAAATTATTTTGGTTAGAATCGGAGCAGAAGGCCTTCGCAGAATTGAAACATTGCCTCTGTTGTGCTCTAGTTCTCACATTACCATACTTGAAACAACCATTTGAGATCAAGACAAATGCGTCTAACAATGCTATTGAGGAAGTTCTTACTCAACATGGGGCATCCAGTGGCTTATCACAGTGTGACACTATCTGACATAGTCTGAAAGTATCCCACTTATGAAAAAGAAATGTATTCCTTTGTGCAGGCTTGCTGACAGTGGAAGAATTACATTTTGGGGAAGGAAACGATCATCCACACAACCACCAACCCATCCAGTTCATATATACACAAGGGAAGTTGTAGAACAATTACCATCAGAAGTGGTCCACATATATGCAACAGTTTAATTTAAACATCAAGTACAAGAAGGGAATCACCAATAATGTTGCAAGATGCCTCAGCTGACCACTGATCATGGAAATAACCACCGTGCTCAACTCTTTTGGGAACAATACTTCGGATCGTCCACTTCTCTATAAGAGCGATCCAGATTTAGGACAGACATACAAGACACTCTTGGAGGGTAACCGAGTTCCATATTTTCATCTCTAGGATGCACTGCTATGTCACCTGGGACACCTTTGTGTTCCTTCAAGTGAGCATGCCAAGATGATTTGGGAAGTGAACTATAGTCAATTCACTAGACATTTCGGGGTTGAGAAAATAATGGCACTACTGCAAAAGTATTTTTATTGGCCAAACCTTCGATAGGATGTGGGGAAGTACATTAGATCTTCCACTGCTTGTGCCATTTCCAAACCGACCATCAAGAAGAAAGGCCTCTATACTCTGCTTCCTACCCCTAATTGACCTTGTGAATCCATCTCCATGGATTACATGTCAGGCCTTCCTTCTACTAAGAATGGCAATGACTTTGTTTTCGTGGTCATCAACAGATTATCGAAGATCGCCATTATGGCGGCCTGTAAGAAGAATATCATAACAGAAGCCACTGCTAAACTCTTCTTTGAATGAATGTGGGTACAATTTTGGATCCCACAGTCTATCATCTCATATCGGGACAATAGGTTCCCCAATACATTTTGGTCCAATCTCTCATCAATGTTGGACACCAAGATCACCATGTCCACAACTTTCCATCCCCAAACTGATGGCCAGACCGAGGCCATCAACAAGATGACCGTACAAATTTTTCGCATGTACAACTCAAATAATACATGCACATGGGATGATAGCCTCCCCTATGTACAACATAGCTATATCCAGGCCCTCCACAACTCAATCGACCACAACCCCTTTGAGGTGTTCTTGGGATTCTAGCCACTATGTCCCATTGATGTAGCCATACCATTTGTAGCTACTTGGGTGGATTTGGCTCATGTCCAATATGAAGATGCCAAGGTGAAAAACTTCATTTAGCGCATTAATCACATTCTCCAATAGGTTCATGACATATTGGATAGATCCAATGCTAAGTATAATAAGCGGTATGATCAGCATTGGGTGCAACACAACTTTTGGGTGGGCGACAAAGTGTGGCTACATTTGCAGAAGGAGCACCTCATTGGACCCCACCGCAAGCTTCGCCTACTCCGATATGGGCTATACACCATCACCAAGGTTGTAGGGGACAATTCCTTCAAGCTCAGTATCCCACCATTCCTTGGTCTACACCCAGTGTTCAATGTGGACCTCCTTCGGCCTTACTTTCCACCTCTACTAGACACATTCGACATGGAAGAGCAACTCACACCCATAGATTTAAACCCATACTACATGGAAAAAGCCACAAATAATCACATCATGGACACATATATCAAGAATACCCACCAACAGAGGATCCAACTATATCGATTTGTCAAAGTAGGCCAACTCCTTCACCAGGGAAAGTGTCTCACCAGGGACCAAGTTCAGTAGAAGTTTCCTCATCTCATGGAGGAATTCATTGCAATGGGAACCATTTATTCCTACGGGGGGGGGGGGAATTATCTAGGTGTATATTGGTGGACACCCATCTATTCCACTTGGACCCCCACCATCGTTTCTATCATTTTTTCAGTTTCCGTAATTGTAGCACAATTTACTATTTTTGGTAGTTTTTTGGGTCCTCAACTTCCAGATCCGTTTTGAGGCCCTAAACGACATTTTTTGGGCATTGTCTAGTCAAAGAATATATTGTATTCCTTGGATAGATATTTCTAACGATGTATCATGTGCGTCAAACGGAGATAGTATGCCAAAGTTACGACCCCAGGAAATTGATGTACCAATTTACCCCGACAGGGCCCATATGCTGGTGTTTCATCTCCTAGGGTTAGGTTTTCTGCATGTTTAGGGTTTCGATTGTTTCTCAATAATAGATAGGCCTTCAATCCTCATTAAACACAGATTTCAAAGGCCCGTAGCCACCACATCACTTCTCAAAGATAAGCTACCAGTGCCCTAGCTAGTTTATTTCTATTTTGTCTATAAACAAATTTCAGTTCTTTGATATTAATGAAATGAAGTGTTATTTCCATTGCATATTTGTATTCATGGTTATTTGTGTATTATGTTGTATTCCTGCATAAATCTGAATCATTAGTGTTAATATTATGGTAACTTTGGGAGGTATTTACCTCCACGTGTAAACCTGACGAGAATAGAATACTCCGGGAGGAAAGAAGAAACCCTAATGAGTTGGATAATAACCCTAGGAGACTTGTCGGCTCAAGAAGATAATTTATATTAGGTTATTAGCCTCCAAGAGAAGAAGTTGGCCAGAAGAAATAATATATACTAAACAAACAGATACCTAGAATGAGAAGTCAACCCAGGCAGTTAGCCAAAATTACTATAAATACAGGAGGCTAGTCTTCATTTTCGTAGGCAGTCTCAGAATTGCAGAGTAACACTTGTGCACACTACAATTCCCAGTTTTGTGCACAGGTTTGGAGGAGAGATGACATTGCAGTTGCTGCAACTAGCAGATTGGTTTTGGCTTGGATTATATCTTAGTTATGGTTTGGACTATCTGATCAGCTCTTGTTGATGCATTATCCTTGGGGAAAGGTGTGCTACCCTTTGTTTGGCTATCTAGCCTAGGGTTTTCTTCTGAAGTGATTCTATGTCAAGGTTAAGGTGCTCAGAGGGTGGCTTTGGCCTATGGTTGGGTGAAAATAGTGATATTGTCAATGGTAAAATGAGCACATCCATTAAATTCTAACAGGTTATGGGCCCACACCTCCTTCATTTAGTCTAATCGTTGGAAGGAACATATCCAGAAGGATATTAAGCTCGTTGAAGAATTGTCGCTAGGGTTTCTAGTAGGAGAATTCACCAAAGCATTGGTGCTAGGGTTGCTAGCAGGTGCAATTGTAGAAACCCTAATCCTCTCATTGAGGCACCTAAAGTGAAGGGATTGACCTAATTTTCAAATAGATCAGTGAGCCCTAGCCTAGCGCATCTCTTGGTACTCTCAGGAATCCAGGGCGTCAAGTTCGAGTTTTTGGTCAGATCTAGGGTTGACCAAGTCAAAGTAGCCATGAATTACTCTATGAAGTCAGAAAAAAAGTTAGATGGATATTCTAACTTTAGAGCATGGAAGATAAGGATTGACCTCATCCTTGCCAAGAATAATGTGCTGGATATCATGAAAGGAAAGATCGTGAAACCAGAGTTTGAAGAAGGAAAAGAGAAGGAACTACAAAATGTTGCAGTTATGGAGAAGTTCAAAGACAGTGACATCAATGCTATGAGTATCATAGTGGAATCTATAAAATACCACTTGATACCCTACATTTCCCATCTTGACTCATCAAAAAAAAAAAAATGTACAATGCCCTAACAAACATCTTCTCAGTCAGAAACATTGGACAAATAATGAGTCTAAAGAATGAGCTCCATGACATGAAGATGAATGATGATGGCAGCATAACATCATATTTTGTGAGAATCTCTTAGTTAAGAGATCAACTACAAGCTATTGAAGAAATCATTTCAGAGAAGGAATTGGTAAACATAGTACTCAATGGTCTTCCCAAGACGTGGGATGCATTTTCCGCGAGCATGAACACAAGGAAGGAGTATCCTACATTTGAAGAACTTTGGACTTGTTGTGCTCAAAAAGTATCTAGGATTAGTGAAAAAGAGAAACCCCAAAATAAGTACAATGATCAAGCCTTCACAACAAGATTCAAGAATTTCAAGAACAAATGGAAGTTTGGTTCAAAGAGGAAGACAAATCAAGAGAAGGATATTTCAGAAATACAATGCTTAAACTATCAAAAGTATGGTCACTACTAGAATCATTGGTTCGATCTAAAGAAAAGGGAGGAGAAACACGAAGCATCAGTTTCCGAAGTAAAGGAACCTACAAAGAAGACTAATCAGGATGAAAGAGACTTCTTCTTTTGAAGGTAACAATATTCTTATCATTTCTTGTACATATCTTGTTTGCATAGTCTCTGTACATATATTGTATATCTATCTCTTAAAAGACAATATGTTCCAAGAAGAACTATACTTATGGAAGAACAAAAAGATAAGGATTTCTATCATTATAAAAGTCAGATAATACACATGAAAGGATGAAATACATCAAAAAAATCACAGGGAAGCTATTACAAGATAAGTCGAAATCAGAATCAATCATGAAGAGACTTAGAAGAAGCAGATACAAAAATAAGTCAACAATCAAGAGAAAAATTGGAGAAATAATTATGAAGTTTTTGCATAAGACAATAAGATGGAAGCGTGAACTCTGTTAGACAGAGGGAGCTGATTATATATTGCAGAAGACAATAAGGATGCAGACGAAAGCGTGGACTCTGTTAGATGGAGGGAGATGATTATATGCACTCATACATGAAGCAAGGATTATGAGGGAGCTCATCCTATGATCCATTGAATATGATGAAGTATATATCCATGGAAGAAGCCATGAAAGACAATACATGTTTTGTTCAACCACAGAAGAATACTTCTTCGAAGAAAAGCCTTAAAGTATCCCTGTTTTTTCATCCACATCCATGATCCTATGATGAAATAAAGAAATGAAATCTGTAGGGCATGAAATCTATAAGAAACTCCATGGACCCAAGAGCTAAAGAATAACATTAGGAAGAACATGAAGATTCCAAGAAAGAAAGTGAAGCCATAACAACCAGTCATTAATAATCACAAGATTACCTGCTTGATATGAACTCAGTAAAAGAAATCAAGCAGAGGAATTGGAATTTGTGATGAAGAACAGTGTATATATGCAAGAATTGGAAGATCCATAACTAGAGGTTCTCCCAGATGGAGGGAGAAGACTATGACGATTAATTGTTCCAGTAAACCAAACATACCTCTACATGAGTCTTTATATCATCCACAATATCCATGGGTTGGAGTTCTACATCAGATAAATGCAAAGAGTGTTCTCCAGATAAATTGAACAAAGAGCGTATGAAGAGCAACCTCAAGACTTTGAAGCATACTAGAAAGAGACCATTGTTTGCAGATGGAAGAAGATAACTTGGTGGAGAACCTCCAGTGCACAACAGAAGCATGGTGAAGATCTTCTATATCATAGATATTGTATCAATATGGTTACTCAGAAGATCAGATCTCATGATGATAGAAGAAGTGCCACATGGATATGTTCCAGTTTTCCAACAATGATATACTTTATTGATCAGAGCTACATGAAGCCTTCAGAGAAAACTAGTGCTCTAGACCAAAGTAAATTTGAAATCAAGCATTACATTATCCGTGATAAAGTCCAGAAAGGAGAAAAGTGGTTCTCCAATACATATCTCCACAGATGAGTAGATAAGAAAACATTTTGGTAAATATTCTATCCAATATGAAAGAGTTTGCGTACTCAAGGTGGAACTTGTGGAGACGACTTCCTTATTGAAAAAGGAAGATATGACTCCCAGGTTGGGAGGGAGTACTAATATATTATTGATTGATGGAAAATCATTTTTCAGTTCAAAAAATGGTCCAGGATGAGCAGATTCTTTCCAGTTCGGATAGTGGATTGGGATTTTTTACGAACAAACATTTTCCAGTTCAAAAAATGGCTTAGGATGAGCAAATTATTTCTAGTTCAGCTAGTGGATTGAGATTTTTGATGAACAAACATTTTCTAGTTCGAAAAATGGCCCAGATTGTTGATGTACCATAGAAATCAACTTCCCATTGTGGTTAACATGGGGAGTGATCTAGAGCAGTCTCTCATCTTGAGGGTTACTCAGGAAGACTAGCCCGCCTCGCTGAACAACAATTTCTCATTGGGGTTAACATGAGGAATGGTCCATTTCGGAGGTTGGTGCGGGACAAACATTTCCTCTTGTGGTTAACATGGGAAATGGTCCAGATAGTCATTCCTTAGGGCAGATTCATTCTCTCCAGGTTGCACTTTTTTTAGTGTTGGAGGAATGGCCCAGGGTGGAGAATGGTCCAAGTTCATAAATTAGGGACAGACATTCCTTAGGGCAGACTCATTCTCTCCAGGTTACACATTGTTTATTGTCGGAAGAATGGCCCAGGGTGGGGAATGGTCTAGAATCATAAATAAAGAAATTTATTCTTCCTTGCTTGAGAAGAATTGTTCAGATATCTCATCATTGATGTCTTACTTTTTAAGGGCAGATGCTCTTTCGAGATATCATAGATGTGAGTGGAAGAATGATCTAGATGATTCAATTTTATATCAAAACATTGTTTCTATGTAGTTCGATATCAGATGATTGTTATGGAGACTGTATGACAGTAGATGGATACTATTGTGGTGGATGTGTTCCACTGTTTCTGACTATACGTAAATGGTCAAGTACCTGTGTGATACTTGGTGATGCAGGAGCATCCACATCTTGATCAAACGAGCCAGCGCGTGGAGGCAAAGGAACAGTTGGATAGCGCCAGCATTCAAATTTTGAAACATTGTAATATGGCTGCGCCAAACATTAATACGTTGATGTGATGAAGCGCACTTGTACATTGTAACGGACCTTGAGCAGATAAGCTCTCGTCCTTAGGTAGCTGAGGCATTTATCAGAT
>ML784612.1:608654-621084 GCA_009831015.1 Picea engelmannii
AACTTATGTTTTGATCCTCATTTGATTTTTGGACTTAGAACCATTTTTGTTCATGACTTAAAATTTGGTCCCCTTCATGATTTGTCACTAGGATCGATCCTCTCTATGACTAGATTGATTTGACACACCATTTTCCTCATTCATTCCCTCGTAGCCATGCCTTGATTTCATTTGCTTACCTGTCCAATAATTTTTTTAAATGGAGCGTTGCCCACTCATCAGGAGTTTCCGTAACACCTTTCTCATTCATCATTTTCCACCTTGAGTTATGATTACAACATTGATGTCATTTTCCTTTTTTTCAGCGTTGTTTAAAAAGATGCCTTCAAGATCTTGTATTTACGAACTCTGATAACGGTTTGTGATTTTGAAAAACTCAAGATTGTTGCGCTACATAAACTCTCAGTTTTGACTAATCGACAACAGTGCTACCAGATCCAATGCTGAGGTAGATTCAGAGGCCCAGATGTTCATGATTTCATCCTGAAATCTCGTTGAGGCTTTAAAAAAATGTTTATTCCATAGGTATACCGTGTTTCCTCCTCTACACATAAATTTTCAAAGAGATTTAGAGCTCAGAGTTTTGGATTATCGGGCTTGCATAGTTGAAGGAGACCTTTCTTCACACTATTCTATCCTTGTATGCTCTCTTTTCAAACCTATAATCTTCACTACCTATATGTCAAAGTCTGATACATCCTCCCACCATAGCTACTGAGCTCACAACATCTGAACAATTCTATCCTCTGCATACACATTGCGCTACCTAAGGGTGTTTCTTAACCACATTGTGTCTCCCCTACTTCCTTTGACATTTGAGTCAAGAATTTTCCACCCAGCTTCAAAGGGATAGTTATATAATACCCTCTCATTGTCTAAGTGTTCAATACTTGCATAAATCTAAGGGAGGGATTTCCATAGCCAAGTCTTAACTTACTATCAATTAGTCTGGTTTAAGGGGAATTTCTTGTAAAAGTGTAGCTTTGTCCATTTGAAGCTCGAATTTAGGTCCTCCTGGTCATTACTACCCCATATCCATAGGAGGCTCTCATCCTAAGCTATGGAGAGTCCTTAGATGAATAAGTCACACAAGGGGGGAAAGTTAGTTAGAACTGAACCTGTGGATATGCATCTTTTTGAGATAGAGCCCATGGCAAGAGAAGTTTTTCAAAGAGTGGGATGCTTGTCTTTCTACTAGAATATGCAAAGAGGCCATCCTGAGGTGAAAATAAATTTTTCCTTACAATTTGATGGCAAGAGAACCAAGGTAGGGGATTTATAATTTGAGGTGATTGAGGTATCTATTTCAGCTACAATAGGAATCTCTGTCACAGGTGATAAATGGTTTAAATCCATGGCTTTGAATGCATCCTATGCCAAATATTTCCTTAAGACTGAACATCAAGCCAGTGATTTATCTAAAGGTGTGCCAAGGAATCAGCTGATTGAGAATTTTGACAGGATATTGAAGATCATTCAGAGATACTTTACATGTGAAGGGAGGTTTAACACATTGTACAAGTACCATATAAGGCTTCTACAATATTTTACTGGTAAAATTAAAATGAATATTCCCTACTATTTGTTAAGGATCATAGGTAAGATGTTAGACAGGATTCAATCCAAGTCTAAGGATGTGGATACTAGCATCTTCCACTCTGGATTGATTAGAATTCTAGTCTCTGAAGAACTAGGTAAGAAAGATATCTCATGGGAACATTTTGTTGTTGCTTCCCACTTCAAGTTGGATATAGAAGCCACCCCTCAATCACATAATGCAAGCCCTTTATCATCCACTAGTGATGCTAAAGCAGGCACCAGAAAGAAGAGAAAGGGTAGAGCTCCTGTTCAAGTTTCAGAGGTCATAAAGCAGGTCATAGGAACTGAGTAGGAAGCTTTTCATTCCCCACAGAGAGATTTTTCGCCTCCTCCTCCACCAGAGTTATAAGAAGTTCCTTCTACTACTAAAACTGCAACAAAGAAAGGGAAGAAGATACACTTCTCCTCTTCTCCTCCAGCAGCCAATACCAAGGGAAAGAAACCTTTCACAAGATCATCAGTTCCTAAAGAGGTTTTTGAAGAATATCCCCTACCAAAATCCTCTATCCTACAAAAGAATAAGGGTAAAGGAATTGAAAATCCTATGTAGAGGAAAGAAGAAATACAAAGATAGAGGTATCAAGAAGCCCAATGAGATAGAGAAGTAAATTCCTATGCAACAGGAAGAGGAGACCATGAAGAAGCTTGTTGAGACTGTTCATGTCACTACTCCACCTAACAACCAAACATTCAAAATATTAATCAGGAAACTTAGGGATGCTAGGAAGGAGGTGGATCAGCTTAAAATAGAAGCCATGTATGGCAGGGTTAAGATGAAACAACTCATGGATGGATACAGTCACACCCTTGACCTGGAAAGGTTCGCAACAAGAAATTCCCAGCCTCTCCATAGGAAAATCAAAAACCTTTATAGGTAGAACAAAGGCTTCTAGTCTCAGAATAGAAATCTCAAAGCAGAGTTGCAGCATTTTCAAGATGAATTGGCTCAAAGAATCTTGCAGGTATTGGTTGAAGCTGCTATTGAAAAGGAGACACTAGCAGCCAAGGAGAGCATAGCTCCACTGAAGAATCCTATCACCACTAAAATAAATAATCCTAATGTGCCAAAGGAGGATCCTCCTTCTACAAGAAAGAGTGTTAGGTTAAGTGTCAGGGTAACAAAGTAGCTGGTGAAAGGTGAGCCCCATTTTTGAAGATGGTTCCTTTTTGTGAGGATAAATTGTTGGTGAAACATTACCCATGCCACATATACAGGCTTCTAAGTGATTATTGTTCATATTTTTGGGATTTTTGTGAAGAATTAACTCCTTCAACAGTAAGATTGCATACATTTTGTAGCACTATGGCACTACAGAATAGTCTATTTTGGTGTTCCACTAGTGTGCTACCTACAGTGATGCCAAATCACCTAAATATAATGGTGTTGATATTACTCAAGGTTTCTACTCGCTCTGCACATGTCCAAGTGGAGGTGTTTTTTTTTTTTATGGAGCTACCTAAAATTTTCACAGAAACACACAATGGCGCTACCGAGATTCACTACCTAATTTTTGGGAGAGACAAAATTTGCACAGAGATGCACCTGAGTGGCGCTACTAAAATTCTCTACCTAAAATCTTGCAGAGACCGAAGTTTGCACAGGGGATAAGAAGGTTTGGTGCTACCTTTTCTACTTGTCTAGTTTTGAAGTGCGCTACAGAATATTACGAAATTGGGTGAAGGAACTACAAAGTGTGCTACTCATAGTGCTACCCAAAGAGGTTTCCAACAGAAACCAGGAATCGAGGAGGGTCGAGATTGCAACTTTTTGGATAGCTGATGATGGAGAGAACTGCAGAAATAGCAGCTGGCAGCATGATGTCAACCACATGATTCTGAAGGACACATGGAAAACAATGAGTTGCACAACAAAGATGGATCAAGTTAGTTTGAATATTGGTTGTATTAGTCACCAACACTTTCCTATTTTATAGCATAGGTTGTTAGTCAAGTTGTTGATGCAATAAATTCTTAGAGATTTTTCTGGGAAGGAGGCTTGCTCATACCTCCAGTTGTTGCCTCCCTTTGTTATAAATAGATAGATGAAATTCTTTAGTAGGTTCGAATGGTTGAGCAAGGCTCCCTTATACTATAATATTTTGATGAAGTGACTGTGAATTGGCCATGTTCTTTATTTAAAACATTTTGGTTAATAGAAATCAACTTATCTTTCAGATTATTTTCTTCTGATGCTAAAGTTTTCATGCTTTTAATGATTCACATGAATGGTTGTGGTGATATTATGGTGTATGTTTGATTATTATATTATCATGATGTTTCTTTAGTCTCCTTAAGTTCTGAACTCAAGAAGATCTTATGTTAAGAATCCTTCTTCCTTAGGTTTTTTGTAGACCTGATGTTTACAACAACCCCTACATTCCTCTCATTGAAGTCTTCCCTCTATTCATACCCACTCCCAATTACTTATTTAAGTTAGCCAAGACCTTGTTTGTTGGTGCATGCTATCCTTGTTTTATGAGTTGGAACATTATCATTTTTAGTCTTTCCCATTTGACCCCTTAAAACACTCTTACATTCACATATAACCTGATGGGTATTGGGATTTCCTTCCATGTAATCTAAAGGTGATTCCTAGTGCTAACACATTGTAGCTCTGCTAAAGAGATTTGGGAAAAAATTCAAAATATTTATGAAGGAGATTCAAAATTCAAAGCAACAAAGCTTCAAAATTATAGAGGTTAATTTGAACAACTAAATATGAAGGAAGATGAGAATATTGCATCTTACTTCTTACGAGTTGATGAAACAATGAATGCAATCATAGGATTGGGAGAAGAAATTGAATAATTTGTAATTGTTCAAAAGGTACTAAGATCTCTTCCAATGATATTTGACCCTAATATCTTAGCACTAGAATAAAGAGTAGATCTACACTCAATAAGCATGGATGAACTACACGAAATCTTCATAGCCTATGAAATGAGAACTGAACAGGAAAATCCAAGTATAAAAGAAGCAACATTCAAAGAATCCAAAAGGTCAATCAAAAGGGAAAGAAAAAAGAAAAGGAATATAGAAACAACAATGATATCTCAGAAGACGATGAAGAAGTAGCCAACTTTGTCAAAAGATTTAAAAACGGAACCAACGACAAATATAAAGGTAAGCTTCCATTGATTTTTTTTAATTGTGATGGTATTGTTCATTTTTCTAACAAATTTCCTCATAAGAAAAAGAAAATAAATGATGAATATGATTCAAATATAAAACAAGCATATACAGGAAAAAAATCTGGATTTAGGAGCGGGGTGGCCACCAATATCCACCTGGATCAGCAAAAGAGCCAAAAAAGAAAGTCTTCAAGAAAAAATTATGCACCAAAGAAGACATCTCCTCATTAGATGAAGATGAAGTTAGTAAAAGTGAGATATAAAGAAATATATTCATGGAAATAGAATATTTCGATAAAAAAAACACCAAAGAAGAATATGAACAGACAAACATTGACTACCGAGAATAATTGTTGAGTGCAATAGAAGTTATAAAAAGAGAAAAGAAGAAAAACAAGAATCTCCAAGCAGAAATAGGCAAGAAAGTGTTATCACTATGTAATTTTCCCAAGGCTGTGGAGGTAGACACAAAGGTAACATCAAAACCACTTTGAGTCTTGGATGTAGCCCTCCAAGACTCAGATAGGAATCTCTCTATTTGATATAGATTTGTTTGAATATATATTAGGCTAGATATGCAGAATAGGATATGTTTTTGAGTTGGGTAGGTGCAGAGAAGAGGAACCATGGGAAATGGAGTCACAATCTAAGATTTAATCAAAAAAAAATTCTACAGATAACCTTACAGGGCAAGGTAGGAAAATCACTAGATTCTCCATAGGCTTGAGTTATGGTAGAGGAGAAAAGTGTTAAGAAGTCGAATTAAAGATAGAGCAGTAAAGAATTTTGCATTTAACTTTCAGTGGAAAACATTGACATTGCTTTAAACTGAGAACATGGTGCTTTTACACAAATCCTGATCTTAAATCTCTTTAAAACAATAGAGAAGAGAAACATATATTAAAACATAGGAAAAAACAATCACAGTGAGAAAAACTTGACCAATGGTTTTGACACAAGAATCATTTAACCGTTGTGACTATATTATTGAATTGATGAAAATACAGAAAGCTCAGTGAGATGTTTTACAAAAACTAAATCATGGTACCCTGAATGATCTCTCCTGCACATTTGATTCAGTACAATATATAAAAAGACTTTCCCTAGTATTAGGAGGTCGAATTCAACCACCTTGACCAAAAATAGCAACAAATCCCCAAAAATTCGGAACTAAACATTTGGCCAAATATGTTGAAAATAGGGGTACGCTCAGACATTTGTTTCTCCTCGGAAGTGACACCTGTGCACAATCTAGAGGAGATTATTTTATATGATCATGTTTTGTACAAAAAAATCCTTTCGTTTCACCAAATTCATCTCCAGCTTGTTGAAACAGGTCCTGCAAAATTAGGACTGAAAGAGGAAAAATTGGAAACTGAAAAAATGAGTCTGAAATACGTCTTATATTCTTCCAACTGGTGGCACCTGTGAAACATATGGAAGAGGTTTTTGTTCTTCATCCCGCTCTGAACAAAAAAACTCCCCTTTTTTTAAAATTCATTTCCATTTGCCCGAAATCCACCTTGGAAGATGATGTGTTGAACAGGCTAAAAATGATTTTTGAAAATTTTGGGAGGGCAATTTTGGAGGGAGAGTGGTTTTGGTTGGACCCCCCTGAAGTGGTAAGCGGTGTTGGGAGGGGGGGTCTGAGTTCACCCTGAGGTGACACCTGTCCTGGGTGGTTTTGGATATCGAACCCCCCCTCTCGTTAAAGTTCAGATGGAAAGGAGGGGCCTGATATGAATAATGGATGTTGATTTTGGATGTGATGTTATGTGAGGTATGTTTTTGTTTTTTAATTTTTTTTTGTTTATTTGTTTCTTTAGTTATTTTCTTTTTGGTTTATATGTTTTGTTGTTATGTTTTTTATTTTATTTGTTTTATTTTTGTTATTTATTATATTTTTACTTTACGTTTTGTTTAATATATGTTTTATTTAAATGTTTATATTTGTTTTATTTATTTTGTTTTTAATTTTTGTTTATATTTTGTATTTATATTTTTAATTTTTTATAATATATGTTTTTTTTTATTATATTTTATATATATTTATATTGTTTTATTTCTAATTATTTTTAATGTGTGATTAATAGAGCACTAACCTAAGTATTAACAACTAACTTAATTATTAATTAATCAATAACTAGTCTAATATATTTTAATTAAACTAACTATACTAAATTTTATTACTAACATTATTAATCTATTGTTCTTTTTATCCTAAGTTTGTTTATGGAAGGATGAGTGACGAGCGAGAGGTAGTCAGTGGGACAAATGGGCAAATGGAGTGAGTGGCACAGAAGTGGATGAACGATCAGGCGAAAATGGATAGAGAGGAAAATGGAATCAACCGAGCCAAATGTCATCATCACATGAGCAATGCCAAATAAGAAACTAAAGAGTTAGGTTACCTATCATTATAGGATCCCAACATAGGATCCACCTGGGGATGGCATCTCTCTAAGGAGGTGTCCAGAACCACTGAACTCTGAACATGCAGACCGATGGTTTATTCATTGGGCCATGGAGTCACTGCAGCTACAATCGTCGAACTGGCTCAGATTTGACTAAATAGTGAACTAGATACTATCAAATGCAAATTATTTTGGAAACCATACAATACTGAAAATATGCTAAAATGACTGAGCTTATTCAAAACTGCTACCTACCCTACACTACTAGTAATTTCGTTATTCTAAATGATACAACAATGCCAGTGCAACCCGTCGAGCAACTGCTCTAACAACTCTACTCTTTCAATGTTTTCAAACAATATCAGAAATAGAACTTGCATAGGCATCATGAAATGCCTTCCATCCTAATATTCATCACAAGGAGCTTGATAAACATGACAGATAACATAAATACTGGGAATGCATTGTGGCTCTGTGATGAAACATTTCTCCATATAAATAGCCATTGGATCAAGATAGACTTGACCTATTACTGGATATCCAAATTTAACCAACCAAAACTTCATGATTTGATGTCGTAGTTATGTTATTTGCATCCTCATGCACTTCCTGACATGGCTTCAAATTCTCTGATGGGATTTGTAATGTGACTTTTGTTGAAAAAGACAACGAAGTTGACTACCTGATCATGTCAATGTCATAACAGATTTTTAGCCCATAGATGGATGATGGAAAATGAATTTGACAACACAAGTCATCCAACACATTAGATATTGGATCCTGTCGAAATTGAAATTATTGTTGCATTGGTTCCATTGAAACTTCTAGATTTTTTGTGTGTTTATCCTTTATCATATACTCAAGATTCTTTTTCAAAAACTAAAATGAATTAAAGCATAATGGTACAGAGTTATTTTGGATTAACTCATAATTTATCTCAGGCTTTAAGCTTTCATATGGAATTTGAAAATCAAAGTAGGTCGAGGCTGCAATTTTGGGTTGAGAACAACCTCCATATTAGTAATGGCATCTTCACCTAGTTGATCAGAACATTCTCCCTCTCTACTAGTGACAACTTGCTTACAATTTTCTCTAAAAAATTGAAAAGTAGAGAAACATAAGGGTAGAGTGTTTCCACTTACTCTAAGATTTTCTGCACTTTGATCATTGTTGTCATAATTTCCATGTACAAATTGATTGTCCTACTAGGATTGCAAATGAGATTCTTCCTCCCAATCATATATGGCTTATTTCTTTGAAAAATCCAATGTGGTATAATCATCATTGTACCAATCAATCTTGGGTGAATCATCCATGGATGAAATTCCATTGGACATACATATCATATTAGGAAAATCTTCCTCCATCTTCTGATTTTGAACTTCATCTTCGATTGTATTGTGAATTGAATACATGAAAGAATCATTATCCAAACCATGGTACCAAGGATAAATTGCAAAGTGTTTGGGGACATGGATCCTTGTTTGTTCTTGAACTATTGGTACATGTGGTATTTTAACAACAAGTTCATCTTTTCTACTAATCCTCTACATCATCTCTCTTACAGTGTTTTCCAGAACATCTAGTTTCACTTCTGAAGATGTCATTTGTTCCTCTTCTATTCTATCTTTCTCTTCTTCCTTTAAATTTTCTTTTCGGTTCAGCAAGTTAGTTTCCACATCAACTGCAACCTTTTTCATTTCTTCAAGTGTTGCAATGTTCCTTTCTCTTGATTGGAATTCCATATAAATATCAAAGGCATATGGGTAATGCAGGTGAGATGATCTTGGGGGTGGCCTTATATCAACAGGCATTGCATGATATACCTTATTGAATCTTGTTGAAAACTAAGGTACTATCTCCCCTGGCTGCCTTTTCAAATGGTCATATTCTTCTAGGATGAGAAAATTTTTTCTCATGATCACTCATTGATCTAAGAATTTTTTTACAAACTAATGGAAATTGCTAATGTTTGTAGCTAGAATACCCTTAAACCAATTTTTGACTTTACCTTGCAATGATAGGGAAAACATTAAGATGCTAACATCATCATCTTCTACCTCAAACAGATCAAGAAAATCCTCAAGACTTTGGATATCCTTTTCAGCAGTGATCTTTACATTTTCTCCATCGAACCTAGACATATTATTGATGTAATTGATAGGGAGGTCATGGATAATAGGAGGAAAATATAGAGGCTTGTATATGTCTGGGAATTTTACATATATAGGAGGTAAAGTAAGAGGCCTATAATCATTTGACAACTTGGAAAAAGTGGGAGATAAAGCACGAGGTTCATGTCTCCCTAGGATTTCTACATGTGCATCTAGGATGTGCACAGGTGTATGAGTATGTACGTGATCTACAATTTTGGGCTTAGTCTTTGGAAGCTCATCAATTAGTAGGTGGTCAATGCAATCTTCAGCAATGTACTTTTGATCAGGATTAGAATAAGATAGAACATAATTACATATAAAACCAAATATGTCTTGAATGCAATTTGGGCTTGAGTACCTGATCTTTCTTGGTTGCTTGGTCATGCTTCAGGTTCTTCCTCCAATGGAGTCTTTGAGTTGGCACTTTCTGGAGCTGATTGGAGTCGCCAGGTGAAAGATTTCAGCCTTCTTCTGTCTGGTCACTGTCCACCATCAATGATCATATCTGGAACTTGAAGTGCACTACTGGAGAAAGTTCCCCAGTATGGTCGCCATTCTGTTATCACTCTATAATTTTCCCAAGGCTGTGGAGGTAGACACAGAGGTAACATCAACACCCCTTCAAGTCTCGGATCTATCCCTCCAAGAATCAGAGAGGGATCTCTCTATTTGATATAGATTTTTTTGAATAGATATTAGTCTAGATATGCAAAATAGGATATGTTTTTAAGTTGGGTAGGTGCAGAGAAGAGGAACCATGGGAAATGGAGTCACAATATGAGATTTAATCAAAAACAAATTCTACATACAACCTTACAGGGAAAGGTAGGTAAATCAATGGATTATTCATAGGCTTGAGGTATGGTAGAGGATAAAAGTGTTAAGAAATCGAATTAAAGACAGAGCAGTAAAGAATTTTGCATTTAACTTTCAGTGGAAAACATTGACATTGCTTTAAACTGAGAACATGGTTCTTTTACACAAATCATGATCTTAAGTCTCTTTAGAAAAATAGAGAAGAGAAACATATATGAAAACATAGGAAAAAAAAATCACAGTGAGAAAAACTTCACCAATGTCTTTGACACAAGAATCATATAACCGCTGTGACTGTATTATTGAATTGATGAAAATACAGAAAGTTGAGTGAGTTTTTATACAAAAACTAAATCATGGTCCCCTGAATGATCTATCCTGAACATTTGATTCATTAATATATATAAAAATACTCTCCCTGGGCTCAAGAGGTTGAATTCAACCACCGCGGCCTAAAATAGCAACAAATCCCCAAAAATCCGGAACTAAAAATTTGGCCAAATATGTTGAAAATAGGGGTATGCTCAGACATTGTTTTCTCCTCAGCACTAACAACTATGCACAATATCGAATAGGTTATTGTATATGAGCATGTGTTGGACAAAAAAATTCTTTGGTTTTGCCAAAATCGTCTCTAGCTCGCCGAATCATCTCCCGCAAAATCAAGACTGAAACAGGAAAAACCGAAAAGTGAAAAACCAAGGATGAAAGATAGATTCGATTCTCCCAAATGGTGTCACCTATGAAAAATATGGAAGAGGTTTTTCTTTTTCAGCCCATTCTTAACAAATATGTCTCTCGTATTTTTAAAATTTGTTTCCATTTTCCCGAAATCCACATTGGAAGATGACGTGGTGAACAGGAAAAAAACGGTTTTTGAAAATTTTGGGAGGGCAGTTTTGGAAGGAGAGTGGTTTTGGTCAGACCCCCTAAAGTGGTAAGAGTTATTGGGAGGGGGCGTCCAATTTCACCTTTAGGTGACACCTATCCTGAGTGGTTTTGGAAATCAAACCCCGCCTCTCATTAAATTTCGGATGGAAAGGGGGGGTCTGATATAATTAATGGACGTTGATTTGGGATGTGATGTGATGTGAGGTAGGTTTTTTAATTTTAATTTTCATTATTATGTTTTTTAATTTTGTTTTGTTTATTCATTTTTTTAATTATTTCCTTTTTGTTTTATATGTTTTGTTGTTATGTTTTGTATTTTATTTGTTTTATGTTTGTTATTTATTGTTTTTACTTTATGTTTTGTTTAATATATGTTTTATTTATTTTGTTTTTAATTTTTGTTTATATTTTGTATTTATATTTTATATGTTTTATAATATATGTGTGTTTTTTATTATATATTTATATATTTATATATTGTTTTATTTCTAATTGTTTTTAATGTGTGATTAATAAAGAACTAGCCTAAGTATTAACAACTAACTTAATTATTAATTAATTAATAACTAGTCTAATATATTTTAATTAAACTAACTATACTAAATTTTATTACTAACATTATTAATCTATTGTTCTTTTTAGCCTAAGTTTGTTTATGCAGGGATGAGTGGCGGGCGAGAGGTAGTCAACGGGACAAATGGGAAAAGGGAGTGAGTGGCGTAGAGGTGGATGAAGGATGCAACAGGGTGATGAGGGATCAAGCGAAAATAGATAGAAGGGAAAATGGAATCAACCAAGCCAGATGTCGTCATCACATGAGAAAATCCACATAAGCAACTGAAGAGTCAGGTCACCTATGATTATAGGATCCCAACATAAAGAATACACTCGAGAACTAGAGAAGATGATCAAGGAATTGAAGGTTCAAATAGAAGAGTATAAAAGAATTAAAGAATCACTCAAAGAATAATTAGAAGAAAGAGACAGGATCATTGGAAATTTGGAAGAAGAGATTGTCACATTGAGAAAGGATCCTCAAAAGAAAAATATGCAAAACAAATCAAAATTTTTGAATGACATTATCAACAGTCAAAGGCCTAATCATGACAAGTATGAACTTGGATATAATCAGACAAAAAATAGATCAAGATCCAAAACGATAGATCAAGAAACATATCCAAAAAGCTATCCAGAAACAAACAGAGGGGATAGTAAGTTCTACAAGGAAGATCACAGTGACACTCCTCCACCGAGAAGATTCATATTTCAGAATTAACAATAGTCAGAAACAAACATGCTTCAGGAAGAAGAAGGATTTAGAAGAGTAACTCCTTTCAGAAGATCTTCAACTCCCATGTATCAAATTATTTTTTTTGGTTTATGTTATGCATGCAATAATTTTGGACATAAAGCTATAAATTGA
>ML784612.1:627441-658256 GCA_009831015.1 Picea engelmannii
AGACAATGAGAATCGAACCTACTTCAAGATAACAATAATACCATTGACTTATAGAAATTCAACATCATCTGAGATAACGGTTACAGAAAGAAAATATGTACATAATAGAAAGTGAGTGCAAGAAAAGTAATTTTCAATACTCTACTATCAATCACATATTAACCCAATCGATTTCTATTCATTAATTAAAATAAAAGAACTATCGTATCATTACAAGATAATTTAAACAACAAATACAACAACTCCTACTCAATAGAACAACAAATATTGAATTCGAAGACGAAGATAATCCCTCTCAGTACATTCACATTCACGCCTCAGATGAAAGAAGTATCTTTGGTTCTAAACAGAACTTCTAAATTAAATAACCTGCATATAAATAATTCTCTTACAATATTCAAGAAAATTTCTTTCTCTCCAAAACCATCAACCTTTAACACAATGTCGATTCCCTTATTTATAAAAATAACTAAACTAAAAATAGCTACTAAAGTTGTGTTAAGTGGAGAAAATGACACGTGATCTACTTTATCTATCTATTCTCTTTTGTCTTCTTTAGATCATCTTGTCATTTTACTGAAGTTTATTGTTCCTCTCATATTCTGACCATTTTTAGAAGATATCTTCGCATGTATTTGCATAAGGGAACCTCTATTGACCCATCAGAGTGGACAGAACCTCCTTTATATCAAATGTTTGTTCCTCGTACTTGATTAGTTTTCCACTCACGCATGGTAATACTGCAATATATTTAATTGGAGGCTCCATTAACTTCTTCAATTGGCCCAGGATTATTCTTGAAACCTGCAAAATCTTTGTTTCACATACCAGGTATTTTTCTGTATGTGTCTTGAATATATCATGTAAATCAGTGAAATCCTCCAGCGGGCCAAATTCTGGAAAGTCAGCTAGACCATGAATACCTAGTGCTCAACTGCCTTCCGTATTCATGCGATGTTGTTATCCATCAACACTCAGATGCCATGTTCTTTTATATCTTGACCCTTTTGAACTTTTTTGATGTAGTCGATCCGTTCCAAGGCTTGATGTGTCTTCTCATACCACCATTGCATGTCTTTGCAAGTTTCTAGATCCATAAGGGTATATTATTGAAAATAAACTATTTGGGCAATGAAGAGGTCCATCTCCTTTTTGAATTGTGCATACATCTCTCAGAACTCACTTTTCAAGAGTACCACCACCTTGGTGGAATTTTGCTAATATTCAACTTGATGTCACAGGTGGTCAAACTCTTTCCTCATGTAAGCTACCTCCCTTTCATCCCTTTTTTCCTTGACTAATGTGGCATCGGTTATGGCCATCCCTACTCTTATTAGCTCAGTCATCCTAGTATTTTTTGTGTCGAATAATGTCTCTTATGTGATTATGAATAGGGTGTTATCGAGTGTAAGATTCCTTTTCCTCACTATTGTTTTCATCATGGCCTTCCTTTTCCTATCATAAGAATTATCATGTATATCAACAACTTCGTCTATTGGTTCAGGAATCTGTTGATCCCCCCAGGATAGAGTATTTCCTAGGCCTCCCTCCATATAGAGGTGTTCCATGGTAGGTTCTCTATCTCTTCCAATGATGGGAACTTGAAATCCTTCTTCCTCGATCAATGGTTTCTATGGTAATATTGGTGTCGACACTTTTTCTGTTCCATGGCTTGGTCCTCTTAGCTCCCTATCATGGGGATCTTCTTGTGCACCCTGGTGACTCGACCTTATGATGTTCCTTGTTGGTTGATGAATTCTTTTTCTTATATGGAGAAGTGGGCAGAAGATCGGCACTAGCTAAGAGTTCAGTCATCGGGATACTGATTTTTGGATGCCCCATTCCTTCTTCTTGTACTCTTACAACCATTTCATTTTTAGATTTTTCATCATGAGGTTGTGTTCCCCCCAACGACTGTGTTTCTAGTTTCTTGATAAATACAGTCTTGAGAGTGGTCCTAGCTTCTAGGTTGTCTTCTAAGGGATTTGGACTAAATCACCAGAGGTTGGAGAAGATGTATCCCATATTTATTCTTCTTGTGTGATTAGAACTTGGGTTATGTGTGAAGCTTATGAGCCTTCCTTGTCACTGTATATGGTCATTAAATCTATGAGGTCGATAGGTATACCCATCCCGCTTGATACCTTCGATTTCCTTCATTGAGATGTAGTTGTCATTGGTGATCCTGCCTAGGATGATATGGGGTTAGTGTTTTCTTGGGTGACAGTCTCTTCTAGGGGAACTAATTTTGAGACAGTCAGCTCTTCCTCTTGGCCATTTTTATCGAAAGGGGTAATTCTTGAGGGTCTTACCAAAGGGTTAAGTGGGGGATATTCCCTCAATATTTAAATAGTTGCCTCGACTTCTTCTAGTAACAATGTCCCCCTTTTTAATTATTCTACCTATTTTATTCCTCTGGTTTCTTCTCTTCCTGATCGATTCTTGAGTTGTGTGCTCTATCGTATAAACTTGTTCATCCATGTTCATTTCTTTAAACCTAGTCATACTAGAGTTATCACTTCTATGGAGCACGTCCTCCCAATATTGGGCACCCTTGGTGAATATCTCATCTTCGAAATTGTCATGATCATGTGGCCAACATGAGGACACCTACCTTGCATGTTGGAGTACCAAGCCTTTTGGGTCATTCTTGCAAAAACGACCCATGGGTAACCGATACTCAAGATGAATCAATCCTTCTTGTTTTTCCTGGGCATTGTCTTTAACCATATAGAACCCAATATAAAAACCATAAGGTATGAAGGCCCTCTTCTTATCCTTCACCAGAGAATCATTATATCATGGTAAAAAATATCTCCCAATATAAGATGGCCCGGGACATGAGAAGGGAGTAGGTGTGGTGCACTAGTAGCCCTGAACAATCTGATGTAAGTGCTTGTTTCTTCAAAATACCAGTGACCAACTTTGGATATCATCTTTTTGGATGCCGCTAAAATCCTCAAGAATTCTTTTCTAAATATAATGAGGTGTATTCTAGCTATAAAATCATCACATATCATGGTCTAAAACCTTTTGTACCTATTCTCCCACAAAATGTTGAAATAAACGTGCACATGTAACTCGACAACATGCCATTTTAAATTCATACCCGCGAAATTGTTTCTCGCACATATCACTTCCAACAAGTAGGATGCTCTGAAGAAGACTTATGTTTCTCCTTCTTCTGGTGTCTAGGCCTGTAGGATGTTGATACTCAGTTTTTTTGAAATAATGTTTCCCCAATTAAAAATACTCTCAAAGATCTCCATGGTATATGATAAGGGCATCCAAGCTTCTGACAAATTCAAGCAGTCCTTTTCTCCATACAATCAACAGATCAAGACCATTAAATACATATAGATATTTCTGAGTTTTATCGTGTTTTACTATCCATTGTTCCTATTTGTGAACCTTTTATCATCTTTCCACCATGAGGCTAATAACTAACTAGTGTCATGAATCTCATAAAACCTGACCACAAAGCTTATATTCATCCTCTCCTTTGGGTTTTTGATTTTGTCATATTTTTGCACCTCCATAGAAAGAAAAATACCAACAAATTCACTCTCCTCATTGTTTACCATGCACTTCATCATGTTTGCATGGTCAATTATCCATCCTATGGTTTCTATGTAGGGAAGAATTGGGGTATGATAAGCCACCCTCTACAGAGATGATTTCCTGATATTAAGGAAAACTTGGTCATCATGAATACCCTAGTGTCTAGGTTGTTGTCAGGTGTATACTATGGGTAATATTTTTGAATAATTTTATTATAAAGGTCAACCCAATGTGGGAGCATTACTTTAGATCTAGTGCCTTCCTATTTGTCCCCGGACGTTGGAGGTTGGGTAAACTATTACTTTGTCGAATTATGGATAATTGATTATTTTTTTGAAACAAATTCAAGCTCCCTTACATTCGCTAGTGTCGACCCTTCGTTGAACTCCAGTTCTTTCATTTTGGGAATTCTTGGTGAGCTCCTAGTTGTTGGCTTCCATGGAGTCATTTTTCTACACAAAATGTTATAATGAGTTGCAAGCCAACTTTGACAAGTGTTATTTTATGCAATCATAAATGAAAACAACAAAGACAAAGATTACCTCCTCCTTGCAAGAAATAACTTGGGATTAATGGTAATTGAAGTGATATAGTTTGATGTAGCCTCCTTGATTCTCTCTCTCACTCCTTTGTCTTCCTGGGAGATTAATGGTTTGTGAACGTAATACCATGCTTGGGAAAAACCTTGTAAATTTAAAACATACCTACCTTGTCACATCAAGTCCTAAATTCAGGAGTATAAATGTGACTTGTACAATCTATAATAGATTCCATGACATGCTTAGGATTAAATGTAACACACAATAGTGGCATAGAAGCATGTTATTTTAGATTTCATCTGCGAATTTAAATTTTTGAATGTTGATCAATGAACGACACCGTGTCTCGAGGTATTAGTTACATGAAATTATTATTTGACTAACAATAGCAGATCCCATCATACACTCAGCTAGAGGTGTCCCATCAAGCTACCCGGGAATTTCATATTTCAAAGGAACTAATATGAATGACATCAGGGAGATGTGATAAAAAAAATTCTCTTTCGTTGATGGTCTTTGAGTATCTCTCGGGGGTGAAATCTCACTATGGAAGAGTGAACAACTTGGATTAAGAAGGGTATTTAAATGGATGGTGTGGATCAGCTAGCATCACCGACATCGGTGGAGAAAGGTTCAATTTAAACCACATTGTTAGGTTTCCTATAATTTGTTGGTCGTCAATGAGTGCATCAGTGTCGGCAATTTTTATTTGACATTGCTTTGCTGGTATTCTTAGGAAAATTTTCCGATGTCAACCCAAATTGTCGTACAGTGATGACGTTGAAGTACAGATATGAAATGATGACATGGACATACTGATGTAACATGGGGAATATCAAGAGATTATGTGGGAGATAACCGAGCACTACAGACCATCTACGTGGAAAAACACGTGACAGTTGATTTGACCTCTTTAGCGTGAGAAGAATTTTTTGGCATCAATGACTTTCCTTAGACATATGTTTCTAGATACCATGCCCTTTCTCCCTTTTCGATGATACTGATGATGTATCGGTGATCGATGATTTTTGTTGTTTATCTTGGTATTTTGTCTTTTGGATTTTGTTGATGCCAACAATACATAGAAAATTTTTAAAGAATGTTTTCCCTGACCATAATCGTTGATTGGCATGCAACTCTTTTTTTTATAAAAAAAAATTTAAGATGTGTGCACTTAGAGTAAATTGGTTGAGAAACTGTCTAGATCTATTCAATTATTTCCAACAGAACCTTTCCATCAATGTGTACACAAGTTCCCAAGTTCGTGAGTCTGGATCCACCTATGGGGTTTAACTTTTTTCCATCCTCTTTCCTCTTGAACGCAATCCATGTCCTTCCTAGACATGATTCAAGTAAGGAATCCATTAGCGTGAGGCCATTTAGCTATCAATATTTCCTTATGGTGTTTCTCTACTACCAGAAAATGTCCATAGCCCCGATGGAGTCACCCCAATATCACAGACCTTGATCTATTGCCAGCAAGCATCCATATCCTTGGAGGAGTTATCTTCATATCGTCTCAATATTTTCACTCCCTTTCTTTTTCTTTTTTATATGGATCGTCTTTTGATCATATTTTTCTGGCATAAATAACAAGAGTGAGTCGAAGAGGAGGATATTTGTTTTTTGAAAAGGTGAAACTTTAAGGTGGAGTTCTCCCTGCCTTTGTCTAGAGGCGCATGAGATTATTTCTATATATCCATCCTTCCTTTTATATTTACCAGGAAAAAATGAATATATTTCATCATTTCCCCAAGTAGTATGTATGCAAAGATAAAATATGATTTTGAAAAATTTGTGTCTACTCAACGTCTCTTATTTTGCATGTATTTGTAGGTCAGGAGAAAAATTTTCTTCGTCATATCCCCTCAATAAAACATTAAATTCAACCATTCCTTTATGAAACACAACTTAATCAAAAGAAAATAACAAGAAAAAAGAAAGAATGAAAAAGGGGCTCGAAAATGATCTTCCCTGACACACACACTTGTTCTAATAAAAATGCAAGCTAAAAAGAAAAAATAACTCAAACAAAGCATCAAAAGATTTTTTATTTTTTTTTAAAGAAAAATATTGTTTTAAGGTGTGGCCATTCACTAGGAGGGTGCCAGATTCCCCCCTCAAATTATGAAACTGGTATGTGCTTGCCACGATCTTCTCATCCACCTAAAAAGGTCTGAGCCAAAGATTTTGGAACCTTGAGTGTTTTCCTTTGGGATCATTTTCTTTATCCCATTTTAAGACTAGGTCACCTACTTCAATTTTTTTGCTTTAGAGTTATGTTTATCGAACCATGTTTTAACTACCTGCTGATGAGTAGTGAACTTAACTTTAACTTTTTCCCTTTCTTCATCTAGCATGAGAAGGGTATCAATCCTTTGTTGTATAGTAGATGAGGGATGACCTCTTAATGCTTGAGCAAGATGTAAAGATGGAAGATACAATTCATTTGAGACAATGGCTACTTTTCCATATAATATAAAATATAGAGAGTTTCCTATGGCTTCTTTATGCGTTACTCTATCGACCCATAGGGAATTATGAAGAAAATTATGTTAGTTCCTCTGATTTTCAACAACCATTTTTTTTAAAATCCTCACAATGATCCAAATGGATGTCTATGGCCTCCCACCTATTCCAACTGGTTCATTTTGGCATTTTTCTAGTTTATCAGTTTCTTCCTAGTTTTCGGGTCCCTGACTTCTAGGGTCATTTTGAGGCCCTAAACAACGTTTTTAGGGATTGCCATTATTAGACTATAGAAAAATTCGGAGTATTACAGAAAATTGTGTATTCCTTGGATATACCTTTCCAATGGGCTATCTTGTGCCTAAAACATAAATCGTATGCAAAAGTTACGACCCTAGGATGTTGATGTACTAACTTACCCCAACGGGGCCCACATGACTTTTGGCGCTTCATCTCCTAGGGTTAGGTTTTTGAATGTCTATGGTTTTGGAATTCATTCTTATTGAAAAAAATCCTTCAGAGCCTCATTGTAATCATCTTATTGTAAATGAGCGCAACCATCACATCTCTTATCTAAGATAAGTTGCCAACATTCCAACAAGCTTATTTTCCACTGCATTTTACAGTTTCCGCTTATTTCTTTATCGAATATAAACCAATTTTATTGTATCTATGTTATTCTTTGTTAAGAATATTTTAATAATAATTTGTATTCAATTTTTTCTTCTCATAAAATATGGATCAGTGGTATCAGATCGGTCTTCTCTTTGTCCTTCTTAATGCATGTCCCCGACAAGATCAGGGTACAAAGAATTGGGTCTTGAGCTTGTTTCCCTTGAGGAAAAAAATTATCGCATGCCCAAGAGACCTCTCATGGAGGGGAGAAAAAAATATGATGGGACAAGAGATCCTTTCAAAATGTTTCTCAAGGAATCCCTCATGCAATAGAGGAACGAGATGATGGATATTTTTGCACAAATCCTTAAGTGGCTACCAACAGATGATACATCTTCCTCAAGCTGAGGAATTTCCCCCTTCAAGATACAAATCAACTTTGATATTCCTATATTTGAAGGATACATAAACACAAATGTTGTAGAAAAATGGTTGAATCTACTAGAAGGATATTTCTATGTCCATAACTTTTCAAATAGAGAAAGATTACTTTTGTTCTCCTCAAAGTCATTCCCCATGTCAAATATTGGTGAGAAAATTTCTATGAGAAAAGGGAAACAGAGGAACCCTCGTTATTTACAATCGTGGTCACCTAGGAGTCCTTCAAGGATGCTATTAAGGAATAATACTACCCTGTCAAAAGTTACGATGACCTGTATACAAAATGGACCACAATGCGATAGGAAAGAGACCAAGCAATGCTTGAGTTCACAAATGTCTTCGATACCTTGTGCACCAAGTTGGGTATCAAATATTCTGAGCGACATCTCATGCTCAAGTATCATGGTGGTCTACATAGATGCATCCAAGATGAAATGGAGTTTTTGTACATCTCGTCCTTGGGAACAACTTATCGATATGCCATCAAAATCAAGCAGAAGATTAAACAAAAGACCAAACATTTGGGCCTGGGAACCCTTCATAGAAAAAGAAAGGAAAGAGTGCCCCCCACCCAAAAAACAAAGGAAAAAGAAAATATGGACAGCCTTAGGAAAACCATTCAAAGCCGCAAGAAAAGAAGGACAAAAAAAAGACAAATAAAGATATCGAGAGGTGGTGTGACTTCCATAAGAGCCCCTGGCATAACATTGTTGATTTCCGCTCAAAGAAGTCACTGGTGGCTGAGCTAAAAGCCTATGAATTATATGAGGGTTATGAGTCTTAGTCAGGATCAAAAATTGGGAGATGGATCATTGACAGGGAACTCAATGTTATGTTTCTACCACCAAGGTCTAGATCGATGAACCATATGAGCCAGAGGAAGGCGAGTGCCTTTTTCATTCATAGATGTGAGTGAAAGCTACCCCATTGAAATTCATAATTGATAGAGGTAGCCAGAAGAACCTCATATCAATAGAGGTCATCAAGAAACTATCCCTGCTGACAATGTCACACCCATAGCCCTACACCATTGGATGGCTCCACCAAGGAAGTGATCTCTATGCCAGCCAACAGTGTCTCGTATCATACAGAATCAATCCATTCAAAGACTAGGTATTGTGCAATGTTGCTCCTATTGAATTTTGTAATGTTCCTTTAGGCCAACCTTATTTATGGAAACGTCATGTTGTATATGATTTTATTCCTCAAAGTTCTATTATTACTTTGAATAAGAAATTGTAGAGGATACCTGAGGCAATCCCACCTAGTGTTATTTCCTTGATCTTTGCCAAGAAATGCAGGAAGGTCATCTCTTAGAACGAGAAGTTTTTCTTCTTCTTGATTCTCTTTAAGAGTGAGAGAAATATCATAGCCACATCTAGATCCTCCATGAATGACCTCTCCAAATAATAGAAACAAGTGGAGAAGGTCATGGAAGAATACTCATATATCTTCTCCTCACCTACTAGGGTACATGTTGGCACAGGGGCAGACCCATGGTTCAATGCTACAACAACGCACCAAAAAAACCCTAACTACTAGCCCTTTCAGCAACACCTATGAAGTAGATGAAGTCTCACCTGGAGTAGAGGTAGGGGTGGTTGTAGGACTCTAGTGTTTGAAACCTTAGCGAGGACACATATCTGTGATTGTAACACCTTAACAGAGAACTTAGAAATTATGATTCATCAATATTCAGTCTTAGTTTACAATGCATCTAAACCCTAACAAAATATCACCATAGTATTCACATAGATTCAACAGACTCAAGAACTAATCATATCAACAGAGATCAGATCTACCATTCATTCATATTATTCAGCACTAAGTTATCATATCAGATTCATCTATCATCTAGCATTGCACTAAGCATTGAATCACATAAACCAATAAACAAACAAGAAACACAAAGCATTCACAACACCTAATATACATGGTTCACCCCCACCCTGGGGCTACTTCCACCAACTCTTCATCTCCTTTATTACCTTCATTCAATCTTCTTACATGTACAAAGCCTCCAAATCAACTCCGCAAAGGATAGGAGATCCGCACACCTATCTATATCCTCCTTCCCTGAGTAGATCTAGGCACAAAGCCTTCCATAGTCTATGCACAAAGAAAAATAAAATACTTCCACTTAGCCCTACAAGTCTTAACATACAACACACACCAACCCTCTTACAATCATTTTCACTTAGCACAACTTGCAATTGACTAGTCACTACTCACTACTTCTTACATCGCCTAGACTTCTATTTATACATTACAAAATAGGCCTAATCATGGGTAAACCCATGGGAAGACATCCCCATACCCATTACATAAGACTGAAACCCAAAAAGGCCCTAAAAAGGGTCCAAGATCCCGCGATATCTTCTTCGACTTGCTCTCTACCTTTGACAGCATGTCGAAGTCCCAAAAATAGGTCAAACATGACCAAGGATCCTCAAAACTTGGTCATGGAACAACAGGCCCCCAAAACTCACCTGTGACTCATCTTGATTCATTCTAATATAGGTAGCTCTGCCTCAAAATACTCGAGCTTGGATCGAGCTTCCTCAACCTCTTATTGTGCCACGACCTCCTACTGAGAAAACTCTTGGATTACTACTTTGTTGATAGGTCCCTCTAAGCATTGTTCAACTACAGTCGTGAATTTTTCTAGTTCTTCTCCTCTACCTTCGATCTATGTGAATAGTTGTCAAGCCTCATCTTGGATTGGTTGAAGCCTTCGAGTTACTTCCATGAATCTTCTCTGAATGGTATGAACCTATTGTTGAGCACTGCACAGTTCTTGGGACCGCTTCATCCTCTCAATGGTTGACAAGGGCTTCAACTGTGCCTGTATTGTTTATTCTTGTTTCTTCACTTCTTAGAGATGTGAATCTAGTGCCTTCAATTTAGGATCCTCAGTGAGTCTCTCATAAGTCTAGGCACTATGATCACTCAATTATTTACATTCCATGGAGAGGTTCTTGATTCTTTCAACTACGCTTCGAGCAATTGCTTCTTGTTGATATTGCACATCCTATAGAGTATTGGGCATTGTTCGTAGCTCCAAATCTATAATTCTTTGTTGAAGCTGCTGGATGGTTTTTGCAAGTTGCGCTAATTGGTGTTCTACTGGTTCTTCCTCCTTCTGTTCCAAGCCCATCATAGAGAGAAGTGCTATGTTGACTGCTTCTTTTACTCTGACCTACTCTGCGAGAAGATATTATTTTTCTTGCTAGATCTGGGCTCTCTCTTCTTCGAAGTTCTTTTGAAGAGCTTCCTTCTCTTGTTGCACAATCCCACATAGCTCTATAACTTCCACTTGCACCTGTTTTAGGGCCTCCATGATCTGTTATTTCTCAGCTTATGCTCGACGAAGGTGGGCTTCAATAGCATCAACCAATCTTCAGAGTTGATCAGACTCATATCCCAACTCTAGTTCTTCTAAGGGTGGGGGCGCAGTGGACACTATCCGGTTTGAATAAAGGGCTTGATATGCACCTCTTATTTCTGCTTCAATTATATCATACATGGATTCTTGTTTTTCTTTGAGGTTGTTGACTGTAAGTACATTCTGCATCTTTGGTTTATTGGATTTTGACTTCTTCTGCAAAGAAGGTTTCGTGGGGGAAACCTTCCTTTTCTTGGATGGATCGGTGTCATCAGGGAGGTTTTGTGGCGGTGTTACTTCACCTTGCTTATCTTCTTCTTATTATTTTTCCTCCTTTTTCACTTCGTTATCACCTCCTCCTCTAGGTGACTGAGATGTGGTCTCTTCTGATGTGTTGTGTATTTCCTGTACATCTTGCTTATTTTTCTTCTTTTTGCTACTTGGGGCTTCATACTCTTCACAAGTCACCACTGAATTTCCAATGAGGTACGATTCAGATAGCTCTGCAGGGTCAGCAGGGATAAGGAGTTTTCCAGGCTAGTCTTTAATGATTTTTTCTAGGTCCTCTGTAGTGAGCTTGTAGTATTACTAAATCTCTTCTCTTCTTTCATCGGTGTACGCAGTAATATAAATAAAATTCCTATCTACGTTGAACTTCATAAGAGGCCTGAACCTGTCTAGGGTGTTTAGCGTCATATGAGGGAAGGACTCAATAGCCCTCCTAATATGCAGGTAGTAGGTATGAAATAATTCATTTGACCACCACTGCCTTACCATATCGCTCGAATACCAGAGTGTGGTGAACTTCACAAAAAGCGGATCGAATGGCTCGATCTTAGGAAAGTTCGCACATTTTGACATCTCCCAAGAAGTAAACATGATGAGGATCAGGAGCCAGCTAATGTGAAACTCATAGCCCTAATCCTAAGCTTTGTGACAATCCAGTTCGAGTTGGTTAACTAGGTACTTCACCTAGTTCATCTGTAGGCCTTCCACACATTTCCAGCGAGGTCAATAACAAACCCTGTGACCTGCATGGGTTCGTTCTTTCTTACTAGTTTTACTACAATTAATTGGCATGCTAGGCGCACTACATCATTCTGTATGGAGGATACATTGTATTCTTGCATCCCCTTCTCAACATCGTCGTATGTTTCTTTAATTGTTTGTGCCAAGATATGGTCTACATCTTTTCCCGGGTAGAAGTCTTGTGGGTCTGGTCCCTGCATGCTTAGTTTGGTGATCCTATGGATCAACACTGGATCAAAAGTGACATGTTTGTCCAACCACATATAGCCACTGTGGAATCACTATAGTAGGACCTTAACGCAAGCGTTAACCTCCTGGTGCCTTCCAAAATGTGGAATTTTGATTACATTCAAAATGGTGGATTGCGTGAGGTTCATGGTCCACAACTAAGGGATGATATATATCTTCTTTCCCTTCGTCTTGGTCAAATATTTGTGAGGCACAAGAATTCCATAGCTCCTACAGTCTCCCAAGTTATAGTCATTGATTTTCAAGGTTGGAATCCTATTTGGCTATGGTCTGACTCTGTGTATCCCCTTCGAGAGGTATGCAGTGATGACGGTGTATTCAAAGTCCCTCAAGACACTGTCATGACTCACTACACTATCCAGGGGTGCTATGTAATCGAGTAGGATGGACGAAAATAACTTCACATTTTCCAAGTCATCTCTATGATTGGTTCTTTTCTCAGTTGCAGCTCAGGATGGTCTAGATCCGCAAGCAGTCGATGGGAAGTCTTGCACTCCTCTCGTCGATGAAACTTGTACACCCACATAAATTACATTTTTAGTCATGAGGTCAATAAGTATATACTTCATAGAATCTTCGACTATGCTAAGTTCTTTGGACATACATGCTCGTGGATGACTATCTCGGGTTGAAGAGCAACTAATCAATGCAATGGGATGGATGGCGATAACTTGATGATCACTATGCTAAATAAACTAATCTATGAGATCATATAATCATGGGTGGGAAAAGTGTTATCGGTGTAAGGCTCGATGGAATAAGTAGACAACTAGGTAATAGATCCTTCCAATAGGCGAGAAGTCTTCATCAATGCAATTTTGTCCATTACAGTGCGGTCCCGATGGTACGATGGTGAGCTTTCTGGTCATAATTGATGTTCTAACTATTCGGGTCATCAGGATAATGGTTATAATGCCTCCAACGATCATATTTCTTTGCCATGGAAAGGTGCCATTCTGTGTTATATTGGTATCCCAAAGAAGTTCAGATTATGGAATCCTTCCTTCTACGTAGTTCCTTCTGGATCTTTCTGTAACTTTTCTATATTTTCCTTCTTCTTACTAATCTTTCTATCCTTCTTCCTAGTGATATTCATCTTGATATTCCTCTTTCCATTTTGATTATGATCTTCTCTAGGCATAGTAACTTCGCACTATTGATGGTATTTACTAGGGTTCAAGCGAAATGCTTATTCTATGTCTGGTGTAGGTTCTACACTCTTCTGTACAGATAGGTGTCTCAAGTCGTCGTGTGTCCTTTCATCTTCGACATCCAAGTTTCTGGTTCTAAATAACTTCGACCTGTTCTCCTGTTCTTCAATCAAATGTGCGATCCTCCTAGTCATGAAATCTTTTAATTATTGCTTCTTCTTCTGTAAGAATTCCTTTTCTTTTCTTCTGGCTTGATCCTTTTCAATCCAATATTTTCCTAGTAACATAGAAAATGGGGCATTGTTCTCAATAAATTTAACAACCTCAAAATATTCTTCTGTCGAGGTTCCATGAGCACTCATAGATATCCAGGTAAGTCTTCCACACATGGTTATCAACTTTCCTCTAAATAATCCTATTCCTCCCAGTGAAGGAATAATAGCAGGCTTCCCTAAAATTTCCCAATTTCTTTCTATCATGATATTCACCTGTGTTTCCTCATCTAGAACGCAGTCAATTTTGAAGTCTCCTATTCTTGTTTCTATGCATTCCTTTTCTTTGAAGATCTCTGATAAGTTGATATCTCTGTGATCATTCAGGGTTTATTTCATTTCCAATAGTACAGATTCTGATTCTTTCTGGGGTTATACCATGGTCTTAGTTTCTTGACATTCCTTAGGGTTTTCTTGTCTCATATTCCTTCTTTCAACCTTATCAATCATTCTAAGGAAATCCAGAACTTCATGATCCATAGCTTTACAACAAAGACAATTAGGCCTTCTGCCAGGGAATTCCTTAGCAAGATGACCTGGTCTTCTACAACTGTAACAAATATTCAATCCTCTGTTTCTCTTAAATGATCCCCAACCCTTCCTGTACTATGCACTAGGATCATGGTAGATAACCTGCAAAAAAATATTTCTAGGATCATGCATCCATTTTTTAGTCCAAACATTCTTTCTATACATAGTGATAACATATCTTTCATTATTTCTATTAGATCTACTCATATCAAACCTTCTTTCATCTATATGTGCCCTAGTTTTTAGGATAGGACAAAATTTATCAAACATACCTAGATCCATATTATTGAAACACAAATTTCCACTAATCTTACTTTCAGCAGAGAACAAAGCTTCCAGATCTAAAAAATTTCACTATTCTTACCTTTACAAGAGCACAAAGCTTTCAGATCTTACCTCTTTTCTTTAGATCTAACTTCTCTTCTTAGCATAGAGCTTCACAACCCAAGTAGAGTATTTCACATTAAGGAAATATATCTACACATGGGGATTTCACAGTTTCAGGTCAGATCCTCGCATATAGCTTCTTCTTCCTCAGTTCCCAACAATCACAGTTTTAGGTCATATTTTCGCAGAGATCTTATGCTTTCTCAGTTCCCATCAATCATAGTTTCAGGTCTCGGAAATGGAACCATTTGTTGGCATAGGGGTAGACCCAGGGTTCAACTCTACAACAACACACCAACAAAACCCTAACTACGAGCTCTTTCAGAAACACCTGCGAAGCAGATGAAGTCTCACCTGAGGTAGAGGCAGGGGTGGTTGCAGGACTCAAATGTATGCAACCTTAGCTGGGACACAGATCTATGATTGTAACACCCTAAAAGAACACTTAGAAATTATGATTCATCAATATTCAATCTTAGTTTATATACCAACTAAACCCTAGCAACATATCAGTGCAGTATTCACATAGATTCAATAGAATCAAGCATTAAGCATACCAGCAGAGATCAGATCTAGTATTCATTCACATTATTTAGCACTAAGTTATCATATAAGGTTCATCTATCATATAGCATCGCACTAAGAATTGAATCACATAAACCAAAGAACAACCAAGAAGCACAAATCATTCACAACACTGGATATACATGGTTCAGCCCCACCCTGGGGCTACGCCCACCAACTCTTTGTCTTCTTTATTAGCTTCTTTCAATATTATTACATGCACAAAGCCTCCAAATCAACTCCGTAGAGGATAGGATATCTATGCACCTCACTAGAGCCTCCTTCCTCGAGTAGATATAGGAACAGAGCCTTCCACAATATGTGTACAAAGCACTACAGAAAAATTTCACTTAGCGTTGCAAGTCTTAACATGCAACACACACCAAGCCTCTTACAATCTTTTGCACTTAGCACAACTTGCAACTTACTAGTCGCTACTAGTCACTACTCGCTACTTCTTACATCACCTCTAATTATATTTATACATTACCAATTAGGCCTAAGCATGGGTAAACCCATGAGCTGACATCCCCATACCCATTGCATAATCACGAAACCCAAAAAGGCCCTAAAACGGGGCCGAGATCTCGCAATCTCCACTTCGACTTGCACTCTTCCTTCAACAGCCTATTGAAGTACCAAAAATAGGTCAAACATGACCAAGGATCCTCAAAACTTGGTCAAGGGCCAACAATACCCATGCACTTTTAGGTCAAGCATTCCATTAATATGACCCCGATGCACCGCTACCCAATGGGCCAATCTATCACCGCTCTCTGTTAGAGAATGAGGAGATCAAGCGACATATACAAGAAATTGTCCACAAGGGGCACATCCATCCCATATCATCACCTTATGGGATCCTAATCATGCTGGTGAAGAATAAAGATGAGATCTAGTGACTCTGCATTGACTACCAGGCTCTGAATAAAATCATAGTCAAGAACCAATACTCGATTCCCCGAATCAATGACCTCCTTGATCATCTCACTAGGGAAAAATAATTTAGTAAGATTGATCTGAAGTATGGATACCACCAAGCCCAATAGAACATATAGATGTATGGAAGACCACCTTCAAGTCAAAAGAAGGTATTTTTGAATGGCTGGTCATGCCCTTTGGTTTGACAAATGCTCCAACCACTTTCATGAGGATGGTGGAATATATCTTGCGACCTTTCACCAATACTTTTGTATTGGTGTATCTAGATGACATCCTCATCTACAACAAGACTTGAGAGGAACACTTTCAACATATTCATTAGGTTCTTCACACCCTGCGACAACACAAGATATATACCAGCTTGGAAAAATTGTCCTTCGACATGGACAGGGTCCATCACCTGGGCTACATCATTTATCATTATTACAGTTTAGTACCTTAACAAGGATTTTTTGTTTAAATCCTTTGCATGTTCCCAAAAACAATTATTGTCTTCTGCTTCAATGGGAGTGGCTTTTGGAACATCATATCCCTTTTCCACTAATGTCCATACTTCCATTCCAATGGAAATTAGATACATTTTCATTCTAACACTCCAGAAGTCATAGTATTCACCATTAAATAGGGGGATTTTTTATGACTTCTTCAACTGCTAATCCATTCTAATGTATATTCCTCTTCAAGTGATTTAAACATTTTGTGAAAAGACCCACTCTTATACCAATTGAAGGATCATATCATGTCACTAAGAGGGGGGTGGGGGGTTGAATCAGTGACACAATTATTATATAACTTTTTATTTTATTAATGAAAACAAAATTTTAATACAATATTTTATCATGGAACCCAAATAGGAAAACCAAAAACTCTTTTCTATTAACTGCAAAATTTTTTTTTACATGTTACATAAAAGGAATATATTCTTCCTTTTCGATCAACACCAATTGATCAGGATGCACCCACACCCTTTTTCACTAGCACCAACTAGTAGGAGGCTACAACCCCTTGTTTAGTCATCTACAACTAACAAGGAAACACCAACTCCCTTTAGAGGCACCAACCTTCCCTTGCACCACCCAACCACCCCTAATTTCTGAATTTGAAAAAACTTATGTTATCATTCACTAGATTGCATAACTGCTATGTCTCCTTTTGTTCCTAATATTCAATAAGACATTGACAGACACCTTAGAACTAATAGTTCTTCATCTTTGACTTTGCTTTTGTTTTGATATTCTTCATTGGACTACAGAGACACTTTATTCTCAACACTCTTCCTCGTTTATCTAATCTTCAAAACAATGTGAGAGTGATACACTGTGTCCCTTTTTTTGGAACCATCACACCTCTTCATTTAACTCAACCCTAATCATAGTTTTATCATTCTTACCATGAAGGTTTTTCAGAAATTGATCACAGTTATGGATCAATTTCATCCTTTTAACTTGATCTTGAATCTCTGCAATTATTTCAGAAACTGATATCATCAAAGGCACTTTTGTCAAACCATTACATGTGACCGATAACGCAAAAACCATGAGCTTATAATATTTAATGATTCTTTATATTTTTACTTTATATCTCTTTTACCATATGACCAACGACGGTGACCAGATGATAGGCCAAATGAGTACTTGAGTGATTATCAATCCAATGGTCATGATTTGATCTCTTGATGACATGGAAAATAGTCTGGACATCCGATCAGATGATTTATTTCTATTTCGTGGAACCAGATCAATGGTCAGATTTGATCCTTACACACACCCTTTTACTACTTAATCTGAAGACCAGGACTTAATCAAGCACTGAGATGGATGGCCAAAATTTACTTCATGTGAGTGTGATGTGTAGGTAGAGTAGTGGAGTGTGGCGGCGGAGGTAGGGTAGTTGAGTGTGACGTGTAGGCAGGGTAGTGGAGTGTGACATCGGAGCGCGAAGGTGGTATGGAAGAGTGGTTTGGTGGTTTACTTAGAGGGGGCATAGAAAGTAAGTGGTAATGAGTGAGGGGGGTCTGAGTTAACAATAAGGCGACATGTATGAGGGCCCCACAAAGGAAATACCACGAACTTGGACTCCCCCCACCATTAAAGGCAGAAAGGTTTGGGGGGTATGATATGCCCTATCGAATGTATATCTGAGCACCCGATTATTGGTCGCTTAGATTAGCGCGTCCTTTAACATAAAGTTCCAAATTGTCATTTCACCATGCCTTTTCTTCATTTTTTCACCAACCATAGATCTTTTCGGAAAGTGACCATTGATTTTCGATGTGGATTGTGATATTCCCAGTCGATCCAAGATATTGTGTGCATATCAATGGTCTTGATTTGATTTGATCATTGACTAGTCTTTTGAGATTCATTGCACCATCTCTTCTGAGATTTGATATTCATTCTCTCACCCTCCTGAGATTTAATCTTTTCATATTGTCCAACTATAGATTTGATTTTCAATTTCTACCTCTCCCGAGCTTTAATCTCTACATATCGTCCAACATCATCTTTCTGCATATCGTCCAACTATTTGTCAACAACCATTATATGCTGACAGAGTATTGTTGATATCAATGATAGTTCTTCATATGAACTTATCATTACATCAATGATATCAACTATTGAAATCAATGAAAATCTATTATTAACACTATATCCAACAGTTTGGTGCCAGACCTTGTTCTAACGAAGCCCAATTTTCAAACCCTAGAGTAGAGTCTGCTAGACCTTCACCTGGAAATACAACCGAGAAAACCCCTTTCTCCCTCAGATTGTTTGAAGGGAAAAAAGTCACCGATGGATCTGGGAATGACCTAGAGAGGTTAGCCTCGAACGAAGAAGGAGAAAAGCCACACTAAATGGGGGAAAATGAGACTTCGGTAATAAGAGGAGATAAACCGCATCAGGAAATTGTGCCAGGAAGAGGATTGTTGTATACAGAACTACCCAATGATGACACCACACCATATCCAACAAATCCACCAAGCCAAGAAAAATATTCAATATATTTCCCAGGGTAGAGACTAGAAACCCCTGAGAACTGAGAAAATAATTTTCCTTGCACTTCTGATGAAATTTCCTCCTCTAGTTGGACCATGAGGGGGTGAGTGGGGATGCCAACTATCCCCATCTAGGGAAATAGTTCACTGGGATTGGGTGAATATTTCACCATGTCATCATAGTTTTCCGTAAGGGAAGATATGCACCTCTATAGGATTAACTAAAAGTCTCCTGGCCACCTGACCACTTGTGATGCCAGCTACCAAAAACCCTGCAGTCAACACTATGTTGGATTTCCCAAACAAGAACCCCAGGGTTGAGCCCCCTAACTATGATCATATCTGGTGGCCCATGTGACAACAAGAGTGGGGTACAAGGGGATGTGAGCTGCAACATTCATCCTCCCCAATTCGATTAAGTTGATATTTTTTAAAATACTCACCCATAACCTCTAATTATAAGCACTTACTTGGTGAAGGGTTTTGAGTACCCTTCCTTCTTCGGATTTGCATGTGCTTTCCTTATGTATTTATATTTAGATTTATAGTATTTATGACCACTTCCATATTTCACAGTAAGTTCATGCACCTTTGGGGATTTTATTTTTCCCATGTCGATGATCTTGCTCTGCTCTTGTGTCAAAGATTCGATAAATTCCTCAAGAGAAGGCATATTCCAGATGGCTCCAGAGGAGAATGTAACTGAATGGAATGTAGATATGAACACTAAGAATTTAGTGCCAAGTTTGGAGAGAATGGTGAGAACCATTTGTTTCTCCTCCTTATATTTATCAACCCCGTAAGCATTGAGTTGTGACAGTAAATCCTTCAATTTTGGAAAGCAATCTTCGAGATTGTCGAAGATTTTTTGATCCAATGTGAGCAATTCCACCTCAAGAATGTGTCCCCTCATCTCATCCTATTTTCCAAAGATCCCTTCCATGTTGGTATATGATTCATTGGGGGTTTTACAGGAAGATATGTGAAAAGGGAGATCAGGAGAAATGAGACTACAAATTGTTCTGAATGCTTCATCCATTCAATTTAAATACTTGGATTTTTCTATGGTTGATGTTGGTTCTATTTTCATGTTCACTATTAACCTGTACAATGCTTTGCTTCAAATATGCATTATTATTGTCTCTATCCATGCAAATTGATTGTAAGAATGAATTCTTTTGGGAATTCCATTTTTCCTCTATCTTCAATCTTTGGTACCAGTAAAACATATTCGGTGTGTCTTTTGCTTTGCAGTTTTTTGTCTTTGATACCATGTAAATTTTTTGAACCTGCACATTATATATCTAGCTATAAAATACCACACAAATTTTCACAGATAAATTGAGAAAGAAGAAGCAAGAGAGAAAGAATAGAAGAATTCTCATTAAACGAATGAATAATGAATAATTTACACATGATATACTCTGTATAAATCAACCAATGTGCACTGGAGGGAAATCCAATGTTCCATAGTGGTGGTATAGAGTGATCTAGACACACACCAATAGTTACAGGAGTAAACTTCCACCTAGTCTAGTCTCTTGGGCAGTTGTGGGAGTGAACTACCACCTAGTTGGGTTAGCTAGTCTATCAATATTCAGTTAACTAATTGAAACAAAGTGAAGTGAGGACAAGATCAGGGAATCATGAGTAATGTACTAGTCTAGTTATTATACCAAGGAAAATTCACATTAACTGGTGATGATCCCAATGCTACAAGTGATAATCTCAATGTAGCATCTAGACTCCACTCAACTAATAAAACTGAAGTGAAAAATGAAGAGAATATCCCCCCTAGAGGAATATTCTTCCTAAAATATAGGAGATTGAATAACGAATAATAAACAAGGAAAAAACTTAGGAAAAAAAAATCCCAGGTGTGTGTGAAGTAATTCCAACAAATAAAAAATTCATTAAGCAACTTCTCCACCTCTTCCTTAATAGTAGGGGCCTTCATAGGATTGACAACTCTAAGTCATTTTCGAATAGGTTTAGAATCTGGGTAGGTTTTAATCTCATGCTCGAAAATACGAGGGTCAATTCCTGGCATCTCTTCATATGACCAAGAGAATAAATCACTTAATTCTTTGAAGAGTTCATTGTAGATCTGAATTTCTTCAGGTGAACAATCTGCACCGATATATACATTTTTCAAATTTACCAGGAATACGAGAGATATCGATCATGACAGTAGGATAAATACTCACCATGTTTCCTTTAGCATAAATTTCATGTATATCAAGTGGAACTACGGCATGATCGACTATCTCACTCAAGGTATATCTAAAATCATCTTGTTAGATTCTAGCAAGCTCTAGGAGGAAGTAAGAGTGATGATGCATATCATCCCATGGCCTATCAGAACCATTCATGGCCTCTAAGATTTATTCATCCAAACATAAAGTATTATTGAGGTAATCATAATAGAAAGATGATGAAGTGGCCCATATGAACTTAAGAACATGATCATCCTCATTCGTATGCGAGGAAACAGGATCTGAGTTGGCAGTAGAGTCAAGAAAAACCTAATACGTTATCTTTGTCGCCAACAGTGGCATTGCCATTCCATTATGTGATTGACCTTCATAGGACAAGGTTGAGGAAGTTAGGGTCCAAGTATCATTAAAATATGAAGTGTGGAAAGGAACATACCTCATTGAAAAAGAAGACCTACTAGACATGCCATAGATATGATGAATCAGTGCCACGAAGTCAAAGGTACCCTTAAGGGATTAATACATTATGACACTAATATCCTTATTTTTCGACTGAGAATTTTTGATCATAGGGATCGAAGGTCAAACTAATGCATTGGGGATAGCGTGTGAAAAGGAAAATTGATCGATCATCACGATTTTCCCATTGTGAGGAAAACATAAAGTATGGAAAATGAACGATATGACTGTAGTCATATTATAAGTCTAGTTATTCCCTAGTAATAATTTATATTCAAGGGGTGCATCAACCACCTCGACATCCACCTCGACTGTATTCCCACCTAACTGGACTGGAAAGGTAGGAATAATACCATGGGGATGGAAAGAATGACCATCAAATGCATTCATCATGGTCAGAGATTGAGAGAGGTTTGGAGATCCAATGGATTTCCAATAGGGTAGGGACATCACACACGTTGCAATGCATTCATCAATAATAGTACTTTTAATGGTATAGTTTGATTAATCTAGATGGATTTGGAAGGCCACATGGTAAGGAAGGTGAGGCTTCACATCCGTGACGTCAAACTTGATAACCTTAGAGCCACATGGGTCTAGAGATCCCAATGTAGATAACATGGAATTCCTCTATGAAGGACATGTTTAGAGTACCTCCAAAGATGACATCATGCAAGGGGTTTGACCTAGATCCTCAACAATAGAGTAATTTTGGGCAGCTCTAGCATTAGGGTTGTGCGTAGATTGTTTGAGTACTCCTTTCGGAATACGAGGTGGAGGATCTAGTTTTTCTATTTGTAAAGGCATCTCCAGAGGAGGGGGAGACTCTAGACCTGGAACATCCTATGAAGAACTGTAATTGTGAGAATGAGTGGGTAAATTAACTTGATACTTGACCATATTGATGCATAGAAGGTCATTGTCTTGCGTTAGTAGGTTTTGACTCCCACTCACTACATTTCCATCATTAGAAGAGCTCAAGGCCATGTGTTGATTATGAAGAAAATAATTAGTTAGCACATCGGGCGATAGAGATAAAAGCCTCGCAAATTCCTTGATTTTGGGGTACAAGTGGGTAAGGTGATCATCAATACAAATATTACAAGGGAATTTCACCTTCTTCTTCTCTTCCTTGGCCTCACAGGCATTAAATTTCAATATATCATTATTAGTGTTGTCCTTGGGTTTATTATCATTATTCCTCCCATCGTTACAGTTATTACCACATCCTTTCCTTTTATTCCCTTCTGGTTGCTGGTTACCATTCGGGTTAGTCAATCACTGTAGAGAATGTACATCCTCCGACTAAGTGGGAGTGGAGGACACAGATGAAACTTGTCCTGCTACAGACTTATAGACAACTCTTTCAAATATATTTTCACCAAGTCTGTATATTTGACACTTTTGGAGCCTACAATGCCATTGGCATGAGGCCCAAGCTTTTGTCTAGGGTCATACCTTCACCTCGATGCATATGGAAGAATTTCGTATAACATCCTAGACTGAGCATATATAAGATATAATTATTGAGCTTTAAAAACCGCTTCGAAATGTGTGGTTGTAAATATTTGAGAAACTATTCCAACAAAAACTTTGTAGGAATGTAAGCCTTGATCAACCTCTTCCATCTACACCACTCTTGGATATGATCTGAGATATGAGTGGCTTTGTCCTGGAAGAAGGATGATAAAATTTCTATGTCGGCATCATAATGAAATGACAATTGGAAGTGGTTGAGGAAGACAAAAACCATCTTATTAAATGCCTCGTACGTATCCCATGTTATCTCTATATACCATTTCATTGTGACCCACATGAGGGTGCGTTGAAACAATCTTAAACAAATAGAATCATTGTTAAAGGAATTAGAAAAGCACCAAAGATGAAAAGTGGTGACGTGATCACCAGGATCCTCACTATTCTTTCCCTCAAATTTTGGAATATCGAAAGGAATCGTGGTTGGGATGGGGGGGAGTGTCAAGTCATGATGTATTAGGGCATTCATTAATCTCAATAATTCTAGCAAATTGAGCATGGATAGAAAAGGGAGACATGGTTGAGACATCTAGCCCCAAGATCCTAGGAAAGACTATTGTTGAGGAATCACAACCCATCCAAGGTTTTGGTATGTACCATGGCCCTGTCCAGGATTGTAAAATCCCCCTCCAAACTGATTCATAAATAGTTTATTGGGCACCATTCTAGTAGGAATTTTATGATGAGGATTGTAAATATTTCCCCCAGGTGGAGTAGCTCCAGGTTGGGGATTTCCCAAAGTGTGAAAATGATCTCCTTTAGGTGCTAATCTAGAGGATAGAGGTGGATTCATCAAGCCACATGTGTTGGTTGGAATATTTGTGGAGGAGGTATGTGTAAAGGATAGAACATAAGCAACAACTTGTCCTTTTGGTTGAATACTCCATCCACGAGCATTAAGACTAGTATTAGACCCAGGGTGAAAAGAAGGTAGGCTTCCAACCATTGGAGTCATTTGAGGAATGTGAGCACCACCAAACGAGAATGGAATATGCAGAGGAGCCATGCTCCCATGTCCAATACTAATATTCAGATTATATGCTGGAATGGAGGATGAAAATTGTGATGTGAAATTCGGCATACCATAATAAAAAGGGATAGAGGCCGTAGGGATGGAATGAGTATTGTAGCCCGGTGAATGAAGAAGAGGCCCAAAAAGGTTTGTAACTATAGTTTGAGTATTAACTATAGGCCAGACATGAGTGATGACAGGAACCTCCGACACTACAACCGTAGTGGTCAAAGGTGTAGAAGGAGTTCCATTAACTATGGTAGGTGTGGGAGTCAAAGGACTCCTAGTATCTTTCTGAATCGACTCAGTAGTCATATTTGTATGTCCGTTGGTCTAGTAGGTGGAGGTGTGTGTACCACATTTGATAAATTTACTCCTTTTAGAAGGCAAATACTCAAGATGAGGTGGTAATTTCAACAAACAACGAGATGCACGAGGAAGCTAGTCTTGCTGCATGATGATTCAACACTTGAGATATAAAAACAAATCCTAAGGCCACCTAACAATCAAAGGGAACACCAAAATAAAAAAAAAGGTAAATATGAACACAAACATGATGAAGTGGTTGAAATGGGCCTCCCTCCCTAAAGTAGGTATACCTCACCCAAGAGGGGCCCGAGACTCCCTTCAAAACATTAGAGGTATCAGAATCAGTTATAAGGTCCTTCATGGGATTAACAACTAGTAGGTTATATCCCCCTAGAGAAGTAATCCTCCATAAAGGTTGTGTGTTGTCTGAACCTTATCTAACTTAGGGTACCTGCAGAATAACCCCTACAGGTAACCTATGTGGCTACCTATGCCAATAAAGTAAGCCACCATGATATAACCAATGCGCAGGTGAACAGTCGTAAATCAGGTCCACTTTATTAGAAGGGTAAAAAAGATATAAATATAGAAAGCACTGCCTCTCACAAAGGTAACGGTACTAGCAAGACCCCCATTTACGAATAGATCCCCAGAAATATCTCTAACGCTAAGAAGGTATTGGAGGGATATCTCCTCAACCGACTTTGCGCGACCTTGTTCTTAAATCTGGTGTGAGTGGAGCCTCCTGACATCACCGATTATAAAATGGATTTCACCACTCCCTTATTTAGACACATGCTGATTTTAATATCCTTGGATAAGTTTACTCACAAAATCCTATCCCAAGGCTCTAAATCTTAAGCTAGTTTGTACACCCTGAAAAATAAAATTGTTTATAATCAATTTTAAATTTATCAACATTAATTTTATTGGATTTGTTTACTCCAAATATGTGGTCATGAAACTTAGGATGATGTTATGACTCAACAAGTAAAAGGAATGACTATGAATATAATGCAAAGTCCTAACTTCAATTCTCAACAAATGATAAGCTTTTTCAAAAATGCAATTTTCAATTCAACTCTGTGATTTCAAATAAGATGCAATATTTCCATACATATATCAAAATCAATGATAAGAACCCAAAAGATCAAATGCCATGATGAAAAATGTATATTTTTTTGTATTTTCAATATAAAGAAAATGAAAATGCACTGACTGAAAAACAACTTGATATAGAAACCTTACTGTAAGAAAAAAGAGACAAACCAAGCAGTATATCAAGAAGAAAACACCTAGCCCAATATGGAAGGCCAAATAATGAAACAAAAATGATGAGAAAGAAAGACCACCCAAAAATTCAACTAAATAAATGTTTCCTATCATTTTGTGGGCACTTAATAGTCATGACAGAGACCCAAGAAGACTCAACAACCATCAAAACTTACCCAGCAAACACCAAACTTGGAAATCAAGAAAATAATGATGATGTACATGATTGTTCAGGAGAAAACTAGTTATATACACCCTGTGCAGAATGAAATCTCGTGTATGTACGCGATTGTCAAGGGAAAACCCACGTATATGTATTGAAACACTATGAGGTTAAGGATAAGGCAAAGAAACTCAGACTCAAAATGAAAATAGGTTGTCAAGCAATTAGATGACGATAAACTCAATATAAATGAGAGAAATCAAAGGAGAAAAACACTCCGAACCCTTAAAAGAAGATTCCATCCCTAGTATGGTCACGAATTCTATTACGAGGAAAATCACTCTATGGCATGGGGTAAACCAAAACAGACGGAAATGACTGCAGAATTCAACTCTAATATCAAGTATGATATATAAACAAATATGCTAACAAGATAATATAAATATCCTACCTCTTCAATATGTTTGATGAAGTCCATCATTGAGCACTTGACTCAAATCTATACACCTGCATCTTTTCCTCAATAACCAAGATACCCAAGAATATGGTGATAATATATAAAGTTAGCACATATGATAGCATAATTCATCAATATTCATAACAAATATTCCCATGGAATAACAATACAAATATTTGTGAGACATTAATTGAAGGAGAAAAGAGTATTTCTATTAAAATTTAATCAACCGAAGTGTATGACTGACAAACTTCCATGTTGGCAAATTTAGAACCAAGAAACTAAGTCCCTTCCATCTGATTCTCCACCACTACACTCCTCAACCAAAGGAAAGCTCATATAAGAGAGACAATGAGGTTCTCCATCACATAGGGAAGATCTTGGGGGATGAACAATGTATTCATACTTAAAAGGACAAAGGGATGCAGACTCTATATGAAGTGAATAATTTCTCGAGAGTAACTTTGCTCTCAAAGTTGAATTCTTCTCCTTTTTTTCCACAGCTTGGATATGACCCATTTATATCCTTCAAATGGAACTGAAGGGCCAAGTCAGAATGTTTCCAGTATACGGAAGGTCAAGGATGATGGATCCCATGACATGACATGGAAACCCGACACCATTTTTTATTTTTTAGCACAAAACCCGATGTACGCGGGTTGTAATGGTGCAACCTAGGTATACACATGATGTATAGTTGTTAGGGTGCATATATGTGGAAAAATATTTTTTTTTAGCTATGGAAATTGCAAAATTGGGGACTTCAATTCTTCATAGGGAAATGGAAAATGCCTTCTGAGCAAGTTGCATGGGGTGAGGAAAATCTTGCTATAACATTCACTCATTTTTCAAGACATGGAATTTTTAGCAAAACTCACTATCTCTCAATCTCTGCAGTTATGGAAACATTTCACTACACAAACGTTGTTTATCTTGATGAGTATATAAAACGTTGACTATATAAAAATTTTCATTTTTGTGATCTAGGGTTACTTTTCCTTCTTTAAAAATCTCAAACATCCCCAAAATGTGGCCCAAAATAGTGGATTTTGGCCTATTTCAGTGTTCCCATTCTAATGCCCATAGGATTTATTCAGTTCCTTCATGGTTTATTTCTATTTCTAATTTATGGACTCTCCCCAATATTTTCGGCTTAATTTGGAGTTTTGTTAATGATCTCGACCCAGATCTTTACAAACCACTCTTTTGCAATTTATGTCAAATTCAAGAAGAATTGGACAAGGGCCCTCTATGGTGATTTTATATAGTTATTATATACATAAAAAACCCAAATGTTTCATCCCAATATGATTTAATTTTCTCTATTTATGGCCAAAATAAGAAAATGGCTCCAGACTTTGTTAAACTGTGGAACAATTTTTCCTATGTGCAATGTGTGCCATCGATATTAGGTCGGAAGCAATATGAATCGTTGATATACTCTCTATCATCCATTGAAAACCAATGTTCTCATTTTGTTCACACAATACTTCCCCAAACTGTCGACCTGACCGTCGAACATCAGCCCAACTCCTCTTCCATTGACGATGTTCGCTGGCGATTGAAAATACTTCTTCAGATTCATTTGACCCTCGATTTTTGACCATTGGTGGTAAGAGATGTATTATGGATGACCCAAAATCTTCTTCATTTCAGCCGATCCTTCCATCGGCCGTTGACGACTTCTCTTGGTGAACTTTAACACTTATAAAAAATTTGAATTTTCTCTAATTGATCTAGACCATCGATCTCATCCATTTCACAACCCCCAAAATGAGTATTGGTCATTAATTGTATCAACATTGTCCAACTCTATCGATGAGCTTCCATCAACTGCCAGTCATCAACATTTTCTCTTGGTGAATTTCCAACACTTCACCAAAATCATCGATCTAACCATCAGTCATCGACGGATTCTGTTGTCGAACCTCGTACTTAGAAAATTTATATCGTAGTCCATAAGAATCTAGACCATTGATCTGATCTATTTCCTTATCCACTAAAAATTAATCATGCCCATTGATTTATTCAAACTTCCAAATGGCTGAAACATTACAAGTTTTTTAAATTTATCATAGAGAATCTTGGTCGTTGATCTTGAGATCAAATGCGATCTCGACCGTCAATTCACCAAAATATTTGCAACTCTATAGGCAGCCATTAAAACTCGAATTTCGACCATTCCAGGTCAAATTTCAATCTATAGCTTCACCTCTCTACTCCATTAACCTTGTTAAACCATCCAGAGTACTTCAAACTCATATTTTTCCCACAGATTTGGGGATTTCTCTCTAAATTCTCCATTTCCCCCCAAATTGGCCACACACAAAATCTGCAACAATCAATTTCACCAATCCACTATTGTTTGAGCCCATACAGGCCCGATATATGAACCAGAAGCTTTGATACCATAATGTAACATCTCCCAGCCCAACCGAGGGACATTACGGTGCATAATATACATAAGAAGGAAATTTATGCTAATTAATTTAACTCATTTACAGTTAGCTCATTCTCTATAGCTTACAACTATGAATTAAAACAAATTTAGCTATTATCTACAACCATAAAATAAAAGCTTCTATAGCATGCTAATGATCAACATGAAATGAAACTAAACAACTCATTACAACAACATATAAATAAGTCTCATTTAAATAGATTTCATGCACAATAATAACACAACAATAAGATAAAAAAACTTATCTTTAAACAAGAGTTTTGCAACCAGCTACTTGGGATGAAAATTCCACCCAACTATAGACTTGTTGTTCCATATATCAACAAAAAATCACCCTCGAGTTGAGGCTAGTAATCCACAAAAGAAGGTGGTCTCTCATTTTCCACTCACAACTCATAAAACTCACAACCCACTGATATCTTCCTACAACTATCTCGATTTTCCACCATCTCTCTTCCTCCTGACCTATATAACCCAATGAATGGACCCATTCACCGATATTAGTTCCTCGAGCATCCCATTCATTTATAAGGGTCTTTCTATCACATGTAACTAGCAATTTGTCAGCATGGAACTCAAGGGAACTTGCTTCTAGAAAAACTACTAGCAAACAAAAAACAAACAGTTGTTGTTTTAGTGAAACTCAAACACGAATTCACTCTTCAGGCTTGACAACCTAGTTTTTCAATTTCCATCTCCAAATATTCTCCAATACGCTCCAAATTGTTATATAATTATCCCTCCATGGTTGCACAAGCTCCAAAATATCTTTCTTTCTCTCTACTTGCTCCTCATGTACTAAAACTCAATGTGTAATTTTTTTTTTCCAACCCATATGCATTTCCTCTCTTTGGCTTGACTTTCTTGAATCACAGTCTTCCCAAGCTGATTGTACTCAACCCCCATGTGCCCAATAATTTTGGGATATGACTACTCAAACCCACCCTCTTACATGTATTTAATGATTGGCTTTGGGAATACACAATCAGAAATTGGAAGGTTTGTATACGATTAACAAATTTAGGAAAATGGGTTAAATTAATATACATGGATATTTACTCCTTGGACCCCTCTTGGACATTATCCTAGACACTCTCCTCTCTTCTGTATTAGTTCATCCCCCATCTACTATCCATTTCCCCTTAGCAGATGGAATAACATTTTATTATTAAAACATATAAATACAATTTGCATATTACATTTCTTTGGTCGTAGCCACAATTATATCTACATAAGAATTAATTAAAATGAGGATGTTACATATCATAAACAAAGTAGAGTGGGAATGAAGGTTTTTGATGTGACAAATAGAGTATGATAATACTAAAAGTTTTCATATCTTCAAAAATTCCTTTCCAAGCTAAGAAGTATGCATCCTCCGAAGATAATATCAATGTACTAGGTCCATAAGAAGATATAAAAGCTTTGTGAACTTCATAAAAATTATATGGAATTTCTTTTTTACATAAAACTAAAGAAATAGTATGATTCCCTCAAAGGACTAGAATTCCTACCTTAAAAATATTTACAAATCCCCTAATGCCATGGATACCATTCCAAACGTTCCTACGAAGGAAGAATTTTTTTCTACAGAAGGCATAAAGTCTAGGGTTAAGAGGCTTGCAAATGGGAAATCAAAGGTAATTTAAGGTTACCAATATGAAATGTTAAAAATTAGAGGTCCTATCCTCATCCCTCACATAAGTAGGATCCTCAATTTAGTAGTTAATAAAGGATTCTCTAGACCCTAAATGTAAATCCTCAGTGTGCCTATTTTTAAAAGTGGGGATAAGACCAATC
>ML784613.1:0-10351 GCA_009831015.1 Picea engelmannii
TGACAGGACAAAGCTGGCTGAGAAAAGAAGATGGGTCCCCCAGGACCATGCTCAGGTCGCTCCTGCTCTCGGTACTCCATGTCTAGGACCATGTGGGCCTCGAGACATGATCTCCTAGTTATCCCTAGATATCGGGGATAACAGGTTTGAGCTCTACCTCCTTGCTATGAAGTGATGGCCCTTGGTCCTAATGCACTGAATGCATATTAAAAGGACTTAATCCTAGTAAGAAAAATAATAAAAGCTTGAAACTTGAAAAGGGGTTTTGAATATACACATTGTTGAGGAAAGGGTATCTCAACCAGCAAGCACTCCCTTTAGAAAGGTGCTTATGGAGATGAAACCACAAGTGTCCTTGCATGTCAATGACACCATGACCGTGAAGTAAACCCCATGCCACATCATTCACTATACTTACACCTTGAAGGGTTTCTTGGGAACTACCTCTTTCCCTGGGTATTGGCACACCTAATAGGGTCTTGTGATGGTCCTCCCATACCTAAACTTGGCAAATTGCATAAAGTTTTGAACTAGTGTGAAGTTTGAAGAAGATACCTAATGTGAATTGCTTACATGGCTCTTGTATTAAGTGACGACTTACTTTATATGATCCTAATGGCCTTTGTATCTGGTAGTTGTTGTTCTTACTTGATTCTGTGGACCTTGTTTGGTTATGATGCACTTTGACATGGTCCTTTGGAGGACGTTTTCATGATAATGCCTGGGATGTTATACACTGTACAGAGGACATTGCACACTTGATGTAGAGCGTTGGACTCTTTGATGATTTGACATGCCCCGAGGCACCTTTCGACACCACCTAGACCTTGGAAATTGGATAGATGAGCTTGGATATTGCATATATAGCTTGATGTGACATTAAGAGGGCAAGAGCCCACAGATTGGACAATGCACCCCTTGAGCATATTAGGGTTTGATTGGATGATGTTGCACTTGGAGATGATTGTACACCTCTGTGGAGAGGTTGTTGAGCCTTCCTCCCTCGTGACGTCATGTCCTTTCCCTTGATGTTGCACTTGTTGAGCCGACCTAGCACGAGGGCATCCTTTTGATGATGAGTTGGCACTTGATGATGATGAAATGTGACCATTGATGAGGATATGTGACACTTGATGATGCTTTACACTCATTGATGGAGAAACGTGGCCTTTGGAGGATTTCTTTTCCCTTTGGAGGATAACGTCACCACCCTTGGAGACTCTCACATTCACATATGTCATTTTTGAGGGGAAGTTTTGATGTATTTTCATGTTATCTTTATATTATAGGCTATTTTGGGGGTCGGCCTATCCACCTTGTATCATGGACATTTTATATTTTTGGGGCTTTGTGAGAGGAAAAGTGCTAGGGTTTCGTCATATAAAAGGCTAGAACTTTCCTCCTTATCAAATCATAACTCACACTTGTGGAGAATCACTTTTCTTGTCTTCTTTTACTCTTTTCTCATCATGGAGTACTTATGCACACCTCTTGGAGAGTGATCTCATGGATGCTTGTCTTGTTTTTGGTAGATGATTCATGAATTAGGGTTTCCTCATGCATAGTGACTTGGTATGGTAAGTTTTATTTCCAAGTATTTATGTTTATTTATGGTGTTTTAAGTAGATGCTCTATCAAATTGTTGATAAATTGCATGTTATCTTGTTTTCCTTGGATAAAATTGTTTTGAAACCCTAGAAAGGATTGTAATTGTTCATCCCCTTCCTTTTTTTTATCCATCTTAACCTTGTTGAAGCATTTAAGGTCAAATTTAGGGATTGTGATTGTACATCCCCCTAAGCTTGTCTTTATTGGTTAAATTTTAGAGATTTTGATTGTACTACTCTAGGGTTTTACGTATTTCCACTTTGTTCTCTTGTTAAGCCATAGAAAGCATAGGACAACATTAGGGATTGTGATTGTACATTCCCCTAACTTGTTCTCCTAAAGAATTAGACCTAGGGATTGTAATTGTACATCCCTCTAGAATTTAATCCTTGCGTTTTCATTGTCTCTTATCCTCCATCCATTGAGTTAGCATTGACTCCATATGTCCAAGGACTTAAGACAACACTAGTCTTTTTCTTGTTGCAAGTGAACTAAAACCATAGTTTTAGCTCTCTTTCCCTCAACGTGTTGGTTTATCTCAGGACTTGTTATCCACCGAGTTGCACTAGTTGGACTTGCAGTTGAGCTTCCAAAGACTAAGCTATTAAAATCTTAGAGTTCAGTGTTCAGAAGTTCAGCCGGTCTATTCGACCAACTTTTTCCGCATTTCCATCCCTTCGGGGGCATTGTAATAAATGAACTTAGCATGAAAAGTTGTAAAAGACTTGGACACCTAAGACCTGAGCACGAGTATGTACTCTAGAGTGTTTTTTTTCACTTGTTAATTATTTCTTGCCTGAGAAATTAGGCGAGTTATAATTTCTAAGTTTTTTCACTCAAATCGCCTCCAAAGCTGGAGTATGTGTTGGTGGTTAGGCCTTGGCATAGAAAATCCAATGTCTAGTGTCTAAATGTATATATATTCATGCTAGGTCATATCTATTGAGTCATATAGAAATTGCGCTAAGTCCCCCCGGAGACTTTTTAAAGTTTTAAGTCAATAAAAAATTTCCCGCAAACGGGTAATTTTAACTGTAAAAATAAAAAAAGTAATAAAAGTGGCATCAGCCATGATTGTGCTCCTTTTCTAAGCCAGAGCACCTCCTAAACCCTTATACCCCCTTTTGTTGAGGCAAACAAGTGATTTTAATCACCCAAAATTGTTTTTTTCTCTCAAAAGAGTAAAAATAAAATAAAAATTGAATAAAAATCAGCAAGCTATTTATAGGGAAACATGTTGGGGACATGTTTTCCCCTTGTCTGGATTCCAAGGCCAAGAGGTCGAATCTTTCCTTTTCTTGGGTGAGTTGATTGAATGAGGTGGAAAGGGTGGAGATCGCTATGCTACCACTCAAACTCTGCTTAGTTGGTTGGTGGATTTAGGAAGGGGGGCGTCAATCCCAAGAGGGAGACTCGTCCTCCCTCACCTACCTCTCACAAGTGGTGAGTTTCCACTCCCACTCTCCTCCAGTTAGGTGGCATTTGAACTCTAGTGAGTGGAGAGGTGTCCATGTGGACTCCCTCCTCCACTCCACTCATCCTCACCATGCGCACTATCCCTCTCGCCATGCGCACTTGCCTTGTAGTTTTCACCCTTTATGCTATAAAGCAAGGTCGACCCTCCTCCTTGGAGTTAGTTGGAGCTTGGGCGAATTGCTATTTTTGTAATATTTTTGCTTGGAATATAAAAGACTTTGGAGGTCGAACTCTTGGTGTGTGGTCATGTGTGGATGGATGTCAATATAAATTGAGGTGATGTTGTTTCAATTGCTTGGATTTACTTATTGAATTTGGCTAATGGTAAGGGTATTGCTATCTAATTAGAAAGGATCATTAATTTTGTTTGCATAACTAATCCTTTTGCTTACTAACATTGGAAGTTTGTATTGCATGCCTCGTTTTTGTTTAAACTAATATGAAAATGGAGTTTCTTGTGTTGGTAACACCGAGTTTTATAGGTATTTGCAAGTTTGTTGTGAAGCATACAAGATCCAAGTTTTTTTGGAGAAGTAGAGGAGCTTGTTTGCATCCAATAATATTCCAAGAATCCATTGAAAAAGACATATTTCCCTCTTCCTCACATCAAAGGGTCCCCACAGTCCAAAGGAGTTTCAAGCTCAAAGCGAAGGCTCTAACTCATAAAAATTTCTTCTATCTCTTTCTATTACTTTCTTGCATGTCATCTAGATTTGATTTGAAAGATTAAATTTAGTGTCTAGTGTTGCATTCATAATACTTAGATCTAGTTTCAATTRTTTCACATTCAAAAAAGTAKATCTAAATAGTCTTTTATGCAATTTTCTGCAAGTTTTTCTTTAAGATCTTAAGGCAGAAAATTGCTTTAGTTTGCATTGTTATATATAGCTATTTAGGTATTTAAGCTTKYTKTTTTAGGACAACAAACAAAAACAACTAAAAGAGCCTAGTTTAGTCTCATTTAAGTTGCCAAAAAACCCCTAAAAAGTTTCATTTTTGCATAAGAAAAMTTCAGAAAATTTTGGCTAAGTCTGCACTCTTTTTATATTATTTTCTTAAAGTGATTTTGWGAATATTCTAATAACTTTRTTTGTTGGTTTTTAGCAGGCYCRWCATTAAAAAAGGGGAAACTCTGGTGAAATCAKAGATAAATTGAAGAAAACYCAGCCCGRGATTGAAYCCTTRAAGACCAACACCATCAGAGAACCCTTTGCAAATMTTTCCTTTAGTTTTCGATCCATTCTATAAGGATCCAAAAAGAGAAAAAGAGAACTTAGATTCTCATTGTAATAGGAAGMAATAAAAGCGGGCCTCATAGTGCCCAATTTCTTCTTCCCCCTTTGGGGGATTGGTGTAGTTGTGTTTGGTTGATTCGTTTMTTGCATCTTTACTTTACTGCTTTCACTTTTTCTAAAGGATAAAATAATAAGGAAAATCAATMAATCTATCTTAATCACTACAACTCTTAGATTAGTTTACYTTTTTGAAATMTTTTATTTTCAGTTTTGCAATTTCAAAGTTGGYAAATAAACCCGTCCCCTCAGCTCATCGCAAGAGGCTGGACAATGTGGACAWTAGCTTAATTAGAAAACTTTCCTTTTATGTTATTKCAATTTCAAAGTTGGCAAATAAACCCATCCCCTCAGCTCCTCGCAAGARSCTGGACAATGTGGACTTAGTAATTAGAGAACATTTCAATTTTCACAATTTTCTTTCAGCATTTTACTTTTATTTTAAAAATAAACCTTCCCCTCARCTCCCGGTGGGTTGTTMCTRACCCTTCCAATTAYGAGCCTAGTCTTGATCTTTTGGAAGTAAGTTCCACACAGAGTCGGGMTGGTCAGTRCAGAGTAGTTTTAAATAGGACGATTTGAACAATTATTATCTCAATGCGAGGGAAAAYSCTTAGGGGGAGTGTGTGAAGTAAGGYRGGCCCTYTYGGGACAYGGTTTCCCATGYGTTTTGGACATCCRACRCCCCTAGTGAAATTKTTGGTSAATCCYTTGGGGTTTCGACAAGTWCTCCTCACATTTCCAACCAAAGAGATAGCCTMTGGGGAGGCCACACATTGGTTTAGTTGGTTCTCAAACTTTTTTTCAGTTTCAAGCATAATAAAATGTATCTAATTAATTGAAYTCTAAAATTCTCGAAGGCACTTTCACAAAGMAAGCATATCAAACAATTGCCCAYGATCTCTTTAAGGCAYTGGTCTCTTCATTTACRTATATTTATTACGTGTGCAATAATTTATTTTCATTCATGGTATTTATGATTGTCTAATAAGCTTATGATTACTTGTAGATATTTGTATCCTTCATTATTTCTTGTGCAAGTATTGTCTATATTGGATATMTTTTTCATMAAGCTTATCTTATGAGTGAATGAATGCTCTRCTTTGATATAATTRTCTTTATTTGCAATAAACTYCGAGATTTACTTTTTTGTACTTAGCTTTCAATCCATAGTATTTTGTTAGGGATTACMCCTCTTGGMTTTGCTAGGAGTTGGCWTGGAYAGAGGAGTTGAGGATCAAGTGACAACRCCTTGACTCAAGACTTGCCCCCAAGGACACACTGARTGGATTGAATATTTCTTCCACRTTACCCGAAGTGTSTATAAAGGCGACAACATTTTTGGCMCCRTTGTCGGGGATAAATCTTTCTATTCYCAGAGTAYGACTTGTTTTCCTTCTTGTYTTTACTTAGTTTTTATTTGATGCTTGTTGTTTATCACAAATAGACTCATCATCTGGMRACTCCACTAATTTCCAATTTGACTAAGTATTCTACAAGAAGGAATTCATAAGGTTTAGTTGACTTCATCCCCGAACCTGAACAGGTTTATAGGAGGAGGTTAGCCAAGCCCTCTTCTCGTAGAATCCTTAGTCATTTAGGATTYGAGTTTATTTATGATATTCACTTGATTTTTGTTTGTAATAGTGTTGTTTCAGAAATGGCTATATATGATCCTTGTGATTTTTCTAATATAAATGGATATCTTCATGCAATTCYAGAAAAAACAATTGAAAAGTTACCTAGTTTTCAAGGGAATAATGATGTTAGTGATAAAGTTCATGTTAAGTCTTTTATGAGATGCATTAATAAATGGTGTGTTKCACATGATCATGAAGATGTCAAAATGAAATTATTTGTTTTATCYTTAGAATATGATGCTTCARATTGGTATGAAGATTTCCCTAATAACAAGTTTGCAACTTTGAAAGCTCTRTTAGATGCCTTCACCRAGAGATGGGGGGAGAAAAGAGATCAYTGTCACTTGTTATCTTCCCTCAACACAATAAATAAGAATGAAAAKGAAACTATGGAAGAGTTTAATAAGAAGTTCAATGAATTGGTTTCAARTTTGCATACAAACATCAAGCCTCYTGATAATTCTATCTTGATTTATTACATTGAGGCATTTGGTGGTGAAATGAGATATCAGCTAAGAGATAAGGAACCCACCAACCTCAAAAGTTCTCAAGAGGCAGCCATAAAAATTGATAAGAATATGCAAGCCTCAGGAAAGTCAAATCTTCCAGGGTTTACAAGGGGTGGCTCTTCTAGGTAATCAGAGTCCAAAGAAAAAGCAACAACTCTTGATAATAAAGATCCTACTTATGACCCTTTAAAGGCCATAACAAAAATGGTAAAAAGAATGGAGGCCACCCATGCAACTCAACTTAGTTCCTTGCAAAACAGGTTGATAGCTATGGAGAGTTCCCAAAATAAAAGATTCTAACCTAGGCCTAACAATGAAAAGTAGCAAAGAAAAGGTCACCCTCAAGACCAAAGGCCACCTAATCAGTTGGAATCAAATAATGTGGTAAATGAATAAATACCACCTTTGTAGAGAGCATGTGAAGACTTTCATGAAGAGTCTACTTGCCCAGTCTTTTTCATGAAGAGTCTACTTGCCCAGTCTTTTTCCAAATAAATGAAAAAGGCTTGCTTGAAACAAACAATTTTGTGGGACACTCAAGAAATTCTAATTATATAAACACTTTTGGCGAAGCTCACCCCTTATCAATGAATTATTGGATCCAAATGCAATAAATAAGTGAGCAAGCCAACGAAGTAGTTGAAGAGTATGATAATGTTAGAAATTTGTATGGAAAGAAGCCCACGAATGAGTAGATTTTGGAAATGGCCAGGCATAAAGGAATAGTCTACCAAAGTAAAGGAAAGGATGGTCCAAACAAGTCTCAAACAAACTTTCCCAAGGTAATTACTCCTCCAATTACTGATCTAGTTGTTGATTAAGGTAATTGGATTTCAAATGCAAAAGTTTTGGTTCCAGTGTTAGATCTCCTCAAGATTCCTTCACAAAAGGAAAAACTTCTCAAAGCAATAAATGCTCTAGGTAATAAATTTTTTGTCAAAGATCAAGAAAAAGGGAAGGAACATCTTGAAGAACCTTAGGTTGTTTTGACTAGCAGAGATAGAACCAAAGAAGAAAATCCTCCCTTCTTTGTGTCCTTAGAAATAAATGATCAATGGTTGCATAATTGTATCTATGATTTTGGTGCTTCATGCAACATTATTACTAAGGGGATCATGCAAAGGTTAGGTCTTAAAGTTACAATACCTTATCACAATGTGTGTGCCATGGATTCCTGGGAAATTGAAACCCATGGAATCATCATAGATTTTCCAGTCAAGTTAGCTTTCCGCCCAGAGTTTTCCTTTAAGATGGATGTGCTTGTAATTGATGTTATTGATGATTGGGGAATGCTTCTTTCTAGAAAATGGGGAGCCAGCATGGGAGGGTGCTTAAATATGGATCTAACCTATGCAACTATCCCTTACCCTCCTCCATCAACTGAGCATTTCATGCTCTTTAGAGAAACAAAAAGAAAGCACTACATTGAGGATCCCAAAGAGCCTATGAATGAATTCATCGGCCATATGTCTGACATGGGTAATTTTTCAATGTGTTCAAACTTCCTAGCCCTAGCTGAAGAAAATTTTAAGGATGAAAAAACAAGTAATAAATCTTGGAAGATGAAATTTGATGGTGCACATTCAACGTCAGGAAAAGGGGCAGGGATTGTCCTAAAGTCTCCAACAGGCAAATCATACAATTTTGCATTTAGACTAGAGTTTGATGCAACCAATAATGTGGCTGAGTATGAGGTACTCTTACTTGGTTTGGAAATTGCTAAGGACATGGGGATTAAAATTTTAAATATCAAAGGTGATTCAGACTTGGTGATTCTTCAAGTAAAAAATAAGTATGCATGCAAGAGTGAGAGGTTGAAAAGATATATAAATGCCATATGGGATACTATGCAATTATTTGATGCTATAGACCTCATTTCAATCCCTAGGGAACATAACAACTTGGCAGTAGTAGCTTCAACCCTCCAACCCTCAGAAACTCTGTTAAATGGAAAAGGAAAGTTGGAAATAATCTTTAGGCCTTCAATTCCGGATAATGTTGATCACTGGCAGGTTTTCAGAGATGATGAACAAATTTTAAAGTTCATCCATAATGTTTAGGAATTTTCTGTTTTCAATGTCAGCTACAAAGAAGAAGGAAAATATTATATTGAGGAGGAAAACCCCATAAAAAAATCCAGTTCCTGGAGGAATAGCTTCTTTTGAAAACATATTTGACAAGCATGACACCCATAAAAATAAAAAAGAAGTAATAAAGGCTATAAACTACATTGAAATAAATATTGGGACAGAAAAGGTCCCCTGGTTCATAAAAATCGGAAAAGATACTTCAAAAAGGGAAACAAAGGAGTTAATAAGTCTAGTCCAAGAGTAGAGGGATGTATTTTCATTCACTTATGATGAACTCAAAGCTTATAAAGAAGATGTGTTTCAACATACTATCCCTCTCAAGGAAGACACAAAACCTTTCCAACAAAAACTTAGGCAAATAAATCCTAAGTTAGCACCTTTGGTTCAAGATGAACTTAAAAAGATGTTTGATGTCGGCATTGTTTCTCCAACAAGACATTCTTCATGGTGTTCTAACTTAGTTGTGGTTAGAAAGAAAAACGGGAGAATAAGATTATGCATTGACTTCAAAAATCTAAATCTAGTGCACATTAAAGATAACTACCCCTACCTTGTTGAAATATTGTAACTGCAAACATTATTCTATTTATTATTGATGTATTATTCATTAGATCAATCCCCTTTTTTCGATTGATCATGTCAAGCATTGTAAATGACCAAATCGCCTTTTGCGGATTGGTCAAAACCCTAAAAGTAATATGCAAATTAAGAAGTCGACCCCCAGGCTAATTAAAGTGGTTCTAACTACCCAAAAAGAGAAGTCGACCCTGCTAGTGAAGAGACACCTCCTTTCAGCACTTGCCAATTTGTATAAATAAAGGAGGCCTGGGCCTCATTTGTTCACTCACTCATTTGATCATTTAGAGCGCAAGTTTGGAGTTGCAGTTGGAGAAGAAGAAAGAGAGAGAGGCGCATTATTTGGGAGAGGACTTTCTGTAGTGTTTGGTTTATTGTCTTGGCATTGTATTGGCTATCTATATTCAGGAAATTTTTGTTGGGTTTTCTCCCCCATGGGGGTTTCCCAGGATAAATGATGTGTCTCTTGTGATTGTGTTTCTCTCAGTGATCCTATCTATGCTATGGTTATCTAGTAAATTGAAAAGAAACCTAATAATAGCTTAAACTCTAACATGGTATCAGAGGTAAGCTGAAGAGAGCATCTTTCACAAGAAAGAAAAAGAAAAACGTCATTATTGTCGTACAAGGAAATTAGGGCTTTTTATTGAAGAGGAATTTCAGCCCAAAAGTCATCTAGAAAAGTGCGCCCTAGCCCAAGGAACTCTTTGGCACCTTTAGCGCACCTTTTCAGTGGATAAAACTCCCAGAAAGTGAAACCCTAGTTTTCACCAGTACCAGAAGTACTAGGAAACCATAAGTACCAGAAAACCAGAAGCACCAATCCAGAAATCCGATGGTCAAGTTTGAACGGGAAAAATTTGGATTTTCTGAAATTTGACCACACCAGGCTACTTGCCTCTGTTAGAATTTTAGGGTAAGAAGAAAACAGTAGTCTCTTTTAAATTTTAAAGCAAAAACTCCTTTAGATCTGATGTACAGAACAGCATATAGGGAAGTGACAGTAGAGTAGAATAGAAATCTGATCTTAAACAATAAAGCTAGATCTCTAACAGTGAGATAAAACCCTAGCTTAACAGTGATATTCCAATCCTCTAAATAAGACAGCAGAGATCTATGCTAATACCATAACAGTAAGCTCAAAACAAAGAGAGACAAAA
>ML784613.1:10451-26731 GCA_009831015.1 Picea engelmannii
GAAGAAGTGGGCAAACTTGGTGAGTCTATCCACCACGACATAAATGCAATCCTTCCCCTGCACCCTGGGTAACCCGGTGATGAAATCCATGGAGATACTTTCCCATTTCTGATCTGGAATGGGCAATGGCTGTAATAATCCGATCGGATGGGTGTGCTCCACCTTGTTCCGCTGGCAAACTCTGCACTCCTGAACGTGCTTCAGTATGTCTCCCTTGAGGTTCTTCCAAGTGAACCTCTCCCAGACCTACCTGTAAGTCTTTAGGAATCCCTGGTGTCCTGCTAATGGTGAGTCATGTGCTGCCTACATGATCTTCTGCCTGATGTGCGAACCTGGCACCAAATAAATCCGGTCTTTGTAGTAGATGACATCATCCACCACTCTGTTTATGTCATCTGTAACCTGTCCATCCAAAACCTCACAAGCAAACTTGTTTTTGGAATACTCTACCAGTAGAAGACTCTTCCAGCCTTCCGATATGTCCATCAAGGATAGAGTAGGGGGCATCCTAGAAAGGGCGTCGGCTACCACATTGTTCTTCCCCTTCACGTACTCAATCTCAAAATCATAGGCTTGGATCTTACTCACCCACTTCTGTTGTCTGTCATTCAGTTCCTTCTGTTCCACGAAGAATCGGAGGCTGTTGTGATCTGTCTTGACCTTGAACCTATTGCCCACTAGATAGTGCCGGAATTTGGCCAATGCATGCATGATGGCCAACATATCTTTGTCATAAATAGAGTAGAGCCTCTCGTAATCTCTAATCTTTCGACTTTCGAAAGCTATGGGATGATTCCTCTGCATAAGCACGACTCCAATACCTACTCATGATGCATCACACTCCAACACGAAGGGTTGGGTAAAGTCCGAAAAAGCTAAGACTGGGCACGAACTCATGATGTCCTTCATCCTGTCGAAGACTGCCTGTGCCTCATCTGTCCACTCAAAGGCCCCCTTCTTGGTCAAATCTGTCAGTGGGGCTGTCAACTGAGAAAAACCTTTCACATACCTTTGGTAGTAAGTGCACAAGCCCATGAAGCTTTTTAATTCTGTAGTGTTCCTTGGCGGAGGCCAATCATGAATCGCCTGGATCTTGTCCCAGTGTACCTTCACTCCCTGCGCTCCAATCACATGCCCCAAATAGAGCATCTCTGTCAACCCAAACTCACATTTGGACAACTTCGCATACAAATTCTGTTTGTCCAATATGCCCAACACCTCATCTAGATGTTGGAGGTGTTCCTCCCAAGTGCGGTTGTAGACCAAAATGTCATCAAAGAAAACCAACAAATGCTTCCTGAGCTGCTTGCTAAACGTATGGTTCATACAGGACTAAAATGTGGCTGGGGCGTTGGTTAGCCCAAAATGCATCACCAAGAACTCGTAGTGCCCATAGTGGCACTTGAAAGCTGTCTTGTACTCATCCCCTTCTCGCATCCTGATCTGATGGTAGTCCGACCGTAGATCAATCTTCGAAAAATATTTGCCCCTCTCAACTCATCAATCCGGGGTATAGGGTACCTTTTCTTGATGGTCCTCTTGTTGAGGGCTCGGTAATCAATGCACATTCTGGGGGTCCCATCCTTCTTCTTTACCAGCACTACAGAAGAAGCGAAAGGGCTCGAACTCGATCTGATGTGGCCCATTGCCAGCAGCTCCTTGATGGTCTTCTCGATCTCATCCTTATAGGACTTGGGGTGCCTATACGAGGTGGTAATCACTGCTCCTGTGCCCTCCTCTAACTCGATGGTGTGCTCAAAGCCTCTGTCTGGAGGCCTACCTGGAGGTATATCACCAAAGACCTTCTGGTGCTTCTCAAGAAAGGCCTTTATCTCTCTCGAAAAATTGGGCTCCCCGCCCTTAGGCTTCTATACTGAAATCTGGAACTCTGCAACCCATGCAATGTCGTCCTATATCATCACTGCCTACATCTTCTTTGCAGTCACTACCTTGGGAGGGTAAGTGTTCATGCCCCTCAAAACCACTCTCCTGCCATCCTATCCCTGGAACTCCATCTCCATAGTCTGGTAGTTGGTGGTGTACTTCCCTAGGGAGTATAACCACTGGACTCCCAACACCACATTGGTGTCAGGCACCTTCACCACGAAGAAGTCGTCGGTAATGGTGTAGTTCCCTAGGCTCAATGTCATCTGTGGGATGTATCTGGTACAGTTTAGGGTGTTCTCCCCTGGTATGATCACTGAAAATCCCTCAAAGGCTTCGGTGGTAATGCCCTTCCGCTCTACCAATGAAGCATCAATAAAATTGTGGGATGCCCCACCATCCACCAACACCGTCACTCTGTGTCCCTGTACTCCTCCCCTCATCTTGAAGGTATGAAACCTGGGGATCCCTGAGAGTGATGCTATAGTCCCCTACTTTTCCATCGATGCTTGCTCTGCCTCTGCCATCGGTGGGTCCTCCTCCTGCCCTTGTTATCCTGTCTCCTCATCCTCCTCGTTATCTGAGAAGACCTCTATGTAGTGTGCCTTGGCTTGCCTGCACACCTGTGACCTCGTACCCATGGTTCTTGGCAACTGAAACACAGCTTCCTCCTCCTCAAATCCTACCTGGTAGCATCGTCCATCCTATTCCTGCCTGTCCAGTCTCTCTGTGGTTGTCCTGCCCAGTCTCTCTGCTGTTGTCCTGTACCATCCCTCTGTGGGGGTCCCCTGTCATTGAACTTCGTGGGGAAGTTCGGTCTCAGGGTGAACTTGGGCTTGGGTACTGACTCCTGTAGGTCTCTAGCTCTGCTAACTGCATCCTGTAGTGTAGTAGGCTTATAAGCCTTCACCCATCCTCGAAGTGGCTCGGTTAGCCCCTCTGTGAACAGCATCACCAATCGGGCCTCAGAGATATCGGTGACCATCATTGATATCCTCTGGAAATCTGATATAAAGGCCTCTGCCGAACCAGTTTGTTTCAACTGTGCCAAGTCTCTTAAAGACAACTCGAGATCTCTCCTGTCAAATCTATGCACCAGTCTCCCTATAAACTCAGCATAGGTGACGATATGGGCATGTCCCAGAGTGGACATCCCGTGGTACCACCAGTCCCGTGCCTCACCCTCCAAGTGCAATGTTGCCAACTTAATGGCATCGGTCTCTGCCATGTGGTTCAGCTGGAAGTAGGTGTTGAGCTTCTGCACCCAAGCTCGTGCAGTGCACTTTGATGTCCCATCGAAGTATGGCAAAGTGAGCTTGCCCACTGTGCGCTGTAACTCGTAGCTCTGCGTGGGACCCTTGTTGAAGAACCTCGACCTATTTCTCCCCTTGAAGCTACAAAACTCGACAAAAGTCATAGCTTCTCTCAAATCTGGATCCATGGTCTTATACTCCTGGAAATAAGCTGCTAATGGCTCGTCCTACTCTACCTGCCCTCCTGTACCTGTCTCCGGTGGTCCTAAGAACTTTGGCATGGTAGATCTAGGAATCTCAATGTAGTCGTGAGGGCGGTTCTGAGGGCTGGTCCTGGAAGTGATCACCTCAACATGAGGTTTGTGTGTGTTTCCCCCTTCTTCCATCTACCCTCTCTTGCTTCTCTCCCCCCTTTCTTCACCATGCTTAATCCCTAGAGCATAACCTTTGATTTTTCCCATGAACTCTCGGGTCTCTCTCTGGCCCTCTGCAATATCCTGTAAGGCTTTCATAAGCCCTCTGATCAAACCATCCTCTCTGTCCTCTGGCAGATTTGCATTGTTTCCGGGAGTGTCCCCCATTTCTTCTTCTCTGGCCTCTACACTTCTATACCTTCTGCGCCTATAAGTGATGTTTTGCATCCCTTCCTCAGTCATCAATGTTGCCCACAGCTGGCCAAGATCATGCTCTGATACCACTGAAATATTCTAGGTTGTAAAGTTTGCGAAAAACCTCCTGGTTTTGGTGTTGGACTTTCGTCAAACAGTTTGCATGCTTCTGTATTTATGGCTGTAGGTGAAATTCTAATGGACAGCAGGCTGTCCCTTTGTTTTATTTTCTGTTATGTTGGTTTTCTGACCCCTTATGCCTCCCCAATGAGATGCCAAGTATAGTATTTTGATATTAAACAAAACCCACAAATATAATGAAAGACATTCACATTTTAATGAACAATTTTTGCAAAACTCTTGATTGTCTTTTATTGAAAATATTGCTAAGCCAATGACAACCAAAACGAGGTAGGAATACCTCTCAACAATGATGTAGATGACTGTTGTAGAAAGTTGAAATCCTCACAACTCACACAACCACATGGAAATGATCAAATTGTCCCCCACGAGCTGACAAGAGGATGCGCCTTAGATGATTGTCGAATTGTTGTTTGGTTGAAGTGTTATGGCAGCCCACTCCAGCGATACCCCATTGCAATGTGCACACGGCAAGCAATTGGAGAATGACCATCAGCAGGGTCACCCTTTCCCTCACACGCAGCACAACTCAGCCAAGGAAAAGATACACGACCAGCTCCAAAGGAACATGCAGCATCAAAGGAAATCGACCAGCAGCCCCTTTTGCTTGACACCCCCATGCAACAATTGATGAACACACAGCCTGTGGAAGAGAGACACGTCCAGCACCAAGGAAACACGCTACCACAATTAGAGAATGCGCCCAGCACAAGGAGAAATGCTCAATACCTCCCACGTGCCAAAGAAGAAATGCCTTCTCCTCTCCAAAACTGAAAATCAAACCCTTTTTAGATAAATCTCCTTGGATCACAATGCCAACTACCTGCAAATGAAAAGCCTGAATGGATTCTCCAATCTCCCGGCTAGGACACATGGTTTCACTGCCGAATCCGAGTGTCGAAATGGGTTTCCAGCTAAAACCCTTGTTTTCTCACCGAGCTCTTCACCAAATTCAATTTCTCAAATGAATAGTCAATAATGTCTCTCCAACCCTCCACCATCCTTTTTGTCTTGCACTTTTCCTTTTTCTCCATTAAATATTCATTTAATTAATAATTGGAGAGAAATACCCTCAAAGAGGGGTTTAATATTAATAAACTCACTTTTCCTAAGTTTCACTTTATAATTCGAAAGTGGCTTTACCAATATCATTTCCCTAGCTTGTCCGTCTAATGGTTTACGGGAAATTGGGTAAACTACCACGGTATTCTGACTGCCTAGGGGAAATGGGACATTACACTTCTTTTGAGCATTTTCATTTAATTTTTGAAGTGTATTTTGGTTTATTGGCTCAACCCCCTTGAAGTTGTGCATCCTTTGGAGGAAACTTCATTGTTTGAGTTTGTTGTTGTGCATGCCATTGGAACAACCCCTTAGAGTTGTGCATCTTGTGGAGGCACTCTATGTTTGGGTTTGTTGGCTTGATGTGTTGTGGTGATCTTTCCTTTGAGCATTCTTTCTTTCCCTGCACAATCAAGTATTTCAAGTTAGTTGCAAGTTAATGTTTGTTCCTCTAGCTTTGTCCATAATTGTATCTTGTATATTATTGTATCTCTTAGTTATTCTTTTCATATCAACTTTGTAGATAGTTGCTTAATTCATTTATTTGTATCTAGTCCTAATTGTAAAGTCTTGTATCAAGTAATTCATTTTTGTATTTAATTGTAATCTTTGTAAAGTTTGTTTTCTAATCTCTTTGTAACTTTAGTTGACCTCATTACCCAACCTTAGGCACTAGTCTTAGTTGACTTAGTAAAAGGGCTGCTTCTCATTGAATTTTTGCAGTTTGCATTGTTTTTCTTTCATATAGGATAGATTCCCCCAACCTTTAATTAATTAAAATCAACTCCTAGAACACCTTAATCACTCACATAGTAACTAGGGTCTACCCCCCTTGGCTTCCCTAGGAGTAAGCCTAGACGAAAGAAGTTCAAGTCGAGGTGACAGTGGGCTTGAACTTAGGCATTGTCTCTCCAAGCACACACTAAGTGGATTGGACTTAGTCCACGTTAGCAAGTGTGTATAAGGACGACGACAATATTCTTTAACCCTTATCCTTTGTACTTTACATTTTCATTTCTTGTACATAGTTTATTTACTGCTTTTTGTATATATACATGTATATTATTCTTGCAACTTATGTTTATTATTGGATTTTATATAGATATGTTATTGATGAAGCATTGATGATGCAAGTCATCTGATTTTGGATTCTCGTATGCTCTCCTTCAATAAAACAATCAAACACACATTCCCATATGGAGCCAATGTTATCCACTGAGTTTCACTAGCCGGACTTGCGATTGAGCCTCCAAAGATTGAGCAATCAAATGCTCAGAATTCAGTGTTCAGAAGTTCAGCCTATCTGTTTGACCAACTTTTTCCACATTTCCATCCCTTCGATGGCATTGTAATAAATGAACTTAGCATGAAAAGTTTTAAAAGACTTGGCCACCTAAGACCTGAGCACAAGTATCTACTCTAGAGTGTTTTTTTTCACTTGTTAATTATTTCTTGCCTAAGAAATTAGGCGAGTTATAATTTCTAAGTTTTTTCACTCAAATCGCCTCCAAAGCTGGAGTATGTGTTGGTAGTTAGGCCTTGGCATGGAAAATCCAATGTGTAGTGTCTAAATGTATATATATTCATGCTAGTTCATATTTGTTGAGTCATATGGAAATTGCGTTAAGTCCTCCCTAGGATTTTTTAAAGTTTTCAGTTAATAAAAAATTTCTTGCAAACCGGTAATTTGAATTGTAAAAATAAAAAAAGTCATAAAAGTGGCATCAGTTGTTGTCGTATGCCATGTTTGTGCCCATTTTCTAAGCTATAGCACCTCCTAAACCCTTATCCCCCTTTTGTTGAGGCAAAAAAGTGATTTTAATCACTCAAAAATGATTTTTTCTCTCAAAAAGGTAAAAAAGACATCAAATTGAATAAAAATCAGCAAGCTATTTATAGGGAAACATGTTGGGGACATGTTTTCGCCTTGTTTGGAGTCCAAGGATAGGAGGTCAAGTCTTTCCTTGTCTTGGGAGAGTTGATTGAGTGAGGTGGCAAGGGTGGAGATCCCTATGCTACCACTCGAACTCTACTTAGTTGGTTGGCAGATTTAGGAAAGGGGACGTCAATCCCAAGAGGGAGACTCGTCCTCCCTCACCTACCTCTCACAAGTGGCGAGTTGCCACTCCCACTCTCCTCCAGTTAGGTGGCATTTGAACTCTAGTGATTGGAGAGGTGTCCAAGTGGACTCCCTACTCCACTCCACTCATCCTCACCTACCTCATGCACACTATCCCTCATGCCATGTGCACTTGCCTTGTAGTTTTCACCCTTTATGCTATAAAGCAAGGTCAAACCTAATCCTTAGAGTTAGTTGGAGCTTGGGTGAATTGCTATTGTTGTAATATTTTTTCTTGGAATATAAAAGACTTTGGAGGTCGAACTCTTGGTGTGTGGTGCTCATGTGTGGATGGATGTCGATATAAATTGAGGTGATGTTTTTTCGATTGCTTGCATTTACCTATTGAATTTGGCTAATGGTAAGGGTATTGCTATCTAATTAGAAATGATCATTAAGCTTGTTTTCACAGCTAATCATTTTGCTTACTTACATTGGAAGTTTGTATTGCATGTCTTGTTTTTGTTTAAATTAATATGCAAATGGAGTTTCTTGTGTAGGTAACACCAAATTTTATAGGTATTTGCAAGTTTGTTGTGAAGCATATAGGATCCAAGTTTTTTTGGAGAAGTAGAGGAGCTTGTTTGCATCCAATACTAGTCCAAGAATCGATTGAAGAAGAGATCTTTCCCTCTTCCTCACATCAAAGGGACCCCATAGCCCAAAGGAGTTTCAAGCTCAAAGCGAAGGCTCTCACTCAAAAAATTTCTTCTATCTCTTTCTTTTGCTTTCTTGCATTTCATCTAGATTTGATTTGAAAGATTAAATTTAGTGTCTAGTGTTGCATGCATAATACTTAGATCTAGTTTCAATTATTTCACATTCAAAAGAGTAGATCTAAATAGTCTTTTATGTAATTTTCTACAAGTTTTTCTTTAAGATCTTAAGGCAGAAAATTGCTTTAGTTTGCATTGTTAGATCTAGCTATTTAGGAGTTTATGCTTGATGTTTTAGTACATCAAACAAAAAAAAATAAAAGAGCCTAGTTTAGTCTCATTTAAGTTTCCAAAAAACCCCTAAAAAGTTTCATTTTTGCATAAGAAAAATTCAGGAAATTTTGGCTAAGTATGCACTCTTTTTATTTTATTTTCTTAAAGTGATTTTGAGCATATTCTAAAAAATTTATTTTCTTGTTTTTAGCAGGTCCATCATAAAACAAGGGGAAACTCTAGCAAAATTGGGGCTAAATTGAAGAAAACTCAGCCTGGGATTGAACCCTTGAAGACCAAGACCATCAGAGAACCCTTTGTAAACCTTTCCTTTCGTTTTTGATCCATTCTATAAGGATCCAAAAAGAGAAAAAGAGAACGTAGATTCTCATTGTAATAGGAAACAATAAAAGAAGGCCTCATAATGCCCAGTTTCTTCTTCCCCCTTTGGAGGATTGGTGTCGTTGTGCTTGGTTGATTCATTTCTTGCATCTTTACTTTACTGCTTTCACTTTTTCTAAAGGTTAAAATAATAAGGCAAATCAATCTATCTATCTTAATCACTACAACTCTTAGATTAGTTTACTTTTTTGGAATCTTTTATTTTCAGTCTTGCAATTTCAAAGTTGGCAAATAAACCCGTCCCTTCAGCTCCTTGCAAGAGGCTGGATAGTGTGGACAGTAGCTTAATTAGAAAAATTTGCTTTTCTGTTATTGGAATTTCAAAGTTGGAAAATAAACCCGTCCCCTCAGCTCCTCGCAAGAGGTTGGACAATGTGGACTTTGTAATTAGAGAACATTTCAATTTTCGCAATTTTCTTTCAGCATTTTACTTTTATTTTAAAAATAAACCTTCCCCTCATCTCCCGGTGGGTTGTTCCTGACCCTTCCAATTGCGAGCCTAGTTTCGATCTTTTGGAAGTAAGTTCCACACAGAGTTGGGTTGGTCATTGTGGAGTAGTTTTAAATAGGACAATCTCAACAATTGTTATCTCAATGCAAGGGAAAACGCTTAGGGGGAGTGTGTGAAGTAAGGCGGGCCCTCTTGGGACACGGTTTCCCACCCGTTTTGGACATCTGACACCCCTAGTGAACTTGTTGGTGAATCCTTTGGGGTTTCAGCAAGTTCTCCGCACATTTCCAACCAAAGAGACAGACTTTGGGGAGGCCACACATTAGTTTAGTTGGTTCTCAAGCTTATTTTTCAGTTTCAAGCATAAAAAATGTATCTCATTAATTGAACTCTAAAATTCTCGAAGGCACTTTCATAAAGAAAGCGTATCACACAATTTCCCACAATCTCTTTAAGGCATTGGTCTCTTCATTTACATATCTTTATTACGTGTGCAACAATTTATTTTCATTCATAGTATTTATGATTGTCTAATAAGCTTATGATTACTTGCATATATTTGTATCCTTCATTATTTCTTGTGCAAGTATTGTCTATATTGGATATCTTTTTCATCAAGCTTATCTTATGAGTGAATGAATGCTTTGCTTTGATATAATTGTCTGTATTTGCAATAAACTCCTAGATTTACTTTCTTGTACTTATCTTTCAAACGATAGTATTTTGTTAGGGACTACTCCCCTTGGCTTCGCTAGGAGTTGGCCTAGACGGAGGAGTCGAGGATCAGGTGACAATACCTTGACTCGAGACTTGCCCCCAAGGACACACTGAGTGGATTGAAGATTTCTTCCACGTTACCCCAAGTGTGTATAAAGGCAACAACATGACTAATTGCATTCCATATTCATTTGTCATCATCCCTAGCCTAACGCCTTACATCTTAGCCTAGAATCATAATCTAATATCATTATTTCTACATTAATTGCATTTTCAGCCATTACGGTTTGTCATCTTGCATCCATTTGACATAGTTTAATGTTATTTCTTTTAAACAATCATTAGCTAATGGTTTATTAGTCTCTTATCTAGCATTTGGCATCTTTTCCTCATTGCTTATTAGTAATTTAGGACTGATTTACTACTGCTGTTATGAGTTACACGCTGAAGTATCTTATCATTCATTCAAGTTTTATTGCAACCTTTCTTTTTCCTTTGATAGCTAGTGTTTTGCGGCATTTAATTTACTTTTCTAGCTTATTAAACATCATTGATTTTCTTGGAAACACCCCTCGCACACGCACAATCAATTTACTTTCTCTAGTCCATCTTGACCTTGCCCTTAACCTTGATCTAGCTAATCAAGCAACCAAGATAGGGGGCCACAGACTTGCTTTAGCCTGCTATAGGATCCTTTGAGTTTGCTAGGAAAGCCTCCCTTGTGTTGGATCTCTATCCTTAACTAAAATGAGGGAAGTACTGGTTTAGGTGATAGTGGCAATTACTTCCATATGTTACACTAGTCAAGCACCTTGTGAAGGATTTGCATGAGTGCTAGATTTTGTGATAACAATGACCTTGCATGGATTGTTGCCTATACCACGCGATTTGTATTCCAGGATCGAGGAGTTGACTTGTATGGATGTTTATCTTTGTGACTTTGATAGATGTGATACACTTATCTTGATCTTGTACGGATATATGATCTTCTCTATAGGATGTATTGGATAGGTCATGATGTGGTGTCTATTGATTTTGGCCCAAGATGTTGACTTGGAGGATGATGGAGTTTGGTATGTTTCTTTTGTTCCAGAGAGATATTCCTTCATATTCACAGGTGGTCATCATTCATTGGAGGATCAAGATGTTGTAGTAGCATGGGTGCCTAGTTCTTTACATATGACAGTGGTTGATTTCAAGATTGTACCAGGGACATATATGAAGGTAGTAGATTTGGTGGAGTTGCAGAGGGGGTTGACAATTGGTGTAAACACTTTCCTCATAAAGAGGGAGTGTTAATTTTCGGGGTTACTCCAAAAGTGTTTACACTATGCTGGTGGTGCTTCACGAGATTTGGGGTACATGGTGCATGTTCAACCCCTAGATGGTATTGGCATATGAGAGGTATACCTTGATGGATTTGTATAGTTGAGATAGCTTGCTCAGTGGATGCTTGAACTTAGATGGTTGTTGGCTTAGTGTTTTTCCCTTAGGCGTTAGAATTCTTTTTATAGTTTAGTGGACACCTTTCATTAGGGATCCATGAAGGATCCACTTGCTTGGAGAGCACCCCACATGGGATGAGGAAAATTGTGTATCTCGGAGGAGGGAAACATGCTCTAGTTGGCATGTGGTAGCTTGGATTATTGTTCGGAGGATTGGAGATGGTTTGAGGATGCCTATGGCTTCGAAAATATTCTTGCAAGGAAACTAACCCAATGGAGTACATTTCTTAGCAGGATCGATGGAGTCCGTTGAGGCTTATGATGGAGGGATGTGGACTTGCCTTGCATAGCTACATCACCTTGGAGTTGTTATTGTACACAACATCACCTTGGAGCATGAAACATGTACTTTAGAGTGTAGTGTCTCACTTGTGTTGGCCTACAAGTGCTCATTGTAGATTTCTTGTAAGGGCTAATGCCCAGATTGTATTGTTGGCCTCCCTTACCTTCCATATAAATAGAATAAAGAGAGAGTCTTTCCATTCATACATGTTCATTCATTCACTTGTTTTCACTCTTGTGATGGGATGTGATCTATGGAAGAGTGTGGACTTGCCTCTATCTCTCTTTAGAGTCTTCACATGTGCTTGATCTCTCTCTCTCTCTCGTCACTAGTGTTTCTTGGTCTTCTTGGTGTATCTTGGAGCATCTTGGAGGTCTAGGGTAAGGGTTTATTCCTTGGATATTGAAGATTAGGGTTTTATGATAAAATCCTAGGGTGGAATTGTGAAGAAGAAGAGAGGATGTGTTGGAGTGATTCTTGCATATTGGATCTTCTTGGTTGTTAGGCGTTTGTTGATTTTCCCTAGCTAGGGTTTGAGAGTTGGGAGGATTTGTACTAGCCTTAAGATAAGGCTATGGTATGTGTTATCGTAGGATTTTTGCTTATGGAAATCCCTCCACAAGATTCCCAAATCTTGCATAACTATGGAATAAACTACCACTATCACCTAAGTAGGATCTGTTGTCGTCCTAATACACACTTGCAAACATGAGCTAAGTCCGACTCACTTAGTGTGTCCTTGGAGGCACAATGCCTAGGTTCACAGCCCACGCTGTCACTTTGACCGGAATCTCTTCTGTCTAGGCTCACTCCTAGGGAAGCCAAGGGGGGTAGTCCCTAGTTTCTAGTTAAGTTTTAAAGTTAAGTTCTAGGAGTTGATTTTAGTTTGTTAAGGTGTGGGGGGATTCTAACCTAAGATGCTAAGGCAACAATGCAAGATGCAAGGTTAGTATGTTAAGCAAGCCTTTTCCTAGGGCAACTAAGACTAGTGCCTAATATTGGGCAAGGGGTCAACTAAAGTTAAAGGATGATTCGTTACAAATATGATTAAAAGATATACAAAAGAATAATTGAATCAAATATTAAATACAAGATTTACAAGTAAAGAACGCTAGGGTACAAAAAGCAAGCTAACCACTTTTAAGTATTTGAGTACAGGATATAAGGAGATCAAAGCATCATCACATTTATGAGATTATCATCAACACATAAACAAAGAAGATATAGAGATTTTAAGCACAAGTGTTATAAGGATGACGAAGATTACCCACTCTTAGTTATTAAATCCACAAAGTATTTAGATATTTTAGCCCAAGGTTGGATTATTAAAGGTTTCTTAAGATCATCAAGTTTTAATTACCTTTATTGAGATTTTTACCAAAGCCTCCTCCTCCTATTGCCAAATGGTTGTTGGATGCTCAAGATAGTATGGCAACGAGGCCAACCCTAGTTGTCACAGTCATCCCAAAGCATTGAGTTTTTACGGAAAGGACACTCCTTTGTGTCGTGAGACCGTCTCTGGCCTATCACCGTTCATTGCCCTCCTTAATACCCATTTTAGATGGTGAAGATGGTAGTCTAAGGTACCCTGTTAAGTCTATTAAGTTAATATATCAATTAGGTAGACTTTTAGGTGTGTTTTAGAGTGTTTTAAATATTTTATGAAGCTCTTAAAGTGTGATTTAGTTCTATGGCCGAAACTCACTTCATCCTAAATATGTGTTGCTTGAGTTTATGAAATGAAAAGGCATTAACACATATAAGCTATGTGAGAGAAAATTACTTAATGCACCAATGTATAGCTTGCAAAGTCAAGAAGCAATTTACAAAGGCAAGAACAACTTGCCAACAAGATGAAAAGAGATGAGCACACTTATCTTATTGTGATTTAAAGCATTAAGATCCAAGCACAAGTGTGATAAAGATGATTTAAGTGTTAGCCTACACTATCAACTTTGTTATCGCTCAGTTTGTAGTCTAGGTCAGGTAGCTTGAAAGGTAAGGATCAAACTGGCGTAACAGGAGCTTCCCCACCCACTGCCACCTCGATGAGGGGCTCTTTCTATTTAGGGTGGCTAATCCCAAGGGAGACGTCCCTGGCAACCTGGGGTTTTGAAAGGCAAAGGGTTTAAAGGATCAAGGTAAGTTTTCCCTTTCACAGATTACCGCCAAGAAGATAGTCAAGATGAAGATAAACCACAAAAAGGGCACCTGTTTGCGAGACAAGGCAACAATAAAACTAATGCATGCAAATAGTGGTTAGCACTTCATAAATTAATGACTATCAGCATTTAATATACATGAGCAGTAATTATTGACGAAGTCAATGATTGCAATAATGATTATGACTTAAAATGTTACTTCTCAATAAACACTGGAAATGATATAGCATTCAATGTAAATAATTAATCCTTGAACTAACACAATGCATCAAATATCATTAAATGCTCATGTACAAAGGTTGTTGCGTCACTATACTAGAGGTGACATCAGCCTTGTTCTAGGGTTAGTTTGGTAGACAAAGAGGTGGACGTTTTGCAAATAGGCTAATGGAAATTGTCAACACTTCAATGTCTATCATTTAGATGACTAAGCCACAACGTTTTACATCAACCAAGATCTCAAAAGAGGCATGATGTCATCATCAAATTAGGGTTAGTGAGACGTTAGGGTTAGTTAGGGTTTCAAATTTAAGAATTTTGAAAGTGTTGTTTTGACACAAGAAGCTCAATGTTGGAGAGTTAGACTAGTGCCTTGGGTATTATGGAGTCAATAAGGAAAGGCTAGGTCTCAGGAGAATCTAAATCTAAGGACAAGAGAGTTAGGCTTTATGGTGCTGCAATGGCAGGGCCATAGAGTCAAAACCCTAAGGGGAGGAGGCTCATTCTGGTGTTGCTTAAGCAAGTCCTCATGCTCCTCCCTCTTTCCTTAAAAATCCTTGGCAAAACGGCTAGCTTCAAAACATAAATCTAAGGATTAAAGGTGTTGCAAGAGCAAGGCCTTTCAAACCCTAAAAGTCAAAACCCTAGGTGTAAAATTAATTAGGCCTAGGATGTCTTCTTTCTTCAACTTATGTTCAAAAGCTAATTCAGAACAAGGGGAACTAGTGTAGCAACGGCTAGGCTATATCCTCCTTAATCAATGGCTAAAACAAGTTTTCTATCATGGGGACATATAGCAAGGACCTACTTGTGTGCTTGCTACCTAGGGTTTCAATGATTAAGCAAAATAATAACAATGTAACCATAAATGTAAGAGAAATACACTTACAAATCAATGAAGAGCTTACCAAACCCTAGTTGTAAACCTTCCAATGATAGAAAACACCATAAAATGCCAAGAATGATCCTCCACAAGAGTAGCGCCTCACTTCCAAGAGCAAAATTCCAAGACAAAAGACTAAAATGATTCTCTCACAAGAGAGTGAGTTGTGTTATCTAAAAATGAGAGGCAACGTCCTCTATTTATATCATCCTAATGACCTTTAATTACAAAATAGGTCATTTAAAATAGTCGACAAGGCTGACTAACAATATTACACTGTTTGTCACATTAAATGCTAAAAATGTCACAATATGAGCTCAAAAGGGAGACGTCAGGCCCCTCTGAGGGAGACGTTGTCCCTTTTTGGGCAAGATCAGCATCCAAGAAGCAGAACGTTGGCCCTTCTAGGGCTTCTCCAAGCTGCCACATGTGCTAAATGACCCCAGCACACTGCCACACGCTCCAGAAAAATGTCCAGCTGCCTCAGGTGACGTCCCATCCATCAAAAGCAATCATCCCATCTGCAGTGGGTGATGCCCCCTAGGCTGGGCTTTGCTATGGTGTCCTGGTGGAACGTCCTTCTGTCTTCTTCGTGCAAATGCTCATCACAACATTGTCCTGCCTCTGCCATCCCAGCAACCATCTAATGGGCTCTTTAGCTCCATGGAGGTACGAACTAATCATATCCCCATGTGTACCGGTCCACTGGTACCTGTCCGTCGGGTATGGTCTTGCACATCAAAGACTACACCCTCGATGGGCTCATCAGTCCTAGGGATCATAGCAATGTCAGTCATATTTCATCATTAAATTTATCAAATACATGCATGAAACCCTTAGCATATCATCTAAGAGCTCAAATACATTACACAGATCTACTATACAAAGCTGAAGAAGACCAACAGAATAACTTATTGGGCTAATACCCACAAGAAAAGGGAAGTTTCCTCAGAAGATTATTCAAGCCATGTTTTATGAGGTGATATGGTCTAGGGATGTCCAGTCACAGTAAGACCAAGGGAAGGTGTTGTCTGTGGGTGCCTTTGTAGGAGGCGAGCTGTACCCGTCATGGATGCATTTTTTCCAAGCCCTTTATTGCCTTTATTTTTCATTTATTGCTTTTCTTTCCTTTTTTACTTCAAGGTCTGACCAGAGGACACTGCCTTGGCGTGGTGACCAGAGTTGACAGTGTTACCCACTGGTATCTTCACATAAATGATAAGGCTGGCTCGTGATGAGACCCCCTTTCCCTTGGCCATGCAACCAAAGGTCACTGCCCTGGCGTGGTGACCATATAGTGGCAATTTCATATTGTTGGATACCTATGAACATAATGGGTCGGCTCGTGATGAGACCTCTCATCTTCTTGGTTAGGTCTTGTTTTTGTTATTTTTCTTAGGGTCCCTTTAGTTTCTTATCGAGAGGCCCTTTATTGCCTTCTCGGGGATCCCTTGGGCGAAGCATCTCTAGGTTTCATTTCCTATGGCTTTTATCTTTTACCAGCTGCTTTTACTCCCTAGGCCTTTAGCCCCTTCTTCCCACAAGACAAAGTGTAACCCTCAAAAGGTCATCCTAATGGTCGGACTAGGGGAATGGGATGGATGTGCGGGAGATAAGATGTAAAATGATAGAATGGTGGGAGCGGAACGATGGCTCTGCAAA
>ML784613.1:61296-93748 GCA_009831015.1 Picea engelmannii
TAGCAATCATTGACTTCGTCAACAATTGCATTTAGTCATAGCTCATATATATCTATTGAAGATAGTCATTGGTTTTATGAAGTACTAATCCACTGCAAGCACGTTCTAGTCTTCTTTGTTTTGTCTCGCAAACAGGTGCATCAGCAGTGGTTGTATCTTGACTATCTCTTTTGGGCATCAATCTGTGAAAAGGTTTCTCCTTGACTTGGCCTTTAGCTTTCCTTTATCCAGATTGACTTGGGGACGTCTCCCTTGGACTTGCCCTCCTAAATAGAAAGAGCCCCCCATCGAGGTGACAGTGGGTGGGGAAGCTCCTGTTACGCCGGTTTCAAGACCTGACTCAAGCCCTTGGAACTATCCTACAAACCGTGGGATAACAGGGCCTCTCCATCATGCCACACATGCCAACTGCCCTGTCAAACTGTCATATGCTCAAGGTAACGTCATGAGCTCATAGGTGACGTCCTGGGCCATCCAGGGCAAACGTTTCACTAGAAGTTGGTCAATCCCCCTAGGCCAGGCTCTGCCAAAGTGCCTCTGATGAAACGTCCTCTTCTTCGATCCAAAAAACCTGACCAACCATCGTCCTGTCCCTGCCCCCGGATGGGGCCTCAACATCCATTTGGTGGGCTCTTCAGCCCCATGGAGATCCGAACTGATCATCTCCCCATGTTTACCGGTCCAAATGGTACCTGTCAATCGGGCATGGGCCTACACATCAAAAGCTACGCCCTCCATGGGCTCATTAGTCACAAGGATCATAGCAATGTCAATCACATTTCATCATTAATATTATTAAACATATACATAAAAACCTTGATACATTAGTCAATAGCTCAAAGACATTACAAAAAACTACAATACAAGATTGGAGAAAAAGGACAAGACGTCCTATTGGGCTAGTATCCACAAGAAAAGGAAAGTCTCCAGGAAGGTTTCATCCAAGCCATGTAACTGAGGGGATGTGGCTAGGGGATGTCTAGACATGTGGGTAAAGTGGGAGCCAGGGATGCATAATGTTATCTGTGGGTGCCTTTGTAGAAGGCGAGTTGTACCTGCCATGGATGCAATTTTTCCAAGCCTGTTCTTGCCTTTGTTCTTTTCTTTTTCTTCTTATTTTTCTTTTTATTCAAGGGCTAACCAGAGGACACTGCCTTGGCATGGTGACCAGAGCTGACAGTGTTACCAACAAGTACTTTCACAGAGATGAGAAGGTTGGCTCGTGATGAGACCCCCTTTCCTTTGGCTATGCAACCAAAGTTCATTGCCCTGGCGTGGTAACCAGATGGTGGCAATGCCATACTCTTAGGCACCCATGAACCTAATAGGTTGGCTCGTGATGAGACCCCCTTTCGCTTGGTTATGCAACCAAAGGTCATTGCCCTGGCGTGGTAACCAGATGGTGGAAATGTCATACTGTTAGGCACCCATGAACCTAATAGGTTGGCTCGTGATGAGACCCCCTATCCTCTTGACTAGGTCTTGTTTGTTATTTTTTGGGTCCCTCTTGTTTCTTGCTGAGAGGCCTTTTATTGCCTTCTTGGGGATCCCTGGGCGAAGCATCTCGAGGTTTTATTTCTAGGCTTTTATCTTTTACCAGCTGCTTTTACCTTCTGGGCCTTTAGCCCCTTCTTCCCATCAGATAAGGTGCAATCCTACAAACAGGTCACCCAATGCCCGGACAAGGGGAATGGGATAAATGAGCGGTAGATAAGATGAAACAATGGTGCTATGATGGGAGCGGACGATGGATTTTCAGAAACCCCCCCAGTAGCAAACCAAGACATATGGACACAGGCTTGCTAGGGCACCCTATCAATTTCCCCAATCATGGTCAAGTGGGCTAATGTAAGATCCAAGCAATTGTTAGAGATAAAAGGAATTAGATACATATATTTAAAGGTTTCAATGATCAAAAGTGACACATACCATGATACCTGGACCAATTACCTCATGGAGCAAGAACCTCTTCTGATACAGGACCAAGCCGATGGTGATGGATGTTGTTGTTGCTGACAAGATAAAGCTGATGGAAGAAGAAAAGGATCGGCCCTCCAGGGCTATGCTCAGGTCAATCCTGCTCTCGGTACTCCATGTCTAGGACCTGTGAGCCTCGAGACATGATCTCCTAGCTATCCCTAAAAATCGAGGATAACATCTGGCTCTAACTCGAGGACATGTGCTCACCGTAGAGCGCATGAGAACCTCAGCATCTCTAGCATAACCTGCAGACTTGCTCAATCTCGATAGGGGCATCAGTAACAAAAATGGGGCGGTAATGCCACCCCAGGATACATAGATATATATACTAAAATAAAGCAATCAATGAGTAAGAAGATGAAAGAAAACTTTTTACCTGTACTTACCTTTTGGCTGGAATGTTGGGTGTAGTCAAACAACCAGTGAAGCCAATCCAGCAACGTTCCTCGATCCCTGCCTTTATGCTTCATCATAGACCAAAATAGTGATAAATCAAACACAAAAATGTCATGGGTTAGAATATATATCATATCATCGGAAATCTCAAAGTCTAACTCATGGAGGCGGGTAGGAGGGAAAAAGTGATCCCAATACATACTCTCAGGAGAGTGCTCAATCCATCTTAGGAATAGATTGTGAAAAGTCAAAGGTTCAGGAGAATGACTCGAGGAATCTGAATGCTAGCTACCTTGGACGTCTTCACAACTTGAGGGCCGAGGAGGGATTAGCAAAAACTGAAAGGATGATTGACCATTCCTAAGGGGAGGCTGGAAAACTGTGATAATAGGCTTCTTCTTGAGGCACTCAACTTTCCCCTAAAATTCAGAATGAGGTTTTTCCTTACAGGAGACTTGGGATAAGGGACATGTTTCCAAACCACACCTTCAGTGACATAGGGAGGTAAAGTGATCAAAGGGGGGTGGAAAATCTTATCACAAGTATCCTGCTTCAAAGAAGTAACTTCCTCATTTTTATCAATATCTGAGCATAACGTTGGTTGATAACTTTCTTCATAGGATAAGTCTAAGTGCTCAGATGTATAGTCATCAAAGTCCTCAAGGTATGACCGAAAATTAATCGGAGATCATAGCATTAGGTCATTCCTAGGTGTCTGAATAAGGTCAGGTTCTTGTTGCCAGAGGTCAAAATTATTGGTAACTTCATGTGATAAATGCAAAGGCAACCTTTGGAAAGGACCATCAATGTCGTACATGGGATCGCCATCATATCTAATCATATCCCATCCATGTTTCCCTACATGTATGAATTCATCAAAATTATCAACAAAGTCATTATCTTCATCATAACATGAAGGGATTAAAACATCCGATATTTCTTTGCTCTCTACATCATAAAATAAAGAACCTGTTGACCGCCTATTCAACTAGGGGGTCAACTCCATGTGCCATGAATATATGCATCATCAGATGCAAGTATGTTGAAGATAGTTTGGTTCTACTGGGCATATTATGCCTCCAGCACCAAATTTTGTAAACGGAATTTCCGCACCCTTGTGTGGGTTAATAATGTAATAGGTCTGCATGGATCATAGTTAGGTCAGGTACCTTGGGATGTTTTCATTGGGAGAGTTCTTTTCACCGAGGGTTTTTAATTCTCAGGTTGTCAACTGGGCTTTTCAGGCTGGTTGATTTCCCATGAGTTTTTCCCTCACACTTGCAATAATTCCTCCAAAGTGGTGAACGACATTCTAATGGTCTCATCCTTTGGTACCTATTTTTTAGGAATGATGTAAATGACCATGTTAGACACTGTAGAAAGTTTCGCGGAATTTCGTCGAGTCTAGATAGGTTTTTTTAATTAATTAAATTTAATTAATTTTCCTAAGGTTGGGATTTTAATTATTCAATTAATTATATGTTTTTGAGAAATTATTGTAAAAACTAGGTCATTGGGTTTTTGATAGGAGTACTTGTGCTCAAAAGAAATGGAAAGGCGCCCCCTACACCCATGGACCAAGTTTCAGCTCAGTCGGACAAGTTTTGCTTTGCATTTGTCCACCCGGAGTGTTAGTCAGTTAAAACAACAATTTTAATTACTAAGTGACATTGCCGAAATGTCAAAATTTTGTAATAATGAGTTTAAGGATGTGAAATGGTGGAATAAAGATTAGAGAGAGCCTTCCTAAGCATAACATAAGCCTCCCAACCTTTTCCAACCTATTCTAACCTCTTACCCACCTTCTACACTCTAAATCACACCCCCCTAGGGGGATTGACGTTTTTCTTTGGTGGAGGTTGTTGTGACTTATTTGGGGCCCCCTATAATGATTTATGACTCCCTTTAACCCCCACATCACCTCCTAGGGTGATCCCACTGCTTTTTTCTCATTAATCCCCCTCCATTCCTTCATTTTCACCATTTTTTTGCCCCCTCCAAGAGGAGTTACGCCCCCCTCTTCTAGAAACCCCACAAATGATTTTTTTAAAATTATTTGAGACCTCTCACCTTCCTTTGGATCAATCCCAAGGCCTCCCACACCTTTTTGCTTGATCCCAACACCTCCTACATTTTTCTACACCCTAGATTTAGCTTTCAAACCCTAGATGGTGTGCCCTAGCCTTGAGATCTACTCTTATTCTTGGTGGTGGACACTTGGCATTGATCCAAGAGAGGTAGGTTTGCCTCTCCAAGTATAAATAGAGATCATTTCTCACTCCCAACTCACCATATCTTGAGCTATTATTATGCTACTTGATTTTACACACACTCTCTCTCTCTTTTCCATCCATTTTCATTTTCTTCTCTAGGGTTTTGGAGCAAGTATTTCTCCAACATCCCTCTTCTTAAAGCAATAATAAGGAAAATTTGGAGGATTTTGGGAAGATCTACAAGTATTTTGAATCTTACAACATATGAAGTATAATCTTTTCAATTTGATATGATGCATGAATGATTGGATCTTAGGTAAGGTATTTTATTTAAGTAGGTTTTACAAAGAGTACTCTTGTGAATCTATATATGTGGTTAGCTAGATAATGTGCAAGTATTTCACTTATTAGTTTAACCCTCCATATTATCCATTGTATGCATGTTATTGTGTTGAGTTTTTTGCAGGTTGGACCTCAAGGGTTTCATTAGAAGTGCCTTGAGCAAAAGTCTATTCTTTGGGACTTTCATACACTCCAAGAATTCTTCCTCTATTGCTCATTCTCTATATATTTCTATTGCAGCCCATATTTCATCTAGCATACTTAGTCTTATGGTCATCAAAACTTAATTTTTCATAAAATTTCTAAAGAAAAAATTTGCCCTAAAAGGAAAAAAATTTCCAAGCTTGTATTGTTGTGTGTAGCTCTCCTAGCAAGGGAAACCTTGTTGTTTTTGCAGGTTCAGATCTGATTTGGAGAGGCTTGGCTACATCAAGAAGTTCACACAACACTAGAAAACCCTCCAAGTGGATTGGTAGCTATCTTTTTAACCTCCTCTTTCATTTTCAAGCAATTTTTTGTTGTCTACACCTTGGGAGAGTGATTGGCCAATCCAACCCCCCAAAATCGTTGGGCTAGGTTTTAGATTTCATTTAAGTTTTTCTTTTCCAACCCTCTTTGGCACAACATTGGTAGGCTTGCCTCCACCTTGTGCCATTGTGAGTGGTTTGCTCATTTACATTTCAAGTTTTGTTTAAAGTTTAACTTGCCTACACCTTGGGAGAGTAACCCCCAATATTGTATGGCTAGGATGGTAATATGTGAACGATTTCTCTTGCATACATGTTTAAAATATTCTAGAGTTAGATTTCACACATATGTTAATCTTAGTTCAAGTCTTAGATTCATAGTTTTGTTTACATGCTTTGAGTTTCACTATGGTCTAAGTAATAGCACATCTAAATGCAACACATATCTATGTTTAAATGGTGATTCATTCATTGACAAACATATCTCTCGAGCTTTCAAGTTTTCATTTAATTTTGCAAAGGCACTCATGGAAATGTGAATGGTGTAGGATCTAATTTTTCTTTTCAGCAAGTACTTCCATTTTCAGCAAGCTTCTTATAGGATAATTTGTGTGGCTAAGTGATAAAATCTAAAGTAATTTTCTGTTATAATTGGCAAGCTGTTCTTGTCTTCACTTTACATATTTCTTTCAAGATTACAAATTGAATGGTGAATGACATGGTTAAATGAATGATATGTATTCATGCTTTAGATGTGGTGTTAGTTTTCCATTTCATAAGTTATAACACACTCACAACAGTTATTTTAAGTTTCGGTTTTGAGCATAAATCACTATTTTTGGGCACCTAAAACACTCACAACACACCTTAAGACTTACCCATAAGTCATAATCACTTTTTAGACCAACTAGGACAACCTAATTCCACCATCTTCACCATCTAAAACGGGTTTGAGGAAAACAACAGAGGGTAGTGGCAGGGGACTGTCTCGTGGCGCACCAGGGGTGTGTCCTCTCCGGGAAGTACTCTTACTGTCAGGGCTGATCGTGAAAGCTAGGATGGGCCTCATTGCCTTACTATCTTGAGCATCCAGCAGCCATTTGGCAACAAGAGGAGGAGGTTTAAGGTTCAAACACTTATTTAGGGGGAGGGAAAATAAAATTGATCTAATCTTTAAACAACTCCTAACCACTTAGCCTCCTAGACATTCTTTATTTTGAGTATCTTGGGTGATTGTTTAGAAGTCTATCTTGCAAGTACTTATTTTCATCAATCTTTCATGAAATATTGTGATTTGAATATCTAAGTGTTTTATTTCTTGAGCATTAAGTTTCCAAGTATTTACATCTTTATTTTATTCTCTTGTGGTGTGATTCAAGAAGAAATTAAGTATCCCATTTGGGAGGCATCATCTTCTTGAATCTTGAGTGCTTTAGTGGTTTCCATTGAAAAACAGTCCAATAGAGTAAGTTCTATTGGGGCATGCTTGGCCTTATGTGATTAGTCTTAGCTTTGATTATCTCTTAACTCTCACACTATGGCATCCTTTTAAATCTTGTCTATTTGTATCTTATGTATCTCTTGTATAATTGTTGTACCATTTCTTATTCTTTGTGTAAGTAATTGCATCTTTGTTGTGGGATAATTGTAATCTAGTTCTACTTGTAATCTTTTGTAATTGAACCCCCTCAAAACTTAGTTGACCCCTTGCCCAACATTTAGGCACCAGTCTTAGTTGACTTAGGGAAGGGTTTGCTTGTCATTTAGTTAATCTTTCACTTTGCATTTGTTGCCTTAGCATCATAGGTTAGTTCCCCCTTTGACCATTTAACAAATTAAAACAAAATCCTAGAAATTCAAAGTTAAATCATATCTAGTAACTAGGGTCTACCCCCCTTTGCTTCCCTAGGAGTAAGCCTAGAAGGAAGAGGTTCTAGTCAAGGTGACAGTGTGGACTGTGAACCTAGGCATTATGCCTCCAAGGACACACTAAGTGAGCTGGACTTTGCTCACGTTTGCAAGTGTGTATTAGGACGGAAACATCTTTGACACCGTTTCCGGGGATAAGTCATTTATCCTTGGTCAAAACGACTTAACTTTTTTTTTTTAAGAACTAATTAATCAAAACTTTAGTCCTTTAAAATTCTTTGAGCTTGCATTGGTTAGCTTTGTGTGATTCATTTCCAAGTGGCGACTCCATTGAACAAATATATCAAGTATACTGCAAGGAGCGATCCTTGTTGGCTGCGTGAAATTCTTGGAGAAGAAGCATTCACTGATATCCAATTCTTGTTCCAAACTTAACAAATTAACTTTTTCTTCCTTCTTTTTTTTTTGCTTTGTTTGATGCTCTTGTTTGTCTGAAATAAACTTGGTCATCTGGCGAATCCACTTTTTAATAATTTGACGAAGTATTTTGCAAGAAGGAATTCCCGGCTTGTTTTGCTTCATCCTTGAACTTGGAAGAGTTTGTGGATGAAGTTAGCTAGTCCTTCTTCTTGTTGGATCCTTGGTAATCTTGGGTCCCAATCCTTTTCTTTAGACCTTTGTTTAAATGTCTAGTTAGACCTTTGTTTGTTTATACCTTAAGAAGTTTTGCAGAGAAAACACTTACAATTCATGAAGAAATAACCATGCAAACCCTAGTTGTAACACCTTACTTCAAGAGAAACACCATAAATGCCAAAAAAGTCTTCCTTCAACAAGTGCGCCTCTCTTAAATCAGCCAAAAACCCCAATAGGGCACTAAAATCAGACCTCACTAATGAGTGAGTGATGATTGATCCTAAAATTAGGCTAAAACTCCTCAATATATAGTGTATCAATGACCTAATTTACTTTTTTAGGCCATAAAAGGGCCGACAAGGCCATAATACCAAAATCACACTATTTCTACATTAAATGTTCTTTTAAAAACCTAATTGAGCAAAAGGTGAGACGTCACCCCTTCTAAGGGAGACGTTAGCCCCATTTTAGGGCAAATGCAGCAATAAAGAGCAAAACGTTAGCCCTCTTTTGGCCTCTCCATCATGACACACGTACCAACTGCCCTATCAAACTGTCATACGCTCAAGGTGATGTTATGAGCTCATATGTGACGTCCTGGGCCATCCAGGGAAAATGTTTCACTAGAAGTGGGTCAATCCCCCTAGGCCGGGCTCTACCAAAGTGCCTCTGATGAAACGTCCTCTTCTTCTCCAGTGAAAAAACCCTGACAAACTACCGCCCTGTCTCTGCCTCCTGATGGGGCCTCAACATCCATTTGGTGGGCTCTTCAGCCCCATGGAGGTCCGAACTGATCATTTCCCCATGTGTATCGGTCCAAATGGTACCTATCCATCGAGCATGGTCCTGCACATCAAAAGCTGCGCCCTCCATGGGCTCATTAGTCACAGGGATCATAGCAATGTCAATCACATTTCATCATTAGTATTATTAAACATATACATAAAAACCCTGATACATCAGTCAATAGCTCAAAGACATTACAAAAACCTACAATACAAGATTGGAGAAAAAGGACAAGACGTTCTATTGGGCTAGTATCCACAAGAAAAGGAAAGTCTCTAGGAAGGTTTCATCCAAGCCATGTAACTGAGGTGATGTGTCTAGGGGATGTCCAGACATGTGGGTGAAGTGAGAGCCAGGGATGCATAATGTTATCTGTGGGTGCCTTTATAGAAGGCGAGTTGTACCTGTCATGGATGCAATTTTTCCAAGCCCGTTCTTGCCTTTATTCTTTTCTTTTTTTATTTTCTTTTTCTTCTTCTTTTTCTTTTTATTCAAGGGCTAACCAGAGGACACTGCCTTGGCATGGTGACCAGAGCTGACAGTGTTACCCACAAGTACTTTCACAGAGATGAGAAGGCTGGTTCGTGATGAGACCCCCTTTCCCTTTGCCATGCAACCAAAGGTCATTGCCCTGGCGTGGTAACCAGATGGTGGCAATGTCATATTGTTAGGCACCCATGAACCTAATAGGCTGGCTCATGATGATACCCCCTATCCTCTTGACTAGGTCTTGTTTGTTACTTTTCAGTTCCCTCTTGTTTCTTGCTGAGAGGCCTTTTATTGCCTTCTCGGGGATCCTTGGGTGAAGCATCTCGTGGTTTTATTTCTAGGCTTTTATCTTTTACTAGCCGCTTTTACCTTCTGGGCCTTTAGCCCCTTCTTCCCACGAGATAAGGTGCAATCCTACAAATAGGTCAACCCAATTCCCAGACAAGGGGAATGGGATAAATGAGCGGGAGATAAGATGAAACAGTGGTGCTATGATTGGAGCGGATGATGGATTTTCAGAAACCCCCCCCCAATGGAAAACCAAGACCTATGGGCACAAGCTTGCTAGGGCACCCTGTCAATTTCCCCAATAATGGTCAAGTGGGCTAATGTAAGATCCAAGCAGTTGTTAGAGATAAAAGGACCAATTACCTCATGGAGCAAGAACCTCTTCTAATACAGGACCAAGCCAATGGTGATGGATGTTGTTGTTGTTGACAAGATAAAATTGATGGAAGAAGAAAAGGATGGGCCCTCCAGGGCCATGCTCAGGTCAATCCTGCTCTTGGTACTACATGTCTAGGACCTGTGGGCCTCGAGACATGATCTCCTAGTTATCCCTAAAAATAAGGGATAATAGATACAATTGAATTAGACAAGATTGCATAGTTACCAAGACCTTCATCAGTCCACTTTAACTCATTTTGGGAATTTTTTGGATCTTCAACATGATACTTTCTATACACTTCCCAGTTTAACTTAAAAGTGTTTCCATCTGGGGTGGGGAGAGTAGCATAAGATAGATCCATTTGTAGACTACCACTCAAATCTGCAGTTGCTTTTCTATTTAATAACATTCCCCAAACATCCAGAACATCAATTACCACAATATCCATTTCAAATATGATATCCGGAAATACTGCTAAGTGTACTTGCAAACCTTTAATCAATCCATGCACTTCAATCGTTTGACTATCCAAGGCACAAATGTTATGGTAAGGTCCTTATATTCTTAAGTTTAATTGTTCCATTACCTTCTTAGTAATAACATTTGAGCTTGCTCCTTAATCTAGCAAGCAATTGTGTAACACTTTGTTGTTTACAAGTAAAGAAAAGTAGAAAGGACAATTCTTCTCATTCTTCCTATCCCAATTCTGATCACCCCATCTCTTCTTAAATTCATCAATAATCGAATTAAGGGTGTTAAACTTGTTTGCAGGAAAATCTTCAAACCATTCGGTAGCATTTCCTTCCAATAAATACACAAAAAAAGTCATCTTTACATCTTCTTCCTTATGACCTCCACAATACTTCTCCACACACCTATGAAAAATCGAGATGTAAAAGTTGCCACTTATAGCATTGTTCCCATGGAAAATAGGCAACTTATCAATGGATTTCTCGGGAACATCGTGAGGGGCACCCTGGATTGCTGCAAAGTTCAAAGGACTCAAAAAGGTAGTCATTGTTACGTTAGAATTATTAGTGGGATTATTAATAGTTGGTTGATTATTAGTTTGGAACAAGAATTGGATATCAGTGAGTGCTTCTTCCCCAAGACTTTCAAGTAGTCTCCTAGGAGCAAGGTGGTTTAGTCTCCTCCTATAAACCTTTTCGGGTTCGGGAAAAGCATAAACCACCCCTTGTGAAGTGCTCCTAGTAGTATACTTGCTAGATTTGTTCAATGGAGTCACCACTTGAGAAGGAATCACACAAAGCTAACCAATCACAGGTTCAAATAATTTTAAGGCCTAAAAGATTTTATTATTTAGTTCTTAAAGAATCAAGTTAAGTCATTTTGACCAAGGATAAATGACTTATCCCCGGCAACGGAGCCAAAGATGTTGCCATCCTAATACACACTTTCAAACGTGAGCTAAGTTCAGCTCACTTAGTGTGTCCTTGGAGGCACAATGCCTAGGTTCACATCCCACGATGTCACTTTGACCGGAACCTCTTCCGTCTAGGATCACTCCTAGGGAAGGCAAGGGGGGTAGTCCCTAGTTTCTAGTTAAGTTTTAAAGTTAAGCTCTAGGAGTTGATTTTAGTTTGTTAAGGTGTGGGGGGATTCTAACCTAAGATGCTAAGGCAGCAATGCAAGATGCAAGATTAGTATGTTAAGCAAGCCTTTTCCTAGGGAAACTAAGACTAGTGCCTAAGATTTGGCAAGGGGTCAACTAAAGTTAAAGGATGATTCGTTACAAATATGATTAAAAGATATACAAAAGAATAATTGAATCAAATATTAAATACAAAATTTACAAGTAAAGAATGCTAGGGTACAAAAAACAAGCTAACCACTTTTAAGTATTTGTCTACAGGATATAAGGAGATCAAAGCATCATCACATTTATGAGATTATCATCAACACGTCAACAAAAAAGATTTAGAGATTTTAAGCACAAGTGTTATAAGGATGACGAAGATTACCCACTCTTAGTTATTAAATCCACAAAGTATTTAGATATTTTAGCCCAAGGTTGGATTATTAAAGGCTTCTTAAGATTATCAAGTTTTAATTACCTTTATTGAGATTTTCACCAAAGCCTCCTCCTCCTATTGCCAAATGGCTACTGGATGCTCAAGATAGTATGGTAACGAGGCCAACCCTAGCTGTCACAGTCAGCCCAAAGCATTGAATTTTTACGAAAAGGACACTCCTTTGTGTCGTGAGACCATCCCTGTAATGATCCCAAGACATTATGCCAGGATCATCACGGTTTTGGGTGTCTTTTAAAACTTTTCTGGTTGTGGTATTTCGTCAAACACTTTGCTAACCTGCTTGTTTACATGTGTTTACTTGCAGGATGGCCTCTTGATTTCGGCCTTAGGGTTTACTAATGTGTTATATATGTGTGTTGCATAAATAAACAAGAATATATAACCATGGAACATACCTCAACCATATGCAATATGATAGACAAGACAAAACATCTCAAATCTGCTTTTATTCATGAAATAGAAGAACCAGTTACAATGAAGACGTTGATCTAGAATGCTCAACAGATGGCTAAGAAGATAGACAATAGAAGTTGCTACAAAATGCTCCAAAAGAAGACTACAATAAGCCTCCAAAGGTTGAATATACCAAGAATACCGATACCAGGGAGATCTGGGCCATATGAAGTGTCAACCCCTAAGCTGGAAGATGCCACGCCCTACTAAAACTGTCAAACCCAACAATTTTGGCCCTACTATCAAGGACCTCTAAATGCTATGTTGAGGATGCTGAACTGTAGATCGGGATGAGTGGAATCCCCTCCTGAAATCTCAAACCGAAATACCAAGGGAAACTCCCCCAAATGCTAAATCCAAGTGAGCTGCACCCTCCTAAAACTGTCAAATCCTACAATTTCGGCCCTGATGAAGGAGGCCTCCAAATGAGTCCAAACTTGGCCAAATGATAGATCGGGGTGATAGCATCCCCCTCCTGAAGTCTCAGACCGAAATGCTATGGATAACTTCTCAAAACTGAGTAGATATGAATCTCAAAAATGCTCTCCTTCTCTCCAATTCGTCCCACTGCTCTAGGAAATAATCTGAACCACAAAGCTCTCTCAAGAGGCACTAGAAATCATGGTTAAGGCCCTGCAAGTAAAACCCAAATGCTCAAATGTCCAAGAGCCCTCTCAAACTCGTACAATGAACCTTCCTTCAAGAATGGTGTTCCCCCCTTGCTAGAAACCCCCAATGGTGCACCCCTCTTCCTTCCTATGCCTGTGGCTGGTGTAGAACCATCCTTCACTAATGTAGAACCGAAATAGAATGGTGTGGGAGAGTATTGCATCTCCGATACCAAGCTTGGGACAAGCTAGGTGGAATCTTTCACCACCGAATCATCCTCTAGGGTTTGTTAAGTCAAAACCCTCAAAACCCCCAATGCTGGGCTCACTAGCTAGAAGCCAGATATCAAAATATGATCATACATGAATGAATGAGTAGAGGCCCTTGCCTTTTGTTTATACTTTTTGGCTCACCTTGTCCCCCCAAAGTGACTTTCATTTTATTAATATTTATTTAATTAATTAAATCGCTTTAATTAATTAATTAAGCTAAAAACACCTTATATCTCCTTGTGGCTTCCCTGGCCACTGAAAGTCACTTCTCACCATCCCATCCTGTAGTGTTGCTTCTCCTGATTCCAATGAGCTATTACACTGAGAGGTTCCTCCAAGTAATGTTCCCAAAATGACCTCTTCAATGAATTTAATTAGCTTATAGCTCAAAATAGTCAAAATCATGGAAATCGTCGAAATGCAACGGAACCAAAGCCAACCTGTGCGGAATGGCTCATAATGATGGAATATGATGATAAATGCAATTTGGACCTCACAATGCCTCTCAATAACCCCTGTACTCGCTATAACCTCCATCTGGCTACTCTGTTCATCATAAACCTCTGCACTATGATGATGTCCCAAAGTGGGGACATTACAGTCTTCCCTGCTAGAAAATTGCTTGTCCTCAAGCAATAACCGAATCCACTCAAATAAAATACCAGGATCCCATGTCCACCTGTGGGATACACAGTAGAACCCATCCAAAGACGAACAATAGTACACTCCACCCCCTGGATCCCATATCAGGAAGTGAACTGCAATACTCTGTGAAGCATAGTCCTGAAAGATATCAACCCTGTGAACCTCCTGCACATGACACATGGCCTCATCTCGGAATGATTCCATTCTCAAAATCTCTACCAATATCCACACAGCCTCCATCAACTGCACATGTTGATGCCAAAATGAGGTACTGTAAGACCTCCGTGAGACACCCTCAAGCGTTGTGCTCCCCTCAACACTGAAGCTAAATGGAAAGTTAGAACAACTTTCCCCTGCAAAGGTCCACTCGCCCCTGTCGATCAGTGAAATGCTCAACCCTGCAATCCCTGGTTCCCATGCTAACCTCTATCGAAGATCACCATGTTGGCCCTGCACTACTCTGAGCACGACTGTCTGCCCCCTGCATACATACTGGATCCTCAAGCTGAAATACCTGTGACCACTGGACCTGCTGTCCAGAAACTGTATCTGTAAAGACATCTTTGTAGAAGAAGTACCTATCCACCCATCTCCACATCCGATCATGATGATCAAGAGTGAAAATCTGCCTCTCTCTATCGAACAAATCCCTGCAGGCCCACTCCAGACCGACCCCTGGTGGAGTGTGTGGCTCTCGGGTGCAACCTGGGTCATCATGTAGTGAAACATTCGGCTCACCCAATGAACTCTCGGATCCCATGGAAAACTTGAAAGTTTATCGCTTCCGATCTCATCTAACTGCTCCTGTGTGAGACTGATCACTGTCAGAAGCCCTCTGTGCTCATTTTCTATCCTCCTCATGCTGATGTCAATGATAAATGTGTCAGAAAAGGATAACAGACATATCTGCAACTGACTGTAGGACTGGAAGGCGTCACATGCTTTGGTCAATCCCAAGGACTTGACTAGGAGCTCGTCCATCGGTATCCATGATAAGTACTCTCCTGTGGTCATCACTGAATCCCAACCATCCAGTACAGCCGGAAGTAACTCCTCCAACTGCTGCTCAACCAACCTCCATCTCTCATCTCCCATGCAACTACTGATATGGTGAAGGTGATCTCTCATAACTAGGTGTTGCTGCAAAGGAGTGACATCTGTATGCCCCCCTAGGTGTGTCTCCTCCCTGCAAGGCACTATACCCCTCTGAATCCCACCATACATCTCAGCATGTCTCTGTGAGCTATCACTCATAACTGTATGCTCCGGCATACCCATGTCGTCTCCCATAGACTCATGTTGTCTCATAGATCTTGGGCATACTGCTGGATCAACCTCTACATGGAGACCAACCACTCTCGGGAGACAAATGGAAGTGTCATCCATCATCTGGTGCTCCTCTGCTAGATCATCAACATCTCCTAGCAACGTGAATGAATGATATATCTAAGTGTCTACTAAGACAGATGAAGTGGATCTTTGACAAATCTCCTCAAGAGGCTCATCTGACCTAGACTCTGATTCTTGAAGGGTTGTCTGTGGGTCTCTCAAGAATCCTCGAGTGCTCTCCAACTCCTGAGTAAGTCTGTCCACCTCCAATTCCTGCTCCCTCAGGGCCTCATGATACATCTTACCAATCCTCAATAAGTAGTCCCTGTTAGTCAACAACTGTTGGTAGTCAGTCCTCATCATCAACACTCTCTCCCTGAGAGTGTGAAAATCATCCATGGAAAATCCCTCATCTAAACTACCATGTGCCATTGATGCTCTTCAGCAGTAATCTGCCATCAATACATGCATGTCATCACTGCATCTGGTGGTTGCCATGATCATATCCTCACTAAATCTCAACTATGCTGCTAAGTGGTGTGACTCCTGATCATGGTCATGCTGAGGTGCCACCTCATATCCCTCACTGCCACTGTCAGTCCTGCTAATGTCAACTCTAGAGTCCCCAAAGAAACTCTCTGCATAAGATAACGTGCTGAAATTCCCACTGTCTACTGTGTTGCTGGGTACAACTGTATGTCACTGCACCCCATCACTAGATGCTATCTCCCCCTGAATCACACTATATCTTGTATGAGTAGTCGTATCCTCCTGTGCACTCAACCTGCTACTATCATCTGCACCTGGATCCCATAGAGATGTATCTAGACACGTGCTATGGTCATCCTAACTACTAAAGAGTGCATCCTCATCAATGCAGGCCGATCCTGGAAGTAAGTGCTCCATCAACCTGTCAGCCTCTGCAATCTGCTCAACTAATGGAGTCTCCAATAGTTGTGACTCAATCTCCTCAGGTTGATCTGTATGTGTAAGGTCCCCTGTCTGTACTCCTTGTATCTCCTCCTGGATCAGTGGAACTACATGTCTGTGGTGTGCATCCCTCACACAAGGATCATCAACCCTATTTGACATGCCATTGACCTCCTCATGTGACGTGGCTATCAGAGATGTCTTGAAGGATGACATATGTGTCATGACCATCATGGGAAGCTCATCATATCTATGTGCTAACACGTGTGACTCCTCACTAGTGTCACCACTCTGTTGAGGCGTAAGGTCCTTAATAGTAGGTGATATGTCTGCTGAGACACTGGTGCTATCGTCCTGTCCATCCAGCTGCCTATCCACTACACAAGGGTCATCATCCTCCTCAAGCGTGAAAACGTCACTAGCCTCTATGCAAGATTCGCCATCACTAGCCTCTGAGGTAGAGTCACTATCACTAGCCTCTGTGCAAGAGTCATTGTCATCATCAAACTGCTCCGAGTCAACATCTATCGCTCCATCCTCACACACCTCATCATCACTGTCATGGCATACCTCAATAATATGCTTCTGATCCTTACCCCTGCACCTATGCTCTGGCTCCCACGGCCCCTTGCAATAGTGGCAAGGTTGTGTGCTCCTAATGGGCGTGGGGTCTCTCTGTTCTTCCCACCATTTAACTGCTTCTTTTCTCTTTTTATCTGCTATGATGATCCCATGTAAAATATCCTTTTCGCTCCAACTGGGCTTTCTATAGGCTACATACCGAGGAAAGGTTATTATAGCCTTAATTTCCTCACTAAGGCCGTGATAAATGATCTCCAAACATGATATCTCAAGGCATATCCTATCCATCTCTCCTTATGGCTCTGTATGTATGTGCTAATTCCAACTGGCTGGCAGGAATCTAAGCTTTGATACCACTGTAATGATCCCAAGCCATTATGCCAGGATCATCACGGTTTTGGGTGTCTTTTAAAACTTTTTTGGTTGTGATATTTTTTCAAACACTTTGCTAACCTATTTGTTTACATGTGTTTACTTGTAGGATGGCCTCTTGATTTCGGCCTTAGGGTTTATTGATGTGTTATATATGTGTGTTGCATCAATAAACAAGAATATATAACCATGGAACATACCTCAACCATATGCAATATGATAGATAAGACAAAACATCTCAAAACTTCTTTTATTCATGAAATAGAAGAACCTGCTACAATGAAGATGCCGATCTGAAATGCTCAACAGATGGCTAAGAAGATAGACAATAGAAGCTGCTACAAAAAGCTCCAAAAGAAGACCACAATAAGCCTCCAAAGGCTGAATATACCAAGAATTCCAATACTAGGGGGATCTGGACCATATGAAGTGTCAACCCCCAAGTTGGAAGATGCCACGCCCTGTTGAAACTGTCAAACCCTACAATTTCGGCCCTACTGTCAAGGACCTCCAAATGCTATGCTGAGGATGCCGAACTGTATATCGGGATGAGTGGAAGCCCCTCCTGAAATATCAAATGAAATACCAAGGGAAACTCCCCCAAATGCTAAATCCTCCAAGTGAGTTGCGCCCTCCTGAAACTGTCAAACCCTACAATTTCGACCCTGATGAAGGAGGCCTCCAAATGAGTCCAAACTCGGCCAAATGATAGATCGGGGTGATAGGATCCCCCTCTTGAAGTCTCAAACCAAAATGTTATGGATAACTCCTCCAAACTGAGTAGATCTGAATCTCAAAAATGCCCTCCTTCTCTCCATTCGTCCCACTGCTCTAGGAAATAATCTGAACCATAAAGCTCTCTCAAGAGGCACTAGAAATCATGTCTAAGTCTCTTCAAGTAAAACCCAAATGCTCAAATGTCCAAGAGCCCTCTCAAACTCCTACAATGAACCTTCCTTCAAGAATGGTGTGCCCCCCTTGCTGGAAACCCCCAATGGTGTGCCCCTCTTCCCTCCTATGCCTGTGGCTAGTGTAGAACCCTCCTTCACTGATGTAGAACCGAACTAGAATGGTGTGGGAGAGTATTGCATCTCCGAGACCAAGCTTGGGACAAGCTAGGTGGAATCTTTCACCACTGAATCGTCCTCTAGGGTTTGTTAAGTCAAAACCCTCAAAACCCCCAATGTTGGGCTCACTAGCTAGAAGCCAGATATCAAAATATGATCATACATGAATGAATGAGTAGAGGCCCTTGCCTTTCCTTTATACTTTTTTTCTCACCTTGTCCCTTCAAAGTGACTTTCATTTTATTAATATTTAATTAATTAATTAAATCACTTTAATTAATTAATTAACCCTTTTACCTCTGAAAAACACCTTATCTCTCCTTGTGGCTTCCCTGGCCAATGAAAGTCACTTCTCCCCATCCCATCCTATAGTGTTGCTTCTCCCAATTCCAATGAGATATTACACTGAGAGGTTCCTCCAAGTAATGTGCCCAAAATGACCTCTTCAGTGAATTTAATTAGCTTATAGCTCAAAATAGTCAAAATCATGGAAATCATCGGAATGCAATGGAACCAAATCCAACCTATGCGGAATGGCTCATAATGATGGAATATGATGAGGAATGCAATTTGGACCCCACAATGCCTCTCAATAACCCCTGTACTTTCTATAACCTCCATCTGGCTACTCTAGTCATCATAAACCTCTGCATTGTAATGATGTCCCAAAGTGGGGACATTACAGTCCCTAGCCTATCACCATCCGTTGCCCTCCTCAATACCCATTTTAGATGGTGAAGATGGTGGTCTAAGGTACCCTATTAAGTCTATTAAGTTAATATCTGAATTAGGTAGACTTTTAGGTGTGTTTTAGAGTGTTTTAAAGATTTTACGAAGCTTTTAAAGTGTGATTTAGTGCTATGACCGAAACTCACTTCAGCCTAAATATGTGTTTCTTGAGTTTATGAAATGAAAAGGCATTAACACATATAAGCTATGTGAGAGAAAATTACTTAATGCACCAATGTATAGCTTGCAAAGTTAGGAAGCAATTTACAAAGGCAAGAACAACTTGCCAACAAGATGAAAAGAGATGAGCACACTTATCTTATTGTGATTTAAAGCATTAAGATCCAAGCACAAGTGTGATAAAGATGATTTAAGTGTTAGCCTACACTATCAACTTAACCGTGAAAGTCACGTCAAGCATGTGGCAAATGGCCTTAAAAGATTAAAGCATGAAAGAAAAACACCATTCGCTTAACTTATTGAAGCTTTTAAACATTTAGGGTTAGATTTAAGCATGTAAATTAAATATTAAACTTTAAGAAGCTTAAGCATGCAAATAAATCTAGGTAAGTTGATTATGCCCAATAGGCTTAAGCTAGAGATTAATTACGTGTGAGATCTAGATCTAGAATATATCAAAACATTAAGCACTTAGAGATCAATCACACATATTAAACCCTAACCTTACCACTTGGGGTATTCCTCTCCCAATAGGTAGACAATTATTAGATTCACTTTACTTTAGGAAATAACTTGAGAGAAAGAAAGAAGCAAGCAAGAGAGAGAGAAGATCTAAGAGACAAGAAAACAAACCAAGAAAAGCCTAACCCCCATCTCTTAGGGTTTGGGAGATGCCTTTGATCTACCAAGCCCCACGTCCTAGCTCAAAAGGTGCCAAAAAAGCAAGAAAAACGAGATCTATGCTAAACCGTAGCTACCCCAATGCTCACACGTGGGAGGAGGTCGTACCACTCTTTCTCCCACAACTATGAGCCACTAAATCATCAAAAGGAAGAAGTTTTATGCTCAAGAAAGCTTAGAAATTAAGAAAAAAGGTTGAGAAATAGCTACCAATCCCTTTGGGGGGTATTTGAGTGTTGTGTGGATGCCTTTGGGTAGCCAAAACCCCTCTCAACCAGATCTGAATCTGCAAAAACCAACAAGGTATCCTTGCTGGAAATGCTACACACAACAAGCAAAGTGAAGAAAAACTTTTTCCTTTTTAGGGCAAAAAAATTTTCTTAAAAAAATTTGATAAAATTTGATATAAATGATCAACCTTGATAAGTTAAACTAGCTGAAATATATATGAATGTGAACAACAAATAAGAAGAGTAAAGGGTGAGAAAATATCGAGTTTGTATGTGTTTCAAGGGAAGAATCTTCCTTGGTGCATTCCCAATGAAACCCTTGAAGCTAAACCAACAAAACTTGAGAGGTGATGTGCATACAAGAGATAATATGTTGCATATACTAACAAGATGACATTTCAATCCTATCTAGCAAAACAAGATATATAGATCTACGAGCATGTGCATTGATAGATCTACCCAAGTAACATTTTACTTGAGATCCAATGTGTGCAATCACCAACCAAATCTAAACGAATTTGCCTCATATGTGTGGCAAGAAGAAGCATGTGCATAACTCTTCCAATTGTCCTCCAAAGCTTCTCTTTATTACTCAAGAAAATGGATTTTGGAGAAAACTTACTCCAAAACCCTAAGAGCCAAAGAATGGAAATTATGGAAAGAAAGAGAGAGAGAGAGAGAGTGAGAAATCAAGTAGCATAACAATAGCTCAAGATATGGTGACTTGGGAGTGAGGAAAGGGATCTATTTATACTTGGAGAGGCAAAATCACCTCTCTTGGATCAATGCCAAGTGTCCACCACCAAGCAAAAGAAGAGATCCCAAGGCTAGGGCGCACCACTTAGGGTTTAGATCTTAAATCTAGGGTGTAGAAAGGTGTGGGAGGTGTTGGGATCAAGAAAAGGTGAGTGGGAGGCTATGGGATACGTTCCAAAGGAGTGGAAGGGATTAAATAATTTTTAAAAATTATTTTTTTGGAATTTTCTAGATGGAGGGGGGCGCAACTCTTCTAGGAGGGCGCATCTTTTGGGGGAAAAGAAAAGAATGGGAGGCAATAAATGAAAGAAGAGGGAGTGGGATGAGGTAAGGAGGGATGTGGGGGGTGAGGGAAGGCACACCAACCAATGGAAGGGGCCCTCACCACTTAAAACAAGATATGCCATGTCTTTCTCCTCAAGGGGGGCGTAACTTTCCCCTAGGGTGTCACCTTTTGAAGGGGGTGAGAGGGTGAGAGGTGAGAGAGAGTTAGAAAAGGTTGGGATGGGTAGGTTATGCTTAGGGAGTCTCTCTCTAACCTTTATCCCATCATTTAACATCCTTTTAACTCATTATTCCATTTTTACATTTTTTCCATGTTTGGACTTTAGCAATTAAAATTGTTGTTATTGACTGACTGACACTCTAGGTGGACAAACCCATAGCAAAAGTTGTCCGACTAAGATGAAACTTGGTCCATGGATGTGGGGGGTGCTATTCCATTTCTTTTGAGCACAAATACCCCTATCAAAAGTCCAAAGACCTAGTTTTTACAATTTTTGCTCAAAAATAATTAATTAATTAAATAATTAAACCTCCAAACTTAGGGAAATTTAATTAAAAATTAATTAATTAAAAAAAACTATACTAGACTCGATGGAATTCCGCGAAACTTTCTAAGATGTCTTGCATGGTCATTTACAATGATTCCCTACAATAGTTACCAAAAGATAAGCCCACTAGAACGTCGTTCACCACTTTGGAGGAATTATTACAAGTGTGAGGGAAAAACTCAAGGGAAATCAATAAGGCTGAAAAGACCAATTGATAACCTGAGGATAAAAAACCCTCGATGAAAGGAACTCTCCTAGTGAACCGATCCCAAGGTAACTGACCTAGACATGACTCATGCAGACCTATTACATTATTGACCCATGCAGGGGTGCGAAAATTCCAATTACCAAAAAGAAGTGTTCGGGCCAAACAATGCCCTGTAGAACCAAAAGTCTTCAACAAATTTGCATTTGATGATGCATCTCTTCATGGCACATGGAGTTGACCACCTATGTTGGAGAGGCGGTCAATAGGATCTTCCCTCGTTTTAGTGGTGGAGGAGGTCCACCACAAGGGAGGCCTCCTTGGTGACCTCAAGGGATCAAATAGCAAGAAATATCCAATCCTACCGTCCCCTATCGTGGTCACCTGTCAATTAGGTCTAGCTCTAGGAAAGAAATGGAGGTTGTAAGGTGATTGTTGTACCTTCTCGAAACAAGAACAATTTTGTAGCATATATTTGACAATTAGCAAGCTAAAGCATGCAACAATGACTTTGTTAGACACTAGACACTAGAGAAGTAAAATTTCATTGAATGTTGGAAATTGCAACAGTAAACAACTTTTATGAGAGCAATAAAAGATTTGCAACAACAACAATAAATAATGTTTTGAAACACCACAATTGATCATGAAAAGTAAGCATTAAACCAATAGATTATATCCAATTGCAAGAGCTAGTTTCTAAACAAGTTAAGCCACTTATAACTAGGTATGTGCAACAAATTAAGACAATTTTCAGTGGCTGTAGCAAACTTTTGTAACAAAAACAATCAATATAGTGAGTTTTCTAGAGTTAGGGTTAGTAAAGTTAGTAGGATGTTTGAGAGATTAAGAAAAGTGATTTTAACAACTACTTTAACCACAAATACACTCCTAGATCAGTGTCGTCCTTTTAGGTCCTATGGAGTCTCAAATGCATTGAACTTGAAAATCGATCTAGATGAAGCAAAGAGGTAGAGTCTAAACCCAAAGGTGCAAGCACGTTTGGGCCTTAGGATTTAGACTTTCAAGAAAATGATATCTAGGGTGCAAGCATGTTTCGGCCCTAGACATTGTTTTTCCCTTGTTGTAGCTTCACTTAGGTCAATGATCAAATGTCTAGGGATTGTTATCACAAAAAATGTAGGTTGGGCAAAGCCTGACCCAAACCACAATATGGCGACAACTAGGAGAATACCTACCCACTATCACCTTAGATAAGTATTCTTGTCACTTTAGAGGTGAAGTGATCACCTTGTTATCCCCATTTTGTGGATAACTAAGCAGATCATGTCTCGAGGTCCTCAGGTTGCAGATATGGAGTGTTGAGAGACTACATGACCAACAATACCCTTTTGCACAGATGGAAAACCCACTCACCACCACAGATGGTCACAGTTTTGTAGATGGAATCCACCACACCAGCTGGCTTTCGGAAGGCAGTGGGCCTTGCTCCATGAGGTACAAGTCAGTATTATGGTGAGCATCATTTCAATATTTAAGCCATTTGATTATGTTGTATCTTAGATTGCTCTAGATTTCATGATATATGCTTGGACATTATGTCTTTTTCCCTGCTTCACCTTGGTGGTTGAGATTGTGCCCTAGTAAGTGGTTTTCCTTGGGTATGGGTTTGCTACTAGGAACTCCCTTAATGAGCCATCATACCATTCCTGACCATACTTACCACTTTCCATCATTATTCCTCTCCATTTCCTTATCTCTTGGGATTTTAGGGTGTATTGACACAAGAAGGGGTTGTCCCTCATTCTATGGGAAGAAGGGGTTGAAGGCCCAGAGTGGTTGATGGTGGGTAAAAGATAAAAGCCTTATATAAACCTTCCAGATGCTTCGCCCAAGGATCACCCAAGAAAGTAATGAAATGCTTATCTTTAAGTAAAGGGGACCCACAACATAATAAAGAATGCTTAAAAGGTTAGTTGAAGGATAGGATGTCTCATCATGAGCTGACCTATCACGTCCACGAATATCTAGTGGTATGACATTACCATTATTTGGTCACCGAACAAGGTAATGGCTCTCAGTTGCATGGCTGAGAGAAAGGGGGTCTCATCACGAGCCAACCTTCTTATTTCCATTATGTGTTTGTGAGTGGCATTGCCATCACCTGGTCACCATGGCAAGGCAGTGACCTTCAACCTCTCCTTATGCTATATTGAAAGAAAATAAAGAAAGAAAGATAAAAGGTGTGTATGGAGTAGTCTTATGCCTTGCTATACCACACTTCTTACAGAATTCATCGAATTCATTTTCGTAGAACTCTCCACCAATATCCATCCTCAACACGTTAATTCTCTTCTCCACAAGAGCCTTAAAATCTTTTAATTTTTCAAAGACTTCAAATTTCTTCTTTAGGAAATAAGTCCATGTATTCCTTGAGAAGTCATCTATAAATGAGACATAGTAAACAAATTTACTCAATGATGGAATCGACATAGGTAAAAACACATCACTGTGCACCAACTATAATTTTCCCTCTGCTCTCGTAGCACCAGAGGAGAATCTTATACGATTCTTCTTCCCATATAAACAATGTTCACAGAAATCAAAATATAGAGAGCAATTGGCCATACCTTCAACCATAACTTTACCGTGCAGTACTCAATGGCCCTTCTCTCCAATATGCCCTAGTCTTTGATGCCACAACATAGTCTTTTCTCTAGAGACTATAGGATTTTTTCCAGTCTGTTCTCTAGAGACTATAGGAGTTTTTCCAGTCTTTTCTCAAGATATTATAGGAGTTTTTCCTTCAAATCCAATCTCAGGAACAACGGAACTATGGCATCTGTCACTAATAGTGCTTCCTAGCAACTTATATAGAGTTCCAATATGAACTCCCTTCATTAACACCATTTCCCCTTGAACCATCCTATAGGTTTCTTTCTCAAACACTGTTTTTACCCTTGCATCTTCCATTTTGCTTACAAAAATAAAAATTTTCACCAATCCTAGGATGTGCAGAACACCAGGGAGTGTTCTAATCCTACCATCCATGAGCTTCAACTTGAATTTTCCTCGTCCTACAATTTTGGCTGTTGAATCATCTCCTAGAAAAATGTCACCTCCATCATACCTTTCATATTAAAAGAACCACTCCCTGTCAGGAGTCATATGAAAGGACGCACCTGAGTCAACCAACCATGCCTCATGATCTACATGTGTGCTTGAAGAAGCCAAGTACACATCCCCTCCTTCATCTGCGAAGGTTTTTGCTTCTATAGAAGGAGCATCATCAGATCCCTTCCCTCTTTCAACACTTTTGGATCTACATTGTTTCTTGTAATGCCCTTCTTTTCCACATCTCCAACATATGTTTACAAATTTTTTGGGAGATTTAGATCTTCCCCTAGATTTAGATCTCCCACTTGAGGACTTAGATCTGTCTCTTTCCTTGGAGCGTCCTCTTGTAAATAAGGCATCTATGTTCTGACTTTCCATGTTTTTCCGCCTCATCTCCTCCGATAACAAGGATGAGACAACATCATTGAAACTTAAAGTAGTTGCATTACTACCTATGGCCACAACTAGACTATCCCAGGAGTTTGGTAAAGAGCACAATAAACTGATACGCTTATCTTCATCAGAAATCTTAATATCAACAGATAATAACTGAATTACCATAGTATTGAAGGCGTTCAGATGCTTTGTCACTGAGTCTCCATCTTTCATCCTCGAGTTGTACAGTTTTTTCCGCAAGAACAGTTTGTTTACCAGGGACTTAGACTAATACAAAGTCCCTAACTTATTCCATAAAGCCTTCGCCGTAGCTTCCCCTGACACATTCGATAGTACTGAATTTGAGAGACACAGTCGGATTGTGCTCTTTTCCTTTTGATCCATCTTTGTCTAGTCTTCTATTAACAATCTCGTAGGTGCAGTACCTGGATCCACAATGACCCATTGATCTTTCTCTATCAAAATCTCTTCCATCTTGAGCTTCAACAACTCAAAACTTTGCCCATTAAATTTTTTGATTTCTACTTTTGAACTGCTCACCATTTATTTTCACCAAAAGAATCATTACTGTAGAGCTCCCACTGTAGCAAGGTTTATCACAAACCCGAGCCAAACCGTTAGCCACAAAGGTGTCCCCCTGAAACCAGTAATTGCTCTGATGCCAAATGTAGATTTTAACCTTGTAAAATTAATTACTACAAATGGATTCTTAATAAAAACAAAAAAGATACAATGACACACACACATTACACAATGATTTTACCCTAGAAACCCAAATCGGGAAAACCAACAACCTGTTTAGAGCTGCACCTCTAATTCTTATTTCTCATCTTCATTGTTTACAATACAATATATATCCTGTGGCATCCGAAACCCCTAAACCCATTTTCCCTGGATTAGAACTCAATTGTAGTTCCTTGACCAGAATTACATTACCATGGACCACAAAACCGTGTGCCATAAAACCACCAAAGGCGAAAAACATATCGAGAAAAAATGCTCGATAAAAAACTATCGATGATTTTTCTCTAGACGTCACCCTTCGGGCCCACCTTATGACCCCCATCCCATTGTACCATGTGCAAAGAATATAACACATACCCAACAGAACACACAATGACTTGTCCCACCTCCAGGAAGATTTAACAAGGAGGAAAAACTAGAAAATATGCCTAAGCGTTTCAACATGCCCACACTGAGGACAATGGGGATTCTAGACACCTAGGTGATTGAGCCTCCTATCTACAGGAAAGACTCCAATGATTAATTACCATGCAAAAGATGTTTTTTAGCTTCCATAGCTTATGTGGTTTGAACAACCAAGACACCCACATTTTCCAAGAAAAAACAACAAAAACAAGGAAATACCTTGCACCAGCCAACAAAGGTGTCTTCATGGGATCGCATAAGTTACAATGCATAAGCTCCAACACACCTTTTTGCACTTTATCAAATAATTTTTTTTGTTTCTCATTAGCCAAGCATGATGCTAAAACTCCTTTCTTCTCTTGAATTGAAAGCAAACCATCAACCATTTTCAACTTGTTCAAATGGGAAAAATACTAAAATTTGAGATGGCCATACCTTTGATACCACAAATCATATTTACTAGATACAAATATGGGTACGAATAAAGATATCATACAATACAACAAAAATATGCTTTTGGGAAAACCCAATACGACTCCAATACAAGAGTATACATCTTATAAATATAAAAAACATGCAGATTTTTCAAAATTTAATAAAATTTAAAAACATAGAGAGATGCAATTAGATATTTAGGAGATTTTTCTTTTATGACGACCCAATTTTTATGATGTTTTATGGCCCCTATTTTTTTTACATTTTTTAGGGGTTTTTTCAATCCATATGGTATGGTGTATTTATCCATGCATTGTATGATACGGGCACATATATATGGTACAGTTAATGGCGGTACGAAATTTTTATACACATACTGTATGATGTAAGCATAGATATGATATAGTGAAAGATACGCTGGTCATATCGTATTTGTATTGTACGGAAAAATGCATCCAAACCTTATTTCTGCCATATTTCCATACAAGAATTTGTCATACAATCGAATTTGGTCATTATACCACAAAGCAATAGTTCTTAACGTAGATCCTTATAACTAATTGTACACCCCCTATCTTCCGTAAACTTTAATTCAGCAATGTATGTAATGTCAAAGATATTTGCAAAATGAAAAAGCTATCTAAAATTTTAATATATAGAACTCTTAAAGTTATACATTTATTCATACATTCGTTTTTAACGTTTTTCCATCTACCATAATTTTAATGTACTGTACTGCTAAAAGTATACATTTGATCTAAGCCATTTGTGCATTTTATTTTTAAATTCTTCCATGGTTTTGCCATGATTTTGAGTCAATTGGCCATGCAGGAAGCTACAGGGGAATGCTCTTACGGGTCCGATTCCTTCAAGCTTTTCCAACTTAACCACTTTGATACAACTGTATGTATTTCTTACCATATTCATTGGCATTGTGCTAGTCCTTTTTTTGACTTGAAATGGAAGTGTAAGTATTAAGTAAATTGGATCATAAATTGACATTAGATTTCCCTCTTTGTTGGCATATGTTTGCTATGCATGTTGGCAGGAGAGTAAGTGACATAACTTCAGGTGTCTCATCATTGTCATTCTTAAAAAACTTGACGAATCTATCTGAACTGTAAGTGAAATAACCTTGTTGCTTGAGTTTGTTACTGGTCTTCTAGACAAGCTTTTTAACATATCATGTCTTGTGCAGAGTGCTAAGAAACAACTTGATTTCTGGAGATATTCCTGTGTACATTGGAGAAATTAGTGGGCTGCAATACTTGTAAGACATTGTTGTTTATTGATCTTATAGATTCTAGGATTGTGGCATGTCCTGGACAAGTCTGATTACTTGGAAAGCCCTGAAACATTCCAATTGCACATGCAATGGTTTATTGTAAAACATTAGATTGATCTCTTTAAATATATGGGTAGTTGGGGATAAATTGTCCCACAAACACAATAAGATGAATACATGGATAAACAATGGGACATAGAATATTTTAGACTAGAAGAAATCAATTTACTGAATGTAACTACCTTTAGGGATAGGTTGGTAGAAACAAACAAATCTTCTATAAACTTTATGGCATTTACAAGAACAACATGAAACTCTGAAAATCACATTAACAGAATAGTATATACATTCGGTAAGTAAAATCAAAATTTCACTTTTTTTTCAAGCATAGGTTCCACTTCTGTTCCTCATGTTGTAAAGGAAGGGATTCATTGAATAGGGGATACTACATAAAATTCCAAGAGAGTTATTTTTGGTTAAGAAAATAAGGTTTCTGTTAATATAGGCCAATGCCTGCCAGTTTTAAATGATATATCTTGAAAAGGAGAGTCTCTGCTCGTAGAGTTTCCTGCTACCGCCTTTTTTCACTGACATAGCATGATACAAGAACTGTCGAATATACTGTCTATACAGAATGATATGTCTTGAAAAGGAGAGTCTCTGCTTGTAGAAATTCCTGCTACCGCCTTTTTTCACTAACATAGCATGATACAAAGAACTGTCGAATATACTGTCTATCCAGTTTTGTTTGATATTTTCACTATTACATTCACATTTATAATCTTGTTTGGGCTTGTGGTTCATAAAAACACTAGACAAAATTGACCAACCAAATTTTTTCAAAGAAACCAAAACTGGTAGAATAGAGATGAAAGATTACCAAACTTCCAAAACCCATTACTGAAATCGATTGCAGGATCCTTATGGGGCTACTAATTGGTCCATTGGTTGCATATTCTATGGGCATGTTGATGGCCTTGTTACCCCCTCATATAGCATGAGGTATTTGATCTAATTGAGGACCCTTCTTTTGGCAGGAACCGTAGGAGTATGATGGCTTTGAGTCATCCATTGCTGGTGATTCACAGATTTCAGAGATAATTATCTGGTTTCCATTATCTTTACAATACGAAAACAGTTGCAGGATTACTCGATGGATCTTCATGGTTTATTGAGGGGGCATTATTGTTTCTGCACACACTTGACACTTCCCTTGTGACTTTGTTGATCACCTTTGGTAGGTGCTGAGGTGTCTTGAGGAGAGTTGTCCTTTTGCACACTTCATTATTGTTTTTCCCCTAGAGCACATCATCTTGAGGTGATTTTCTCAGTGATTTATTATTGATGTACTTTGGTTAGATGATGTGTGTTGTCACCCAATCTAGCACTTGTGCAAAGCCTTCATGAGGTGCTTGACTACTGTAAGATATGGAAGTAATTGCCATTGTCCCCTAAGCAAGTATTTCCCTCATTTCAGTGAAGGATAGAGATCCAACTGAAGGGAAGCTTCCCTAGCAACCTCAATGGATCCTACAGCAAGCTAAGGCAAGTCTATGGCCCCCTATCTTCGTTGCTTGATTAGGTAGGTCAAGGTTAAGGGCAAGGTCAATATGAGTTGGACAAAGCAAATTTATTGTGCGTGTGTGAGGGGTGTTGCTAAGGAAATCGATGATGTTTATTAAGCTAAGAAAGTAAATTAAATTCCCCAAACACTAGCTATCAAAAGAAAAATAAAGGCTGTAATAAAACTTGTATGAAGAATAAGATACTTTAGCATACAACAAGTTTACAACAACAATAATAAATCAGTCCTAAAATCAGCAACAATGCAATGGAAGATGATTCCATGTATTAAATAAAGACTACCGAACCATAGACTAATGATTTCTTGGAAGAAAGATCATTACACTATGTTAAGTGGATGCAATATGACAAGCCCTAATGGCTGAAATGCAATTATTGCAGCAATAATGATGTTAGATGATGAATCTAGGGTAAGATGCAAGATGTTGGGCTAGGGATGATGTCTAATGAAGATGCAATGCAACGAGTCCTAAGCGAACATAAGATGTTGAGAGAGAAAGAGATAAAACTAGGGTTTTGTATCACTTGAAGCAAGAAAAGACTAGTGCTGTCTTAAATCCTTGGGCATATGGAGTCAATGCAACAACTTTGATGAAGGCTAAAAGAATGAGAAGGCTTAAAGATTAAAACCCTAGGGTTGTAGAATCACAAACCTAAGCTTAATATTCTAGGAAAACAAACCTTAGCGTAGAACAATCTCAAACCCTAGGTGTCGTCCTATGTCTTCTAAGGCATCTAGCAAGAGATCAAGGTGTAAACAAGGTCAAACCCTAGAGTTGTACAATCACAAGCTCTAGAATTTTACCAATAAAGACAAGTTTGTGGGGATGTACTATCACAATCCCTAAATTAGACCTTATATGCTTAAACTGAAATATCCCTGATCCAATGGATCCAGATATGCTCTGCTGAAACTAATGTTTTGGCTCTCGGATCTGAGACTCTAGGGGTTTCTGGATGCATTTTAGTTTCTTTGTCTTAACATGCGTGGTGATTTTGCATGTGTGTGTTCAGATAGAATGATGTTTTACAATTATATCATGCATGTGAGTAATAAAAGACAACACAACTCAATAATATGTATTATGTGAAATACCAGGAAATACAACTGGCATGCGGAACGTAGGAAACTAATCATCAACTAGATCTCATGGATCATCACTGGAATACAATGAAAACTAATATAAAATACCCATGATCAGAAGATGTGAAAGGATCTGCACATACACGGATAGATTGGTTGCATACAACCCCAAAAGCTCATGACAACTGCTGCAAATGAAGATATATTCTCCCTAGTGGATACACTCGTTCGATAAGCCTAAAAACTATACCAAACTGTGTGCCCTAGCCTCTAAGATCCTCTTGATATCTGATTGATTGAATATCGGCTCATTGAAGCTCAGAATGGACCCTTGATGGGACCCCCTGGGGGTTTGCACATCTCCTGGGCTCTGACAATGCGCCCTGAAGATTCCACCGTCGGAATTTGATGATACCTGACTCAAAATGAGTGCTCTAGCCTCCTCTGTAATGGGTCGAAAGGGTTTCCATGGATTTGACCCAGTGAGCTCTCTGGAACCCTAAATGTACCTCTCCAAGTGTTGTGCACTTCTTGGATGCCTAATGCACACAAGGAGATTCCTCCGTCGGAATATGATGAATGGTAGCTCAAAAGAAGTGCCCTAGCTCCCTCTCAACTGGGTCGGAAGGATATGGCGAGATCTGCTTCGGTCTCATCCAGCTACACAAAACTATCTCTCAAACCCTAGCACCCTCACTGGCTGCAATGCGCACTAACTGAACTGGGTCTGTAGATCACTGATATGGCATGGTGAAATACCTGGATGGTACTTTCAATAGGCTAGGGTGTGTCTTCCAACACTGAAATTGATCTGTGGTGGTGGTTTCCTCCAGAAATCCGCAAAACATATGCTGAGGTTGATTTCCTCCTCTGGAACCTGTTTCTCAATTCACAAATCAACAATAATGAGGAATTAGGTTGAATTCCTCTTCTTATACCTCCATCGTTCTAATTTTCCATTGACATCACTTAAGCTAGGCACCTTTCTCCTAAGTCGAATGTGAATAATTAATTAAGTCTCCCCTTAACACCTTTTTCTTCTATTTTTCTGTTGACTTTGGCTTAAGTGACATTTCCTATTCTTTTTGGCTTAATTCATCATTTAGCCATTTATTCACCCTTATTTCTCCCTTTGTTCCCTGTTTGTGCTTGACTATAGTCTACGGGAACAGATAGACTACTAAGTCACTCCCTGCCGAGCTATTCTTGGGAACAGGACATCACACTCCTCCCTTCCCAAGATTGCTTGTCCTTGTTGCCGCCTTATACACACCTGGGAGACGTGGAAGAAATATTCAATCCACTCGGTGTGTCCTTGGGGGCAAGTGAGAGTTAAGGTGTTGTCACCTAATCCTCAACTCCTCCGTCTAGGCCAACTCCTAGCGAAGCCAAGGTGGGTAGTCCCTAACAAATATACTAAGGCTTTTAAGCTAAGTACGAAAATTGAAATCTAGGAGTTTATTGATTCTTCAAACCATTAACCATAAAATGAATAAAACATGAAACGAACATTCACCATGATATATATATATATATAATCAAATGAACATGTACTTGCATCAAAAGGATACTGAGAGACAATTGTTAGGTGCAAGTTGCATTTATATTAAATATATAACCGATTATGAAATGAAGCCTGTGGCTTTGCTGAATATGAAAATTGAGACCA
>ML784613.1:137979-153690 GCA_009831015.1 Picea engelmannii
AGTGAAAATAAGGGTACACATTCATTTTTTAGACTGTTATATTAGGAACGCGTGAAATGAAATTTGACGGCCTCCCTATATATTCCAAGCCTACTCCCAGGTAAGTAGGGTTTCTCCAAAATTGTTAAAGAGGGTGAAGCCCTATGTTAATGCGGAGATGATCGATTAGGGTTGTAATTTTGAAAGCTACGATGACCGATTAACGTGAATGGTATGTACACCGAGGTAAAGGCATAAATGCCATCACAAAGCATATAGAGTCTTTTGAATCTAAAATTCCCTTCTGCAAAACTAAAAATTTTAAAATCCATCCTACTTTAGGGTTTGAGAAATTTATAATTTGTTAGCATTCAAACCTTCACCTTATATTATATATTATCAAAATGTAAATATAAATATTTTTTTAAAATACATATCGAATCGAATCCTGTATCAGTAACCTCATGGAACCACAAAGGAGTATCAGACAGTTGGGGTTATTTGTTGGGCACATGTTGTTGATTATGCAGAGGGAATCACAAGAGATTATTGTATGGGATTTGGAAACACAGTATTCTTGAGACTGTCTATTGCATGGCCTACAAGAAAATAAATAAAACTATGAAAAAATTAAATGATGAAAGTGTCAGGTGTCAAGCTAAAAGACAAATCTAGGTTAGCTAAAACTGACAATCTTCTAGGTGTATCCCTGTATCTCTACATGTTCGGGTGTTTGACAGCGCTATAGTTGGTAAGAAGATTGAACTACCCAAAATTACAACACATTTCAGACCTTGAGCCATGCTCCAACAAAAATATATGTGTGTTGGCTATTTAGCTCTGGGTTAAAAATGGGTTCACTCTATCCAAAAAATTCACTCTAGGGTGGATTCAACAGAAAAAGGTGAGATTATTGATGGGTTTCAAACTGGTTACGATGTAGGCGATAGAAATTTGGTTCTCAGCTTTTTTGAGGCATGTTCTATGGTAAAGGGGATTAATTTTTTAGGTTGTTGGTGGGATCATAGTTGAAGGAACTCAAGGTGTTGTACCATTTCCCTTGAGCTCTAGGTTTGGATGAAGTGTAGAGTCTTCCAGTCTAAGAGAGAAGTTTATCAGTCGTATGAGAAGGAATATGCAATGATGAGGAACCAAGGGATATAATTTCTTTGCTCCCAAGATTTTTCCTTATTGACTGTGATTGACTACACTTCCATGGCCAGCTTAAACTTTGTTCTTTGTGATTAATGGACCTTTCCTTTCGTACTTCCATGATCCATAACCCATAAATTTATTTGTTCTAGGGTTTTCTATCCATGACAATGGGCATTTAAACAAGTCTCATAAGGTTTGGGGTGGGACTGAGTTTCCAGTCTCAACGTCTACACCGTCCTTTCCAAAATAAAGTTCTTCTGGATACCACCATGAAATATGACATATAGAGGCTCTGGTCCATTAATCCATACTTGAGTTTGGAACAATATTTCCCATGCATCATCCTCTTCTTCCTGGGTTACCATGGTTTTGGGTCTAGTTGGGTTTGTGACGACTTCTTCCTTCTATTATTGTGTGAGTTGCACCATAGGGTTCTTACCCTTGTTGCTCCAACATTCTTCTGCAGAGTGAGAAGTCAAATTATTAGAATATAGGATGCCAAGTCTTGTAGTATACATTTATATTTTAAGAAATAAATTAAAGGAGTTTCACCCCAACAAGGTTTTACATATTTCCACTTTTTTTGCACCCTACATTTCAAGAGGGATTAAAGTACTCATTTCGTTACTAGTCACAATTCAAAGCAATAGCATTTTTATGTGCATGATTTATTTTCATTAGGAAGAGTAAAAAGGAATAAATTTATTTATACTGTAATAAGGCCAAGGTGACCATGGCTACATCTGAACCAACCAGGTAAGAAAAAGTATGCCTCCTGGAATGACAATGAAAACTTTAGAAAGTAAAATTGTGTTGAAAAAAATAATGACATAAATCAAAGTTTTAACATCCATCTCTTTAGATAAAGAAAAATAGAATATTACCATAAGATATTAGTTTCTCATTTTCATAAGCACGAAGTACATAAATTATTTTATCAAATTCTATGCTCGACAATATTGTAATACCAGGAGGAGTCGGCTTTGTACTTTTCGGGCGTTTGGTACTGTATTTTTTTTAGACTTGAGACTTGTTTTTTTCACAGGCTACAAATTTATTTACTTTAACTGTAAACTTGATAAAAGATACAGGTTGGGATGGAAGGAGAAAGATCCAAAACTAGAAAAAATGCAACTATGAGCGTATGAGTATTGTTAGAAGAAATTTGTATTGTTTGCAGAAATTCCTCACCTATTTTTCTTTGTCTTGCTTCTAGTGTTAGGAAGACTATCCCCTCTCATCTCTCCTTGACATTTAGTTCTAGTAGCTTAGGGATACCCTAGGTGGTTTCCAATTTGCTTTAGTCAGCCCGTTGAAGGATCATTTTGCTTCTCTTAAGATCATTGCGGATTCCTATTTTCAGTCATCTTTGCAGGGCAGTTATAAATAGATGGAGCATGCAGAGATGATATATAGGGAGTCAACACTCAACAAATAAATCTACACAATAGAAGAGGAGATGAGAAAATAACATAGAAGAAGAGATGAACAGGAAATAGCTCTTTTATTTCAAATGAACAAGAAATAATATACGACCTGGTTGTAGAGAATACGACCTGGCCCTGGACATTTGGGAAACATGCCAACAACCAGACACATGAAACATGCCACAAGGTGGAAGCTAAGGAAATTCCAATAGGTGGCAGCTAAGGGAATTCCAATAAACATTGGAGAAAGATCCACGATTTAACATTTAATGCCAAGAAGTAATGCTAGAAGTAGTTCTAGCATTACTTGACTTCTGCAATATTACTCATAGAATATACACTTGAAAGTGATTTTAAGCCAAGATATGGTGAGGTTGTGCCTCGGGAAGAGGCTAAATAAGGCCTCAAACTTTGGTTAAAGTGTTTGGTTTCTGTGTCGTATGTTATCCCCTAGCCTAGGGATAACTAAGGAGATTATGTTTTGAGTCCCACGGGTCCTAAACATGGAGTATCGAGAGCCATATTGACTTTGGTCTGGACCTGGAGGGCCCATCCTTCTTCTTCTTCAACACCTCCACCTTGTCAGCAACAACAACATCCATCCCATCGGCTTGGTCCTTCAGCAGCAATGGGTCTTGCTCCATGAGGTAATGAGTCCAAGTATCATGGTATGTGTCACTCTGATTCTCAAAACATTTGAATATGTGCATTTAATTATTTTTAATTCTAACATGTGCTTGGACCTTATGCCTTTCCACATGTTCACACTTTGGGGGAATGATAAGATTCCCTAGTAATATGGTTCCTATAGGGTTTGATTTGTCACTTGTGGGATTCATGAAAGGTCATCGTCTGTTCCCATCGTACTTACCACTTCTCATATTTTTCCCTCTCATCCATCCCATACAGTGGTTTGGGAATTGGGTTTTCCAACCTAGCAAAGGGTTGTACCTTACCTTGTGGGAAAAAGGGGTTAAAGGCCCATGGGGTAAAGGTAGTTGGAAAAAGAAAAAATCCAAAAGAATGAAACCTTGAGATGCTTCGCACAGGGATCCCTGAAAAAGAAATAAAAGGCTTCTCAGCAACAAACAAAGGGGCCCGTAAGAAAATAATAAAATCAAGACCTAGTTGAAGGATAGGGGGTCTCATCACGAGATAGCTTATTAGGTCCATGGGCATGTAGCGGTATGAAACTACCATTCATCTGGTCACCACGCTAGGGTAGTGGATCTTGGTGGCATAGCCAAGAGAAAGGGGTCTCATCACGAGACATCCTTCTCATCTCCGTGAAATGCTTGTGGGTAACATTATCACCACTAGTCACTACGCGAGGGCAGTGTCCCCTAAATATTCTCTTGAAAGAAAAAGCAATAAGATAAAAGATAAAAGACATGAATGGCATTGGAAACATTTGCATTCATGACAAGGTGCAACTCACCCTCTTCAGAGGCACCCACAGGTAAGCCATACATTCCCCTATCATCACTGCACCCATTTCCCAGACATCCCTTACCACCTCATCCACTTACATGGCCTAGATTTGTCTTCACCCGGAAACAATCAACATCCAATGAGAACTAGCCCAATAGGACATCCTAGCGTCCCCTCCAAACCTGGCTTGTAGAATAGCATAACGTCTTTGAGCACTTTTCTGGGAAATGGGGTTTCATGCACATGTTTAAATAACTTGATTATTAGATGTGATTGACATTGCTATGATCCCTGTGACTTGTGATCCCATGGAGGGTGTACTTCTTGTTGTTGCAAGGCCACAACCGATGGACAGATACACATGTAAAGATGATTAGTTCGTACCTCCATAGGGATAAAATCCCACCAGATGGATGTTGAGACCCCAGCCAGGGGCAGAGACAGATCAGAGGTTTGCACCGGAGAGAGAGGAGGACGTTCCACCAGAGACAACCCAACAGGCCTGGACCCAAGGGGGTCTTTCCCTTATCACTATGATGTAGGCCTTGAAAGGCCCATGACGTCACCCATGTGATCCATGACATCACCTATCATTTTGGACACTTTGGAGGCAGTTATGTGCCAAGTGGCACGTGTGGTTTGATTCATAGGCCCAAGGAGGCCTAACATTTTTCTCTTGGAGGTCAACGTTGCCCTAAAAAGACATAACTTCACCCTAAAAGGGCATGAAATCACCTTTTAAAATTGATTTAGGGTTTTATTGTGTCATTAAATGTAGAAACTGGATATTACATGTAACTAGCCATGTCAACCTTTTTTGACCCAATTCTGGTCATTGAAACTGTATAAATAAGGGTTTTTTCCCTTGTATTTTTCATCATATTTCACTCACACTTGGTGAGGCCTGAAATTTTCACCCTATTTGGGGTTATATGACTGAAATTTAGTGCGCTCTTGTTGAAGGAGGCTAATTTTGGACTATTTTGGCAATTTTCTTGGTGGAAGTGTTCAACTAGGGTTTTTGCTTGATGATTTGTGCAATTCTTCTTAATTGAATGGTTATAGTTATGTTTATATTGCATTTACATTAAGATTATGAAATTTCTAGCTTAAAAGCCTAGGAATCTAAGCACATTTTATTGTCCTTGCTTTAATAGCTTTCACCTACTAGATTTTTCCAAGAAGTTGATTTTTTCTTGAAGCTTTTTCTAAGGGCCTTGCCATTGCAACACCCTAGAACTTTTGCTTCATCCAAACCATTATTTTCTTCATCTTTGAGCTAATTAAGGAGGAAAAATACTAGGGACTAGGGTTACCTACACCCTAGTATTTATTTCCCCCCTAGGGTTTGGTTGTTGAAGCTATGGGTTACCAACACTTCAACTATTAACCTTTCTTGTCTCTAGCTCTCCTATTATCATCTTTTCCTTCAAGATTTGCTCCTACTTAAAAGACTCCATTTTTCCCTAAAGGCACTAATCTAAGACTTGTCATTGAGTGATTGACAAAAACAACTATCAAAACCTATACCTTAAGCTTTCTACTAACCACTCCTAACATTAAAATAGCCTAATCTACTAACTTTGTTGTTTTTGTTACTAAAGTAATCTACAACCATATTTTGCAGCACTAAAAGCATCTAAAATCAAATTAAAAATTTGATTAATGCACTGCATTACTTGCTTCTGACAAATGCTAGTATTTTGATGTTAACAAGTGATTATTCTTGGTCATTTTGAAGCCATTTTAAGGCACTTGTGTGAAGTTTTTATCTGATAAATATTGTCGCTACAAATTTCTGTTTACTTCACCATTATATCAACCTTTTCTTTTATTGATAAAGTTTGTGGTTGTATGAATTACTAACAACAAGTTGTACTTGCAAAAGATCTATTTTATTGTTGCTTTGTTCCGAGCAGGTAATACACCTTGATACTTCACTACTTCATTTGTTAAAACCCTGAGACTTTTTGATCAGTGGTGACTTGTGAGAGGGGACTTTTTCATAGACATCTTAACCTTGCCTTCTCAAACCGGGGACATCTCCCCTGGGCCATCAACCCTAAATAGAAATAGGATCCTATTGAGGTGACAATGATAGGATAACCTCTAGTTACACCATTTTTATTTCCATTAACCTTTCATCTGATCAAAGTACAAATTGTGCGATAACATTTTGGCGCCATTGTCGGGGAACATCGAGTCAATTCTCCTCAAAGACGACACTTCTCGGTAAGCTTTTACTCAAAAGCCTTTACTTTTCAAAGCTTACCTAACAACTCCACTAAGGGTGATCCCCTCATCCCTTTGATAGTTTCAAGAAAACTATCTGGTGACTCCAAAAACCACAGGGAGGTACACCAACCCTCCCTAGTCCTTTAGAAGAAAGACTCCCTGAAACTCTTTTGTAGTAAAATCATTGTTTGGAGGCAATCTTCCCTTAAACTCAATGTCTAGCAAGGGACTTAGACCATCAATCCAAACCAATCCAATAACCAAAGACAATGGTCATCGAAGCTTTTCAAACTGCTAGACATGACAGCTATACCGAGATACCCTAGGAAAATGCCCCCTAAGTATGAAAAATGGTTGACCAAATTTACTAGAAATGATCTAATCAGTGCCGAGGATCATGTGAGAAATTTTTGGGCCTTCTTCCAGCTTCATCCCATTAGTGATGATGTTTAAGATTTAGCTATGAAATTTTTCTCTGCTACCCTCTTTGATGGCGCAAGGCGCTGGTACAATGGTCTCCCTGGTGCTAGTATTAAAACCATGGATAGATTAGAGGAAGTATTCCTCAAATGATGGAGTGTCAAGGAAGACCCCAACATGCCGCTGATAAAGCTGAATAACCTCGTGAAACAAGAGAATGATACCATTACATAATTCCACAACAAGTTTGAAACCTTATTGCAAAAGATCCCTGTGAGTCATCATCCTTCTACTAGTTTCCTTCTTTTCATTTATACCAAATCCTTTATAGGTCAGCTAGGGTATCTCCTAAGAGATAAAAAAACCTCAAACGATCTAAGAAGCCCAAGAGTTAGATACAAGGATTGAGGACAAACTTTCATCATCTAGAGTCGAACCTTTCTCATCCCCAAGAGTCAAAATGGAAACTAAACTTAATATAGTCCACAATGTTGAACCTACCTCAGAAATTAGTGCTTGCTTGGCAAAGTTGCAACTGACTGTAGATGGCATGGTAAAAAACCAAGAGCTAATGATGAATAGGATTGTCAACCTAGAAAGGACTCAACAACAAGCACCTAGGGTTCCTTATAAGGGTTAGTTCCAAAAGGGGAACCAAGTTTTTATACCAAAGAATGATCAAGAGGTTCCAAATACTCTATCCCCTGCAAACGTAGTGGATGAAAACCCTTGGTGCCTGCAATGCATTGAGTCACACTTGAGGCATGAGTGTCCTTAAAACAATGGAAGCCATGACCAAGAGAACATAATGGACCATACAATCGAGGATACTCAAATTTTCCTTAATATTACCCCTGAGGAACATCAAGAGGGCATAAAGGAAGCATCTAGGAAGGCTAGGATGGAGGTGATAAACAACCTTGACAAAGAATCAAGAGAAAAGTTAAAGAAACAAGAATTCCAAGTGTATGCTAGACAAAATAAATTGAACCAAGCTCTCTCTAATGGTCCCGCGACATCATAAACAAGGCCTCCACCCATGAACATCCTCCTTCCTAAGAATCCTCCCAAGACTGAAAAAGTGGACTTGAACTTTGACTTTGAAGGGGCATTAGCCAAGATGCATGTGACCATCCCCTTAAGAGAAGCCATTAGGGTACCATCTATCAAAGGAATATTTGATAATTTTTTCAAAGGATCAGATGGACCAATGGACCCTCCTATTATGCTACAAGCTGATAAATTTAGGGTCCAGTAAGATGGACACCTGCCTTTCTTCATGACCTTATTGATGAATAAAAAATTCCTTAACAACAGTATGTTGGATTTAGGGGCAGGTACTAACATGATGTCTCTGAAGGTCATGGAACAATTGGGTCTAAAAGTCACATGACCTTACTGGAATGTGTGTGGTTTTGATTCTAGAGCCATACCCACACATGGGGTAATTGAGAACGTGGAAGTATGCCTTGGAAGATACCCTGAGAGAGTGATCCATATGGGCATTGTAGTAGTAGATGTCCCAGATGTGTGGGGGATGTTGTTGTCCAGGAAATTTGATCCAATGCTTGGAGGCACTCTAGAGATGGATCTCACTTATATCAATGTGCCTATGAACGATGGAACAATAAGTCGCCTCCCGAATGTGCCAATGACCAAAATCCATGTGCAATAAATTAGTGATCACATCGAAGCTGACAAAACACATGAGACAATCATAGAAAGTCTTCTTGAATTTTCTCCTGATGGCATGCCTTTTGTTAGAGAAGAAGACTTTGATCTGATACAATGGTCGAAGAAAGATGATTATTAGCAACTCTTGAAAAAATATAAAGACATGGAAATTGGGGTTGTCGGGTTGTTAAAGAAAGGAGAAGATAACATATTGATCCAATCGTCCCAACAACAAGTTTTCACAGCAAAATCCCACCCTCCTCCCTCAAGACAATACACCAGGGTTGCGCAAGAAACAACCAAGTTCAGAACTAAGGATTACAAAGAGGGAGACACAGTATGGATGTGGGACAAAAAGAAGGGAGAGCCTACTAATTTCAAGGGAAGTGCACAATTTTGGCTTGGACCCTTTAGAGTTGGAAGAAAGTCAGTCAATGATGCCTACTATTTGTCTACATTGGAAGGAAGAAGGTGCCCATTACTAGTTAGCAGGCACCTCCTTAAACCCCATCAGGGGCCAGATACTTGAATTCATAGGTAAGTACAAGTAAGTAGGTAGGCTTTTCATTGTATATACCATTTGCATTTCATGCTAGAGTAGTTGTATTTCCATTTGTATATATGTTTGTTTTCATTTTATGTACTATATATGCGTTGGGGGTGATATCACCACCCCAAATGATTACTAATAATATTTTGTTGAGATCAAGCAGGTCAAAGTTTATGCCAGAGATGTTGAGGTTCTCATGTGCTCTACGGTGAGCACATGTCCCCGAGTTGGAGCCATATTTTATCCCCTAGCCTAGGGATAACCAAGGATATTATGTCTCAAGGCCCACAGGTCCTAGACATGGAGTACCAAGAGTCCTATTGACTTTTTCCTGGCCCTGGAGGGCCCATCCTTCTTCTTCTTCAGTGCCTCCACCTTGTCAACATAAGCAACATTTGTCTCATCGGCTTGGTCCTTTAGCAGCAGTGGGTCTTGCTCCATGAGGTAATGAGTCAGGGTATCATGGTATGTGTCACTCTGATTCTCAAAACATTTGAATATGTGAATTTAATTATTTTTACTTCTAACATGTGCTCAGACCTTATGCCTTTCCACATGTCCACACCTGGGGGGAATGACAATATGCCCTAGTAAGTTGGTTCCTATAGGGTTTGAGTTTCCACTTGGGGGGTTCATGAAAGGTCATCATCTATTCCCACCATACTTACCACTTCTCATCTTTTTCCCTCTCATCCATCCCATGCACTGGTTCGAGCATTGGGTTTTCCAAGCTAGAAAAGGGTTGTACCTTACCTTATGGGAAGAAGGGGCTAAAGGCCTAGAGGGTAAAAGTAGTCGAAAAAAGATAAGATCAAAAATAATGAAACCTTCAGATGCTTCGCCTAGGGATCCTCGATAAATTAATAAAAGTCTTCTCATCAAGAAACATAGGGACCCGTAAAAAAATAATAAAATCAAGACCTAGTTGGAGGATATGGATCTCATCACGAGCCAACCTATTAGGTCCATGGGCATGTAGATGTATGACACTACCATTAAGTCAGTCACCATGCCAGGGTAGTGTCTCTTGGTGGCATGTCCAAGAGAAAGGGGGTTCCATCACAAGCCAACCTTCTCATTTCCGTGAAATTCTTGTGGGTAACATTGTCACCACTGGTCACCACGCCAAGGTAGTGTCTCCTAACTAGTCTCTTGAAAGAAAAAGAAATAAGATAAAATATAAAAGGCATGAATGGGCTTGGAAACATTTGCATCCATGGCAAGGTGCATCTCACCCTCTTTAGAGGCACCCACAGTTAAACCATACATTCCCCTGTCATCACTGCACCCATTGCCTAGACATCCCTTACCACCTCATCCACTTACATGGCTTGGATATGTCTTCACCTGGAAACAATCCACATCCATTGAGAACTAGCCCAATAGGACATCCTAGCATCCCCTCCAAACCTGTCTTATAGAATCGCATATCGTCTTTGAACACTTGTCTGGGAAAGGGGGTTTCATGCACATATTTAAATAAATTGATTATTAGATGTGATTGACATTGTTATGATCCCAGTGACTTATGATCCCATGGAGGGCGTACTTGTTTTTATTGCAAGGAAACACTCGAAGAATAGGTACACATGGGGAGATGATTATTTTGGACCTCCATAGGGATAAAATCCCACCAGATGGATGTTCTGACCCCAGTGAAGGGAAAAGATGGATCAAAGGTTTGCACCGGAGAGAGAGGAGGATGTTCTACCAGAGACAGCCCGACAGGCCTGGACCCAGGGGGGTCTTTCCCTTCTCACTATGATGTAGGCATTGGAAGGCCCATGACTTCACCCATGTGACCCATGACGTCACCCAACATTTTGAACACTTTGGAGGTAGTTATGTGCCAAGTGGCACGTGTGGTTTAATCCAAAGGCCTAAGGAGGCTTAACGTTTTTCTCTTGGAGGCCAACATTGCCCTAAAAAGACCCAGCGTCACCCTAAAAGGGCATGATGTCACCTTTTCAGTTTGATTTAGGGTTTTATTATGTCATTTAATGTAAAAACTGGATATTACATGTAACTGGCCATGTCAACCTTTTTGACCTAATTCTGGTCATTGAAATTGTATAAATAAGGGTTTTTGCTATGGTATTTTTCCTCATATTTCACTCACACTTGGTGAGGTCTGAAATTTTCACCCTATTTGGGGTTACATGACTGAAATTTAGTGTGCACTTGTTGAAGGAGGCTAATTTTGGACTATTTTGGCAATTTTCTTGGTGGAAGTGTTCAACTAGGGTTTTTGCGTGATGATTCTTGATGAATGTAAGTAATATTTCTGCAATTATTCTTCATTGAATGGTTATATTTATTTTTATCTTGCATTTACATTAAGATTGTGAAATTTCTAGCTTAAAACCCTAGGAAGCTAAGCACATGTGATTGTCCTTGCTTTAAGAGATTTCACCTACTAGATTTTTCCAAGAAGCCGATTTTTTCTTGAAGCTTTTGCTAAGGGCCTTGCCATTGCAACACCCTAGCACTTTTTCTTCATCCAAGATGTTATTTACTTCATCTTTGAGATAAATAAGGAAGAAAACTACTAGGGCCTAGGGTTACCTACACCCTAGTAGTTATTTTCCCCTTAGGGTTTCGTAGTTGAAGCCTTGGGTTACAAATACTTCAACTATTAACCTATCTTGTCTCTAGCTCTCCTACTATCATATTTTCCTTCAAGATTTGTTGCTACTTAAAATACAACATTTTTCCCTAAAGGCACTAATCTAAGACTTGTTTTACAAGGAAAATCTCTTTATGGATAGGGGTAAACCACAACAGATGGAAATGAAAATCAACTATAATCTCAAGTATGATATATAAACAAATATGATAACAAGACAAGATAAAAGTCCTACCTCATCTAGATGTTCGATGAAATCCACCATTGAGCACTTGACTCAAAGCAATATACCTGCAGCTAGTCCTCAACAACCAAGCAACGCAAGCATATGGTGATAATATATGAGGTTAGCACATTCAATAGCATAATCCATCAACATTAATAACAAATAAACCCATGGAATAATAATTCAAATATTTATAAGATATTAATTGGACAAGAAAAGAGTATTTCTATTAAGATATAATCAACATAAGTGAATGAATTACAAACTTTTGTGTCAGCACACTTCAGAACCAAGAAACTAAGTTCCTTCCAGCTGGGCCTCCACCACTTCAATCCTCCACCAAAGGCAATCTCATATAAGAGAGACAATGAAGTTCTCAATTAGTAGGGGAAGAGCTTGGGGGATGAACAATGTGTTCAGACTTAAAGCAAAAAGGGATGCAAACTCAATGTGAAGTGAATAATTTCTCCAGAGTAACTTTGCTCTCAAAGTTGAATTCTTTCTCCTCTTTCCATAGCTCAGATTTGGCCCATTTATAGCCTTCAAATGGAACTGAAGGGCCAATTTGAAATGTTTCCAGTATATGGAAGGCCAAGGATCATTGATCTCGTGAAGTGACATGGAAACCCAATACCATTTTTCAATTTTGGGCACATTTCCCGATGTATGCGGGTTGTAGTGGTGCAACCTGCATATATGCATGATGTATAGTAGGCAAGGCATGTATATGTGGGAAAATATTGTCTTTAGCTATGGGATTTGCAAAAAAGGGACTTCAAGTCTGCATAGGGAAATGGAAAAAGGCCTTTTGTCCAAGATTTCATGGGGCGAAGAAAATATTTCTATAACATATGCCCCCTAATCTGTGAGGTCAGAGGATTATCTGTGATGGATGAAATACATTATAAAAACCCAGAAGTGGAGTAATGGGGACCCAGCTGGAAGAAATAGTTGCTCATTACAATCTGTACTGAATTTGCTGACATGGATGCCAATTTGAATTACACTGCAGATCCATGTGAAAATATACCAAACAATTGTCCATGGCCATGGATAGGAAAATACAAATGTGTTTACACGCCAAAGGTTGTCATGGTCACGAACAAGGCCCAGTAACACCAGTCTCAAAATCAATATGAAGATGTATGTATACAATGGAGTACAATCTGATCTCCCATGATCAGTGAAGTCACACAGGTACTAGTCCAATGAAAAGGTAGTAACAACTCAGGAAAGTTGAGGCTACAAACTCATGTATTCAAGTCTTCTACACAATCCACCAAAGGTGCAAGTCTAAATCGTGTGAATAAAGGAGTTGAGGTCTCACACAATGAGACTTTGTTTGATTACCAATCATTGAGGTATACCGTTAACAAACACGAGAGATCCTGCCGATGATGAAAGTAGGTATCAAGGCACTGAGTACATTATTACAAGTGTGAATAAAGGAGTCGGGGTTGAACACTTGAAGAATCCATCGATCAAGAGACATTGATGTATTCCCAACTGTCGATGGTGATATCTCCTGCCACTAATGACTGCAAGCCTCTAGGTACTCATAGGACTCTAGGTCTCATTTTCAGAATAGATGAGCTCAATTTGATGGAAGGAGACTCGCAGAAAGGAGAGCATTAAGGAATCTCTCATCATTCAGCATGACGTACAAAGTAGGAACTTGATGATTTGGAGGAAATTGGACGAAGAACATGTTCACGAACCAATGACCCTGTGCGTCTTTCGTGTGTTCCAAGTGCAAGCGATACACAAAAAACACCCTCTGAATAGCATCCAATGAGGAAAATTGTTGACAAAGGGGAGGAAACCACCAAAAAACATAGATGTAGGCTTTCTTTTAGATGGATTGAAACCATAATGTACTTACAAAACTGTACCCAGATTGAAAACACCAATCTTCTACAATGAAATGCAATCCCAGAACACTAAATCCATATTCAGGGCACCAATGTTTAATAGTTGCACTAAAGTAGAAATATTTTTCCCACTCAAAAAGTACTTTAACATGGGAATGTATGGATTCAAGGATATAGCCAACCCAAATTATGAAAAGGTTGCTACATACAAAAAAATCGTGTTCCATAAGGACCCAACTTCCAAATTAACAATTGACTGCTAGAAAGGTTCCTTGTAGAAAAAATATGATTCTTGCCAAAAATTCCACTACCCAAATGTCTCGGCTTCTCCAAAGAAAATTGTGAGATCATAGAAGGAAAGGATGGGTGGAGTGCTAGAGTGAAACAAGCCAAAGAGACATAAAAAAATAATCTTAACCCACTTGATTCCTTGCTCACATAGGAGACTATTGAAAGGAAAAGACTTATTTGGAGAATAAATGAACCATAATGGTTGCCAATGCTAACTAGGGTACTTACCAAATTGTCAGATCCATGGGTAAACCAGCATGCAATACACCAACACTTGTTCCTTATCCCACCCATTATCCCACCGTGAATGTTATACCAAAGCATAGAGTGACATTCAATAGCCATGAATGAAGGGTGTTTTTGCATGATGAGGATGGCATTAAGTGTCCTTGGATCGCCCATCCTAAGACTTTGCCAACTCATAGTCAAATGTTGATTCATTGTGATATTAAATGATCTTGATGTCCACTTAATCCAAGACTTAGGGAACAATCATATGGTCTTGAACCCCATTTTTAACCAAAGTGATAGGGCTAAATTTTGTTGCATGCCTGGTCCATAGGTTTTCTTCCTTGCTCAAGTCCCCCTTAACATGGAAAAATGAGACACGAATAAAGGAGCTAAGTTCATGCTTGATTCTAAAGATGATGGTTTTTAAATTGGCTCCTTTAGGAGTGAATTTTCCAATCATTGCTTCGACGATAATCATTGAGTCCCCGAAGACTAAGAGAGCTCCAATATTTTCCTCTGTAGCTATATATAGACCACACAATAGAGCATAATCCTCAACCAGGTTTTTGGATAGATTACCAAATCCCTAGGTGTAAGAGATTATTGAAGTTCCTCTAGGATCATGGAGACTCCCCTGGCCTTCTCCTGCCACTCCTATGTTTTCATGGATCATATTGAATGTACAACCAATGTTAAAAAAATAAGTTCATTTCCTTCTAAATTTTCTATTTTAAATGGAAATTCACCAATCACATAATAATGGTTGGGCATTTTTCTCCTTTAATTTTTTGGTTTCGCTCTTACACCACTTGGGTGGAGTCTTCTCTTCTTTATTTTATTCTCTATGATTTCATTCATTCTCATTAGTTTTCCATATATCTATGGCTTTATTTTGTTGTTTAGGATTGAGATCAAGACTCCATAAGCTAGGTGCTTCAGGTTTTTCTTTTTTCCTTTTTAAAATTTCCGTACCATTTCCTTTTCTTAAAAGAAAATTACTTGCAAACTCTTCCTATTGGTTCTTTTCCATATTCATTGCAAGAGTCTAATTCATAAATTTCGTTGTCATAACAAAATTATTCAATGTAAGTTTGGATATAGTTCCAATTTTCTCCAAACTCTTCTTCTGCATACATCGATGTAGTTCAAAACTCTTTTGGGGGCAATATTTTGTAAAGTGTCATGGTTCGCCACACAAATAACATCCCCTTTTTCTCCCTCCTGCTTTATTTACTAAATGTTTTCCTTTCTTGGAAAGATCTTTCTTCCAATATTTATTGGGTCATATTATCCCCTTGCCCGGGGATAACTAAGGATATTATGTCTCGAGGCCCACAGGTCCTAGACATGGAGTACCGAGAACCATATTGACTTGAGCATGGACGTAGAGGGCCCATATTTCATCTTTAACACCTCTACCTTGTCAGCAACAACAACATCCATCCCATCAGCCTGGTCCTTCAGCAACAGTGGGTCTTGCTCCATGAGGTAATGAGTCCGGGTATCATGGTATGTGTCACTCTAATTCTCAAAACATTTGAATATGTGCATTTAATTATTTTTTCTTTTGACGAGTGCTTGGAATTTATGCCTTT
>ML784613.1:176402-191752 GCA_009831015.1 Picea engelmannii
ACATAAATCAAAGTTTTAACATCCATCTCTTTAGCTAAAGAAAAATAGAATATTACCATAAGATATTAGTTGCTCATTTTCATAAGCACGAAGTACATAAATTATTTTATCAAATTCTAGGCTCGACAATATTGTAATACCAGTAGGAGTCGGCTTTGTACTTTTCAGACGTTTGGTACTGTAATTTTTTTTAGACTTGAGACTTGTTTTTTTCACAGGCTACAAATTTATTTACTTTAACTGTAAACTTGACAAAAGATACAGGTTGGGCTAGAAGGAGAAAGCTCCAAAACTAGAAAAAATGCAACTATGAGCATATGAGTATTGTTAGAAGAAATTTGTATTGTTTGCAGAAATTCCTCACCTATTTTTCTTTTTCTTACTTCTAGTGTTAGGAAGACTCTCCCCTCTCGTCTCTCCTCGACATTCAGTTCTAGTATTTTAGGGCCACCCTGGGTGGTTCCAATTTCCTTTAGCCATCCCATTCAAGGATCATTTTCCTTCTCTTAGGAGCATTGTGGATTCCTATTTTCGGTCGTCTTTGCAGGGCAGTTAGAAATAGGGGGAGAATGCAGAGATGATATATGGGGAGTCAACACTCAAAACATAAATTTGCACAATAGAAGAGGAGATGAGAAACTGACATAGCAGAAGAGATGAATGGGAAATAGCTCTTGCATTTCAAATGAACAAGAAATAATATATGACCTGGTTGCAGAGAATACGACCTAGCCCTGGACATTTGGGAAGCATGACAACAACCAAACATAGGAAACATGCCACGAGGTGGCATCTAAGGAAATTCCAATAGGTGGTAGCTAAGGGAATTCATATAAACATTGGAGAAAGATATACGATTTAACATTTAATGCCAAGAAGTAATGCTAGAAGTAGTTCTAGCATTACTTGACTTCTGCAATATTACTCATACAATATACACTTGAAAGTGATTTTAAGCCAAGATATGGTGAGGGTGTGCCTCGGGAAGAGGCCAAATAAAGCCTCAAACTTAAAACTTAGGCCTAAAAACCAAACGCGAGATGGAAATTTGAATTAAAATCTTAAAACTTTGGTTAAAGTGTTTGGTTTATGTGTCGTATGTTATCCCCTAGCCTAGGGATCACTAAGGAGATTATGTCTCGAGTCCCCCATGTCCTAGACATGGAGTACCGAGAGCGATATTGACTTTGGTCTGGCACTAGAGGGCCCATCCTTCTTCTTCTTTAGGACCTCCACCTTGTCAGCAACAACAACATCCATCCCATCGGCATGGTCCTTCAACATCAATGGGTATTGCTCCACAAGGTAATGAGTCTAGGTATCATGGTATCTGCCACTCTGATTCTCAAAACCTGTGAATATGTGCATTTAATTATTTTTACTTCTAACATGTGCTTGGACCTTATTCCTTTCCACATGTTCACACTTCAGGGGAATGAAAGGATTCCCTAGTAAGTTGGTTCCTATAGGGTTTGAATTGCCACTTGGGGGGTTCATGAAATGTCATCATTCGTTCCCACCATACTTACCACTTCTCATATTTTTTCCTCTCATCCATCCCATACAGTGGTTCGAGAATTGGGTTTTCCAAGCTAGCAAAGGGTTGTACCTTACCTTGTGGGAAGAAGGGGATAAAGGCCTAGAGGGTAAAAGTAGTTGGAAAAAAAAATCCAAAAGAATGAAACCTTCATATGCTTCACATAGGGATCCCCAAGAAAGAAATAAAAGGCTTCTCAGCAAGAAACAAAGGGACCTGTAAGAAAATAATAAAATCAAGACCTAGTTGAAGGATAGGGGGTCTCATCACGAGCCATATTATTAATTCCATGGGCATGTAGCGGTATGACACTACCATTGAGTTGGTCACCACGCTAGGGTAGTGGTTGTTGGTGGCATAGCCAAGATAAAGGGGGTCTCATCATGATCCATCCTTCTCATCTTCGTGAAATGATTGTGGGTAACATTATCACGAGTAGTCCCCACGCCAGGGAAGTGTCCCCTAACTAGTGTCTTGAAAGAAAAAGCAATAAGATAAAAGATAAAAGGCATGAATGGGATTGGAAACATTTTCATCTATGACAAGGTACAACTCACCCTCTTCAGAGGCACCCAAAAGTAAGCCATACATTCCCCTCTCATCATTGCACCCATTGCCCAGACATCCCTTACCACCTCATCCACTTACATGGCATGGACTTGTCTTCACCCGGAAACAATCCACATCCAATGAGAACTATCCTAATAGGACATCCTAGTGTCCCCTCCAAACCTAGCTTGTAGAATAGCATAACGTCTTTGAGCACTTGTCTGGGAAAGGGGGTTTCATGCACATGTTTAAATAACTTGATTATTATATGTGATTGACATTTCTATGATCCCTGTGACTTATGAGCCCATGGAGGGCGTACTTGTTGTTGTTGCAAGGCCACACCCAAAGGATAGGTACACATGGCGAGATGATTAGTTCATACCTCCATAGGGATAAAATCCCACCATATGGATGTTGAGACCCCATCTAGGGGCAGAGACATATCAGAGGTTTGCACTGGAGAGAGAGGAGGGCGTTCCACCAAAGACAACCCGACAGGCCTAGACCAGGTGGGTCTTTCCCTTCTCACTATGATGTAGGCCTTGGAAGGCCCATGGCATCACCCATGATGTCACCTATCTTTTTGGACACTTTGGAGGTAGTTATGTGCCAAGTGGCATGTGTGGTTTGATCCAGAGGCCCAAGGAGGCCTAACGATGTTATCTTGGAGGGCAATGTTGCCCTAAAAAGACCTAATGTCACCCTAAAAGGGCATGAAGTCACCTTTTCAACTTGATTTAGGGATTTATTATGTCATTTAATGTAAAAACTGGATATTGCATGTAACTGGCCATGTCGACCTTTTTTGACATAATTATGGTCATTGAAACTATATAAATAAGGGTTTTTGCCCTTGTATTTTTCACCATATTTCACTCACACTTGTTGAGGTCTGAAATTTGCGCCCTATTTGGGGTTACATGACTGAAATTTAGTGCACTCTTGTTGAAGGAGGCTAATTTTGGACTATTTTGGCAATTTTCTTGGTGGAAGTGTTCAACTAGGGTTTTTGCTTGATGATTCTTGATGAATGTAAGTAAGATTTCTACAATTATTCTTCATTGAATGGTTATAGTTATGTTTATATTTCATTTAAATTAAGATTATGAAATTGTTAGCTTAAAACCCTAGGAATCTAAGAACATGTTATTGTCCTTGCTTTAAGAGCTTTCACCTACTAGATTTTGCCAAGAAGTCGATTTTTTCTTGAAGCTTTTGCTAAGGGCCTTGCCATTGCAACACCCTAGCACTTTTGCTTCATCCAAATTGTTATTTGCTTCATATTTGAGATAAATAAGGAGGAAAACTACTATGGCCTACGGTTACCTACACCCTATTATTTATTTCCCCCCTAGGGTTTGGTAGTTGAAGCCTTGGGTTACCAACACTTCAACTATTAAACCCTCTTGTCTCTAGCTCTCCTACTATCATATTTTCCTTCAAGATTTGTTGCTACTTAAAAGACTCCATTTTTCCCTAAGGCACTAATCTAACACTTGCCATTGAGTGATTGACAAAAACAATTATCAAAACCTATACCTTAAGCTTTCTACTAACCACTTCTAACATTAGAATAGCCTAATATACTAACTTTGTTGTTGTTGTTACTAAAGTAATCTACAACCATATTTTGCAGCACTAAAAGCATCTAAAAGTAATTGAAAAAGTTGATTAATGCACTGCCTTACTTGCTTCTAACAAATGCTAGTATTTTGATGTTAATAAGTGATTATTCTTGGTCATTTTGAAGCCATTTTAAGGAACTTATTGTGAAGTTATTATCTTATAAATATTGCAGCTACAATTTTTTGTTTAGTTCACCACTATATCAACCATTGCTTTTATTGATAAATTCCATGGTTTTATGAAGTACTAACAACAAGTTGTACTTGTGAAAGATCTATTTTCTTGTTTCTTTGTTCTGAGCAGGTACACCTCGATACTTCACTACTTCATTTTTTAAAACCCGGGGACTTTCTTATCAGTGGTGACTTGTGAGAGGGGAATTTTTCGTAGACATTTCAACCTTGCCTTCTAAAACCCCCAGGTCACTGGGGACATCTCCCCTGGGCCATCAACCCTAAATAGAAAGAGGCATCCTATTGTGGTGACAATGATAGGATAACCTCCAGTTGTGCTAATTTGATTTCCATTAACCTTTCATATGATCAAAGTACAAATTGTGCAATAACATTTTGGCGCCACTGCTGGGGAACAATGAGTCAATTCTACTCAAAGACGACACTTATCAGTAAGCCTTTCCTCAAGAGCCTTTACTTTTCAAAGCTTACCTAGAGACTCCAGTAAGGGTGATCCCCTCATTCCTTTGATAGTTTCAAGAAAACTAGTCGACGACTCCACAAACCACAGGGAGGTACACCAACCCTCCCCAGTCCTTTAGAAGAAATCCTCTTTGAAACTCTTCTGTAGTAAAATAATTGTTTGGAGGAAATCTTCCCTTAAACACAATGTCTAGCACAGGGACTCAGACCGTCAATCTAAACCAAGCCAATAAACAAAGACAATGGTCATCCAAGGTTTTCAAACCACTAGACATGACAACTATACTGGGATACCCTAAGAAAATTCCCCCTAAATATGAAAAATGGTTTCCCAAATTTACCGGAAATGATGTAATCAGTGCCGAGGATCACATGAGCAATTTATGGGCCTTCTTCTAGCTTTATCCCATCATTGATGATACATAATATTTAGCTATGAAATTGTTCTCTACTACCCTCCATGATGGCGCAAGGCTCTGGTGCAATGGTCTCCCTGATGTCAGTATTAAAACCATGGATAGTTTAGAGGAAGTATTCCTCAAATGATGTAGTGTCAAGGAATACCCCAACATGTTGTTGATCAGTCTTAATAACCTCGTGAAACAAGAGAATGAGACCATTAGATAATTCCACAACAAGTTTGAAACCTTGTTGCAAAAGATCCCTATGATTCATCATCCTTCTACTAGTTTCCTTCTTTTCATTTATACAAAATCCTTTACAGGTCAGCTAGGGTATCTCCTAAGAGATAAAAAACCTCAAATAGTCTAAGAAGCCCAAGAGTTAGCTACAAGTATTGAGGAAAACCTTTCATCATCTAGATTCGAACCTTTCTCAACCCCAAGATTCAAAATGGACACTAAAACTAAGATAGTCCACAATGTTGAACCTACCTCAGACATTAGTGCTAGCTTGGAAAAGTTGTAACTGGCTATAGATGGCATGGTAAAAACCCAAGAGATAATGATGAATAGGATTGTCAACCTAGAAAGTACTCAACAACAATACCCTAGGGTTCCTTATAAGGGTTAGTTCCAAAAGGGGAACCAAGTTTTCAGACTAAAGAATGATCAAGAGGTTCCAAATACTCTAACCCCTGCAAACTTAGTGGATGAAAACCCTTGGTTCCTGCAATGCAGTGAGTCACACTCTGAGCATGAGTGTCCTTAAAACAATGAAAGCCATGACTAAGTGAACATAATGGACCATACCATCGAGGATCCTCAGATTTGCCTTAATATTACCTCTGAGGAACATCAAGAGGGAATAAATGAAGTAGCCAAGAAGACTAGGATGGAGGTGATAAACAACCTTGACCAATAATCAAGAGAGAATTTGAAGAAACAAGAATTCCAAGTGTATACTAAATAAAAGAAATTGAACCAACTTCTCTCTACTGGTCCTGCAACATCACAAACAAGGCCTCCACCCATGAACATCCTCCTTCCTAAGAATCCTCCCAAGACTGAAAAAGTGGAATTGAACTTTGAATTTGAAGGGGCATTAGCCAAGATGCATGTGACCATCCCCTTGAGAGAAGTCGTCAAGGTGCCATTTGTCAAAGAAAGGTTTGACAATTTTTTCAAAGGATCAAATGGACCAATGGACCCTCCTATTATGTTACAAGACGATCACTTTAGGGTCCAATATGATGGACACCCACCTTTATTCATGACCTTATCGATGAATAACAAATTCCTTAACAATTGTATGATGAATTCGAGGGTAGGTGCTAACATGATGTCTTTGAAGGTCATGGAAAAATTGGGCCTAAAGGTCACATGACCTTATAGGAATGTGTGTGGTTTTGAGTCTAGAGCCATACCCACACATGGGGTGATTGAGAACGTGGAAGTATGCCTTGGAAGATACCCTGAGAGAGTGATCCATATGGAAATTGTAGTAGTAGATGTCCCATATGTGTGGGGAATGTTGTTGTCCGGGAAATTTGTTGCAATGCTTGGACGAACTCTAGAGATGGATCTCACTTATATCAATGTGCCTATTAAAAATGGAACAATAATCCACCTCCCGAATGTTCCAATCATCAAAATCCATGTGCAATAAATTAGTGATCTCATCGAAGCTAATGAAACACATAAGCCAATCATAGAAAGTCTTCCTGAATTTTCTCCTGGTGACATGCCTTTTTCTACAGAAGAAGACTTTGATCAGATACAATGGTCAAAGAAAGAGGATTATCAGAAACTCCTGAACAAATATAAAGAAAAGGAAATTGGAGTTGTTAGGTTGTTAAAGAAAGGAGAAGATAGCATATTGATCCAATTGTCCCAAGAATAAGTTTTCACAGCAGAATCCCACCCTCCTCCCTCAAGACAATACACCAGGGTTGTGTAAGAAACAACCAAGTTCAGAACCAAGGATTACAAAGAGTAAGACACAGTATGGATGTGGGACACAAAGAAGGGAGAGCCTACTAATGTCAAGGGAAGTGAACAATTTTGGCTTGGACCCTTCAAAGCTGGAAGAAATTCAATCAATGATGCCTACTATTTGTCTACATTGGAAGGAATAAGGAACCCATTACCAGTTAGCGGGAACCTCCTCAAACCCCATCTGGGGGAAGAGACTTGACTTCACAAGTAAGTACATGTAAGTAGGTAGGCATTTGCATTCATTGTATATACCATCTGCATTTCATGCTAGAGTAGTTGTATTTCCATTTGTATATATGCTTGTTTTCATTTTCTGTACTATATATGAGTCGTGGGTGATATCACCACCCCAAATGATTACTAATAATATTTTGTTGAGATCAAGAAGGTCACAGGTTATGCCATATATGTTGAGTTTCTCATGCACTCTACGGTGAGCACACGTCCCCTAGTTCGAGCCAGATGTTATTCCCTAGCCTAGGGATAACTAAGGAGATTATGTCTCGAGGCCCACATGTCCTAGACATGGAGTATGAAGAGCCATATTGAATTTGGCCTGGCCCTAGAGGGCCCATCCTTCTTCTTCTTCAGCGCCTCCACCTTGTCATCAACAAAAAAATCCATCACATCAGCCTGGTCCTTTAGCAATAGTGGGTCTTGTTTCTCCATGAGGTAATGAGTCTGGGTATCATGGTATGTGTCACTCTGATTCTCAAAACATTTGAATATGTGCATTTGATTATTTTTACTTCTAACATGTGCTTGGACCTTATGCCTTTCCGCATGTCCACACATGGGGGGAATGACAGGATGCCCTAGTAAGGTGGTTCCTATAGGTTTTTAGTTTCCACTTTGGGGGTTCATGAAAGGTAATCATCCATTCGCACCATACTTACTACTTCTCATCTTTTTCCCTCTCATCCATCCCATGCACTGGTTCGGGAATTGGGTTTTCCAAGCTAGCAAAGGGTTGTACCTTACCTTGTGGGAAGAAGGCACTAAAGGCCCAGAGGTTAAAAGTAGCTGGAAAAAGATAAAATCCAAAAGAATGAAACCTTTAGATGGTTCGCTCAGTGATCCCCGAGAAAGAAATAAAAGGCTTCTCATCAAGAAATAGAGGGACCCATAAAAAAATAATAAAATCAATACCTAGTTGGAGGATAGGGGGTCTCATCACGAGCCAGCCTACTAGGTCATGGGCATGTATCAGTATGACAATACCATTCAGTTGGTTACCACGCTAGGGTAGTGGCTCTTGGTGGCATAGCCAAGAGAAAGGGGGTATCATCATGAGCCAACCTTCTCATCTTCATGAAATTTATGTGGATAACATTGTCACCACTGGTCACCACGCTAGGGTAGTGTCCCCTAACTAGTATATTGAAAGAAAACGCAATAAGATAAAAGATAAAATGCATGAATGGGCTTAGAAACATTTTCATCCACGACAAGGTGCAACTCACCCTCTTAAGAGGCACCCACAGGTAAGGCATACATTCCCCTGTCATCACTACACACATTGATCATACATGACTTACCACCTCATCCACTTACATGGTCTGGATTTGTCTTCACCCGAAAAAAATCCACATCCAATGAGAACTACCCCAATAGGACATCCTAGAATCCCCTCCAAACCTGGCTTGTAGAATAACATAATGTCTTTGAGCACTTGTCTGAGAAAGGGGGTTTCATGCACATGTTTAAATAACTTTGTTATCAGATGTGATTGACATTGCTATGATCCATGTGACTTATGAGACCATGGAGGGTGTACTTGCTGTTGTTACAGGGCCACACCCGACGGATAGGTACACATGGGGATATTATTAGTTCAGACCTCCATAGGGATAAAATCCCACCATATGGATGTTGAGACCCCATCCAGGGGCAGAGACAGATCAAAGGTTTGCACCGGAGAGAGAGGAGGGCATTCCACCAGAGACAACCTGACAGGCTTGGACCCAGGGGGCTCTTGCCCTTCTCACTATGATGTAGGATTTGGAAGGCCCATGATGCAACCCATGTGAATCATGCCATTACCCATGTGAACCATGACGTCACCCAACATTTTGGACACTTTGGAGGCAGTTATGTGCCAAGTGGCACGTGTGGTTTGATCCAGAGGCCCAAGGAGGCCTAACGTTTTTCTCTTGGAGGCCAATGTTGCCCTAAAAAGACCTAACATCAATCTAAAAGGGCATGACATCACCTTTTCAACTTGATTTAGGGTTTTATTATGTCATTTAATGTAAAAACTGGATATTACATGTAACTGGCCATGTCAACCTTTTTTTACCTAATTCTGGTCATCGAAATTGTATAAATAAGGGGTTTTTCCCTAGTATTTTTCATCATATTTCACTCACACTTGGTGAGGTCTGAAATTTGCGCCCTATTTGGGGTTACATGACTGAAATGTAGTACACACTTGTTGAAGGAGGCTAATTTTGGACTATTTTTGCAATTTTCTTGGTGGAAGTGCTCAACTAGGGTTTTTGCTTGATGATTCTTGATCAATGTAAGTAAGATTTCTGCAATTCTTCTTCATTGAATGGTTATAGTTATGTTTATATTGAATTTACATTAATATTATTAAATTTCTCTCTTAAAACCCTAGGAAGCTAAGCACATGTTATTTTCCTTTTTTTAAGAGTTTTCACCTACTAGATTTTTCCAAGAAGCCGATTTTTTCTTGAAGCTTTTGCTAAGGGCCTTGCCATTGCAACACCCTAGCACTTTTCTTCATCCAAGCCACTATTTTCTTCATATTTTAGGTAAAGAAGGAGGAAAACTACTAGGGCCTACGGTTACCTACACCCTAGTAGTTATTTTCTCCCTAGGGTTTGGTAGTTGAAGCCTTGGGTTACCAACACTTAAGTATTAGCCTCTCTTGTCTCTAGGTCTCCTACTATCATCTTTTCCTTCAAGATTTTCTGCTACTTAAAATACTCCATTTTTCCCTTAAGACACTAATCTAAGACTTTACATTGAGTTATTGACAAAAAAAACTATCAAAGCCTATACCTTAAGATTTCTACTAACGAATCTTAACATTAAAATAGCCTAATATACCAACTTTGTTTCTTATGTTACTAAAGTAAGATACAACAATATTTTGCAGCACTAAAAGCATCTAAAAGAAATTGAAAAACTTGATTAATGCACTGCCTTACTTGCTTCTGACAAATGCWAGTATTTTGATGTTAATAAGTGATTATTCTTGGTCATTTTGAAGCCATTTTAAGGCACTTGTTGTGAATTTTTTATCTTATAAATATTGTTGCTACAAATTTCTGTTTACTTAACCATTATATCAGCCTTTTCTTTTATTGATAAAGTTCGTGGAGAAGATAGCATATTGATCCAATCGTCCCAACAAGAAGTTTTCATAGCAGAATCCCACCCTCCTCCCTCAAGACAATACACCAAGGTTGTGCAATAAACAACCAAGTTCGGAACTAAGGATTACAAAGAGGGAGACACATTATGGATGTGGGACACAAAGAAGGGAGAGCCTACTAATTTCAAGGGAAGTGCACAATTTTGGCTTGGACCCTTCAGAGTTGGAAGAAAGTCAGTCAATGATGCCTACTATTTGTCTACATTGGAAGGAAGAAGGCACTCATTACCAGTTAGCGGGCACCTTCTCAAACCTCATCAGGGGGTAGAGACTTGAATTCACAGGTAAGTAAAGGTAAGTAGGTAGGCTTTTGATTGTATATACCATCTACATTTCATGCTAGAGTAGTTTTATTTCCATTTGTATATATGTTTGTTTTCATTTTATGTACTATATATGAGTTGGGGGTGATATCACCACCCCAAATGATTACTAATAATATTTTKTTGAGATCAAGCAGGTCACAGGTTATGCCAGATATGTTGAGGTTCTCATGCGCTCTACGGTGAGCACATGTCCCCAAGTTGGAGCCATATTTTATCCCCTGGCCTAGGGATAACTAAGGATATTATGTCTTGAGGCCCACAGGTCCCAGACATGAAGTACCAAGAGCCATATTGAATTTTTATTGGCCCTGGAGGGCCCATCCTTCTTCTTCTTCAGTGCCTCCACCTTTTCATCAGGAGAAACATCCATCTCATCAGCCCGATCCTTCAGCAACAGTGGGTCTTTCTCCATGAGTTAATGAGTCTGAGTATCATGGTATGTGTCACTCTGATTCTCAAATTTGAATATGTGCATTTAATTATTTTTACTTCTAACGTGTGCTTGGAAATTATGCCTTTCCACATGTCCACACCTGGGGGGAGTGACAGGATGCCCTAGTAAGTTGGTTCCTATAGGGCTTGAGTTTCCACTTGAGGGTTTCATGAAAGGTCATCGTTCGTTCCCACCATACTTACCACTTCTCATATTTTTCCCTCTCATCCATCCCATACACTGGTTTGGGCATTGAGTTTGCCAAGTTAGAAAAGGGTTGTCCCTTACCTTGTGGGAAGAAGGGGCTAAATTCCCAGAGGGTAAAATTAGCTGGAAAAAAGATAAAATCCAAAAGAATGAAAACTTCAGATGCTTCGCCCAGGGATCCCCGAGAAAGCAATAAAAAGCTTCCCATCAAGAAACAGAGGGACCCATAAAAAAATAATAAAATCAAGACCTAGTTGTAGGATAGGGGTGTCATCATGAGCCAACCTATTAGGTCCATGGGCATGTAGAGGTATGACACTACCATTCAGTCGGTCACCACGCCAGGGTAGTGTCTCTTGGTGGCATGTCCAAGAGAAAGGGGGTCTCATCATGAGCCAACCTTCTCATCTCCATGAAATGCTTGTAGGTAACATTGTCACCACTGGTCACCACGCCAAGGCAATGTCCCCTAACTAGTCTCTTTAAAGAAAAAAAAAATAAGATAAAATGTAAAAGTCGTGAATGGGCTTGGAAACATTTGCATCCATGGCAAGGTGCATCTCACCCTCTTCAGAGGCACCCACAGGTAAGCTATACATTCCGCTATCATCACTGCACCCATTGTGTAGACATCCCTTACCACCTCATCCACTTACATGGCATGGATTTGTCTTCACCCGGAAGCAATACGCATCCAATGAGAACTAGCCCAATAGGACATTCTAGCATCCCCTCCAAATTTGACTTGTAGAATAGCATAACGTCTTTGAACACTTGTTTGGGAAAGGGAGTTTCATGCACATATTCAAATAACTTGATTATTAGATGTGATTGACATTTCTATGATCTCTGTGACTTATGAGCCCATGGAGGGAGTACTTGTTTTTGTTGCAAGGCCACACTCGACGAACAGGTACACATGGGGAGATGATTATTTTGGACCTCCATAGGGATAAAATCCCACCACATGGATGTTGAGACCCCAACGAGGAGCAAATATAGATCAAAGGTTTGCACCAGAGAGAGAGGAGGGCGTTCCACTAGAGACATCCCGACAGGCCTGGACCCAGGGGGGTCTTTCCCTTCTCACTATGATGTAGGCCTTGGAAGGCCCATAACATCACCCATGTGACCCATGACGTCACCCAACGTTTTGGACACTTTGGAGGTAGTTATGTGCCAAGTGGCACATGTGGTTTGATCCAGAGGCCCAAGGAGGCATAACACTTTGCTCTTTGAGGCCAACATTGCCCTAAAAAGACCTAGTGTCACCCTAAAAGGGAATGACATCACCTTTTCAGCTTGATTTAGGGTTTCATTATGTCATTTAATGTAAAAACTAGATATTACATGTAACTGGCCATGTCGGCCTTTTTGACTTAATTCTGGTCATTGAAACTGTATAAATAAGGGTTTTTGCCCTTGTATTTTTCCTCATATTTCACTCACACTTGGTGAGGTTTTAAATTTGCACCCTATTTGGGGTTACATGACTGAAAAGTGTGCACTTGTTGAAGGAGGCTAATTTGGACTATTTTGGCTATTTTCTTGGTGGATGTGTTCAATTAGGGTTTTTGCTTGATGATTCTTGATGAATGTAAGTAAGATTTCTACAATTCTTCTTCATTGAATGGTGATAGTTATGTTTATCTTGCATTTACATTAATATTATGAAATTTCTAGATTAAAACCCTAGGAAGCTAAGCACATGTGATTGTCCTTTCTTTAAGAGCTTTTACCTACTAGATTTTTCCAAGAAGCCAATTTTTTCTTGAAGCTTTTGCTAAGGGCCTCGCCATTGCAAAACCCTTGCACTTTTGCTTCATCCAAGATGTTATTTGCTTCATCTTTGAGATAAATAAGGAGGAAAAATACTAGGGCCTAGGTTTACCTACACCCTAGTAGCTATTTCCCCCCTATGGTTTCGTAGTTGAAGCCTTGGGTTACCAACACTTCAACTATTAGCCTATATTGTCTCTAGCTCTTCTACTATCATCTTTTCCTTCAACATTTGTTGCTACTTAAAAGACTCCATTTTTCCCTAAAGGCACTAATCTAAGACGTGTGTTATGAGGAAAATCTCTTTATGGCTAGGGGTAAACCACAACAGATGGAAATGACTACAGAAATCAACTCTAATCTCAAGTATGTTATATAAACAAATATGCTAACAAGAAAAGATAAAAGGCCTACCTCATCCAGATGTTCAATGAAGTCCACCATTGAGAACTTGACTGAAAGAAATATACCTGCAACTAGTCCTCAACAACCAAGAAACGCAAGCATATGGTGATAATATATGATGTTAGCACATTCAATAGAATAATCCATCAACATTCATAACAAACACACCCATGGAATAATAATTCAAATATTTGCAAGATATTAATTGTACGAGAAAAGAGTATTTCTATTAAGATATAATCAGTGGAAGTGAATGAATTACAAACTTCTGTGTCAGCATTGTTCGGAACCAAGAAAATAAGTTCCTTCCAGTTGGGCCTCCACCACTTCAATCCTCCACTAAAGGCAAGCTCATATAAGAGAGACAATGAAGTTCTCAATCAGTAGGGGAAGAGATTGGGGGATGAACAATGTGTTTAGACTTAAAGGACAAAGGGATGGAGACTTAATGTGAGGTGAATAATTTCTCCAGAGTAACTTTGCTCTCAAAGTTGAATTCTTTCTCCTCTTTCCATAGCTTGCATTTGGCCCATTTATTGCCTTCAAATGGAACTGAAGGGTCGAGTCGAAACGTTTACAGTATATGGAAGGCCAAGGATCATTGATCTCGTGAAGTGACATGGAAACCCAACACCATTTTTCAAATTTGGGCACATTTCCCGATGTACAGGGGTTGTAGTGGTGAAACTTGTGTATATGCATGATGTATAGTAGGCAAGGCACGTATATTTGGAAAAATGTTGTCTTTAGCTTTGGGATTTGCAAAAAAGGGACTTCAAGTATGCATAGGGAAATGGAAAAAGGCCTTTTGTGCAAGATTGCATGGGGTGAGGAAAATATTGCTATAAAAGATTCCCCCTAATGTGTGAGGTCAGAGGAGTATCTTCGATGGCCGAAATACATTATAAAAACCCAGAAGTGGAGTAATGGGGACCCAGGTAGAAGAACTAGTTGCTCATTACAATTTGTATTGACTTTGCATACATGGCTGCCAATTTGAATTACACTGCAGATCCATGTGAAAATATACCAAACAACTGTCCATGGCCATGGATAGTAAAATAAAAATGTGTTTACACGCCGAAGGCTATCATGGTCACTAACAAGGCCCAGTAAGACTAGTCTCAAAATAAATCTGAAGATGTTTGTATACAATGGAGTACAATATGATCTCCCATGATCAATGAAGTCACACAAGTACTAGTCCAATGAAAAGGTAGTAACAACTCAGGAAAATTGTGGCTACAAACTCATGTCTTCAAGTGTTCTACACAATCCTCCAAAGGTGAAAGTCTACATCATGTGAATAAAGGATTTGAGGTCAAACACAATGAGACTCTGTTTGATTATCGGTCATTGAGGTATACCGTTAACAAACGCGAGACATCCTACCGATGATGAAAGTAGGTATCAAGGCACTGAGTACATTCTTACAAGTGTGAATAAAGGATTTGAGGTCAAACAATTGAAGAATCCATCAATCAGGAGACATTGATGTATTCCCAACTTTCGATGGCGAGAGATTTTTCCACTAATGACTGCAAGCCTCTAGGTACTCATAGGACTCTAGGTCTCATTTCCATAATAGATGAGATGAATTTGATGGAAGGAGACCCGCTAAAAGGAGAGCATTAAGGAATCTCTCATTATTCAGCACGACGTACAAAGCAGGAGCTTGATGATTTGGAGGAAATCAGACAAAGAACATGTTCACGAACCAACAACCCTGTGTGTCTTTCGTGTGTGCCAAGTGCAAGCGGTACACAAAAAAGACCCTCTGAATAGCATCCAATGAGGAAAATTGTTGACAAAGGCGAGGAAACCACCAAAAAACATAGATGTAGACTTTCTTTTAGATGGCTTGAAACCATAATCTACTTACAACATTGTACCCAGATTCAAAACACCAATCTTCTACAATGAAACACAATCCCAATACACTAAATCCATATTCAGGGCACCAATGTTTAATAGTTGCACTAAAGCAGAAATATTTTTCCCACTCAAAAACAACTTTAACATGGGAATTT
>ML784613.1:191852-204467 GCA_009831015.1 Picea engelmannii
TCATCACCTCTCTAAGAGGTGGGGGACATTACAGTCTCCCCTGCTTGAAATTGCTTGTCCTCAAGCAATTCCAAACCTGCTTCTCTAACCACATGCTCCGGCTCCCAAGTGGCATCCTCAATGGGTAAATCCTTCCACCTGATTAGATACTCCTTAATGCTTCGGTTTCAGATCCTCTTCTCTCTGACTTATAACACCTCCTCTGGAGTCAAAACAAGTTGTCCCTCCTCATCCATGGGAGGTGTTAGCAACAATTTTTCTATCGGGGCACAAAGGTACACAGGTGTGCAGGATTGCCCAGGAAGCACCCAAGCGCAACACGGAGGAACCCCTTTTCAGTTACAATTCGAGTGAATGGGCGAAGTTTTGCTGACAACCACCGAGATCCACCTATAAAGTTGATCAACGGTCGTCAGGATTTTGGGGCTGCCAAGTTGCCCCGGGGTTAATGCAAGAGATAGCTCCAATAATTCAAGACAAATTTGGGTCGTCTGATCCAATTGGGACAGGTGGCTTCCAGTCGGTGTATCGGGAATCGGAGTTTCAGGAAACAAGGAGCCTCTCATTCATTGCAGTTGAGATTGTCGATCGGCGAAATTTCGAAAGCGCCTAAGGAGCCGAGCCCATGGTCCTAGTGATAAAGTCACTTCAAGCGAGCCTGTAAATGAGGGTGGCTCCCTTTTAAATATCGAATGCCCCCTCGTCCATTCATCCTAAGGACGCGTGGCACAAGATCTGGCCGCATTTTCCCCGTGGACGAAGTTGAAAATTTTCCCCAGGATTAAACGACATTGAGCCTCTGATTCCAAAGGTGCATCGGGTATCGGAGCCTTTGAATATTGCTACTGTGCACCTGGTGACTCCATTGTGACAACCCTGCTGGGGATAACCTGCTCTGTTAATTGTGGCTTTCAGAGGCAGACACACGCGGTCTCATCCACAGCTGCCTCTAGCTACACCCGAAACTGATCCGAAGGTGGTTCTCAGAAAAGGAAAGAGCTCTGAAGAAGAAGCTTCCATCGCCGAACCAGGTAATCTGCCATCTCCTTCTATAGGAACTCCATTTTCTCCTCCTCAACTTCTTAATAGATCTCCTTCAGAGGTTTCCCGTTTCCTGAATTTTGGGAGTTTTCCTGCTGAGTTTTCCCCTCTTGGTCTGGGATTGGAGGGAGAAATCCTTGTCACTCCCCTCTCCTCTGAATCTATACCTTGGCATAGACCCAGGACCACAGAAGATTTCCCCACTCATGCACAAAGAAAAACACCTGCTGACTTGAGCTCGTTAGCTTTCTCCTTAAATCCTCTCTTGTTTCCCACTCCACTTCAAGACTCATCCCCAGTAGCCCCTTCGCGAGCTCCTTCTCCTCCAAGCTCTCCTTCACCTAATATTCCTATGGCTGGTGCTAATCCCCCTCTGAATAGAATGGATTCCATAGTTTCTGCCAGATATTCTCCCTTAATCCTACCCCATCCTATGAATCCTCTCCCTGCTGGAGACTACTTGAAGTACATGCCCAAGTTTGCTGGGGAAGGAGACATAACTGCGGAAGAGCATTTGGCTGCTTTCTACAGTTATGCAGACAACCTGATTATTGAAAATGAAGATGTCTAGATGAGAGTCTTCGTCCAGAGCCTAGATAGCGAGGTCAGGAAATGGTTTAGAGGATTGGCCCCCAGATCTATTGCTGGGATCGAAGCCCTGGATAATGCTTTCCTGCGGAAGTGGGGCGACAGGAAAGATTTCATGTATTACATGACAGAGTTTGGATCTTTGAAGAATATGGATGGGGAGTCTGTCTCCAACTTCTCCAAAAGATTTAATAAGATGTATAATAAAATTCTCGCCGAAATAAAACCCTCAGAAGCCTCGGCCAAAATTTCTTATGCTAGTGCGTTTGGCCCCGATTTCTGTCTTTTTTTGAGAGAAAGAAGAGCCACCTCCTTAGCTCAAATGCAAGATGCGGCCATAGAGGTGGAATCCAATGTATTAGCAGCTGACAGAATGAGGAGAAAGGCCGACGCAAACAGAAGAAAGGGAAGGTCGGAAGTCTCAACTTCTGGCCCATTGGTCCCCCACCCTCAAGTGGATGAACTGACCAGGATGGTGAAGTCTCTGTCTGCAGAGATGCAGAGAATGAAAGTGGAAGGGAGGCAAGAATACAAGGGCCCCCAAAATGCTGAAAAGGGAGGAGGTTTCAGGAGGCCAAACAATATTAATTCCCCGACTGTAAAAAGGGAGAAAGGAAGAGACAAAGAAGACCAGAAGATTCAGGCCCCTTTTCAAAATAATTTTGTGACTGAGGGGGAAGAAGGGGAAACAGATGAGTTTGATCCTGAAATCCATTGCTTTGGAGACACTCCTCTTTTTCCTCATCTCACTCAATCATCATACGAGGAGTCTCTCATGGACAGTCAGCTAAATGAACTGAGCAAATGAGACAAGGCTAGTGGCGGCCAAGGCAGGTATGATCTGCGTTCCAAGAAAAGGACAGTAGCGCCTGATGTTCCTGAGCGGTCCACTAGAATAGAGAAGCCTACTTATGAAGAAGCATATAGTCACAGAGGTAAGAAGACCTAACCCCTCTCTCCCATTATCCAGAGTCATGCTCCTGAAATAAGAGAAATCCCAAAGCTCTCATCTTCTTTTAATTTCGAGCATGAAATTCAAAAAATCAGAATCCATGTGCCCCTGACAGAATTGATTAAACATGAAGGGTTCAATAAATGCTTCTCTGATATTTTACAGTTTGAGGTCTCATGCCTTCCCACGGACTCCATCAATTTACAAGATGAGAAGCCTACAGTTATTCTAGGTCCTATGGTAGAACATAGGAATGACTCATCCCCTCCCTTCTACACTTCCTTGAACATACATGACAAGGTATTGCACAATTTCTTGATGGATTTGGGGGCTTATCACAACCTTATGCCCAAAATTGTCATGGAAGATCTAGGACTAGAAGTCACTTGAGCTTATCATGACCTCTATTCCTTTGACTCCAGGAAAGTTCAATGTCTCGGGGTGATCAAAGACTTGGTCGTGACCTTGTTCCTGTTGCCCATGAAAAGTGTGGTCATGGATATTGTAGTAGTTGACGTTCCCCCCAAGTTCGGTATGTTGTTATCAAGATCTTGGATAAAAAGACTGGGGGGGACTTTGCAGATGGACCTCACATATACTACTATCCCATTGTTTGGAGGAGAGCATAGAAGGCTATACAGAGAAGCCCAACTGGCCTATATAATCAACGATGAATCCAACCCTACCAATCATCCCATCTTTGCCTTGGACACTGATTTAGGCTCCAGTTTACTACAACTCACCCATGCCCCCGAGCCTCCTCTCAAACTCATAAAGTAGTCCACCATTTCCCCTAAACTTCCTCCCTCCATCACCCTCATCTGGAAAATGTTCTTTGATGGAGCCTCTTCCAGGGAAGGTGCGGGTGTTGGGGTGTTTTTTGTGTCACCTTCTCAGGAAACCATATCTCTATCGTACAAACTAGAATTTGAAGCTACCAACAATGTGGCCGAGTATGAGGCTCTTGTTCTGGGATTAAGAGCTGCAAGGGAAATGGGAATTCAATAGGTAGTAGTGTTCGGTGATGCAGACTTGGTAGTCCATCAGATCAGAAACACTTATCAGGCTAAGCATCCTCGACTCAGAAGCTACAGAAATGAGGTATGGGACCTAGTTGACAGTTTCTTCTCAGCATTTAACATTTCTTTCATCCCAAGAGAGGAGAACATGATGGCAGACTCCTTGGCTACATCAGCAAGTAATTTCAAAGTACCCTTTCTGCCTAAATTCAGATATGATGTGGAAGTGAAATACATGCCCTCCATACTTGACAACGTCAAACATTGGAAGGCATTCGAGGATGATCTCGAGATCAAGAAGTTCTTGGAGACTGTCGAAGAATTTTCAGAGATGCACATCGACCAAGACTCTGTCTCTGAAGAAAAGCTTGGTGGGGATAATTTTCTGAATAATATTGCAGAGCGTAACATTGTGTAGATGTCCAGCAATCATATTCCTTGTCAGCAACAACAACATCCATCCCATCAGCCTGGTCCTTCAGCAACAGTGGGTCTTTCTCCATGAGGTAATGAGTCTGGGTATCATGGTATGTGTCACTCTAATTCTCAAAACATTTGAATATGTGCATTTAATTAATTTTTTCTTTTGACGAGTGCTTGGAATTTATGCCTTTCCACTTGTCCACACATGGGGGGGGAATGAAAAGATTCCCTAGCATGTTGGTTCTCTTAGGATTTGAATTGCCACTGGGTGGTTTTATGAAAGGTCATCGTCCATTCCCACCATACTTATCATTTTTCATCATTTTCCCTCTCATCCATCCCCTACACTAGTTCGGGCATTGGGTTTGCCAATCTAGCAAAGGGTTGTACCTTACCTTGTGGGAAGAAGGGGCTAATGACCTAGAGGGTAAAAGTAGTTCGCAAAAGATAAAATCCAAAAGAACAAAACCTTTAGATGCTTCCCCCAGGGATCCCTGAGAAAGCAATAAAAATATTCTTAGCAAGAAACAGAGGGACCCATTAAATAATAAAATCAAGATCTAGTTGGAGGATAGGGGGTCTCATCATGAACCAGCCTGCATATCCAAGCCTCAGATTTCCCCTCTGATTAATGGGCGCCCAACAAGCTTCTTCAAAAGTTCTAGAGGGTTGAGGCAAGGTTGCCCACTTTCTCCCCTCCTCTACATAATTATGGCAGAAACTCTTGGAAGGCAGCTGGAAAAGGATCGCGCCTCCAAAGACGTTCTTAGTATCAAAATCGCTCGGGGGACAAAGAGAGTAAACCACTCGCAGTTCACTGATGAAACTCTCCTCATTGGAGGTGCCTTCATTGTGATAGCCAAGAGATTCAAAAATGATCTGGACTATTTCACCCAGGCCTCGGGAGCCCTCATAAATAGTGCCAAATCCAATGTCTACACCTGGAACACTCCCCCAAGAACAACTCACTTAATAGAAAACATCTTTTGTTTCCCTCTCATAGAAAAATGGCAAACCTTCAGATACCTTGGAATCCCATTCTATCTTAAATCTCTTCCTAATTCAGCCTAGAACCAAATCCTAGACAAAATAAAAAACAAGTTGGATCAATGGGGTGCTTTCTGGCTCAATCTGCCCGGTCGAACTGTGCCTTTAAAATTAGTCCTCTACGATCTCCCCATTTTTCAATTCTCCTCTCTTCTTGCACCCCTGAGCATTAAAATCTCGATCTCCCGTCTCCTAAGATGTTTTCTCTGGGAAGGGGGAAAGATTGAAACAAAAAAATTCCACCTTGTCAACTGGGATATTGTAAAACATCCAAAAAAAATGGAGGCATGGGAATAAAAGACCCTACCCTCTCCAACTTGGCTATGGGAGAAAAAATCTTATGGAATCTCATTTCGGGAAGGACGGACTAGTGGAAAACAATACTCTTGAAGAAATACCTAGCAGGGGGTAGATTCATGTGTTTAGAATAACAACACTCCCTGAACAATGGCTATCCAATCGGAAAGCTTCTCTCTGCCTTCATTCCCCTCATTAAAATCCATCTCACCTGTATACCTGGGAATGGTAGAAAAATCCTTATTGGAGTAGACAACATCATGGGAAAGTCGCCACTTTGGCTGCACATTCATCTTTGTCCACTCATTAATTGGCTAGACTTGCAAGGCAAGAAATACATCTCTGATATATATTTATGGAATGTTGATTTGGGCGAATGGATAGGATGGAACCTTCAAAATATCCCAAGCAATCTTCAGGATGCAACTCATCAGTTCAAGGTCTTTTGAGAGGTTGCGCCCCCATTCACAATGCGCTAAAATACATGAGAGGTTGGGTGATCCGGATATTATGAGCAGAACAAAATGAATACAGATTATTAACAGGTGCTTAACACAAAATAACAGAGATACAGTCAAATTGGTTTTCAATTCAATAATGAAATAAGCTAAAAACTGTAAAATGCAGTGGAAACAAGTTTGCTGTAATGGTGGTGGCTTTTCTCTGAGAAGAGATATGATGGTTGCTCTCATTCACAAGAATATCATTACAATGAGGCTCTTAAGGCCTTTTTACAATCAGTAGGAATGTCAAAAACCCTAGACATCCAAAAACCTAACCCTAGGAGATGAAGCGCCAAAAGTCATGTGGGCCTCGTTTGGGTAAGTTAGTGCATCAACTTCCCGAGGTCGTATCTTTTGCATACGATCTCCGTTTTAGGCATATGCTAGCCCTTTGGAAAGGTATCATAGAGGAGATTCATTTTAGGTGCAATATTGAATGAACTTAAATATTGAAAACTTGTTTTCCCAAAAAAACATCGTTTAGGGCCTCAAAACAGCTCCAGAAGTGAAAACTGCTATAAATAGTAAATTGCCAAAATTTTCAGAAAATTGTTTTGAGGCAGTTGGAAAAGGTGGGTGGCCACATATATCCATTTGGATCAATCCTCCCTCCTTAGGAATAAATGGTCTCCATTTCATTGAGGTCCCCCATGAGATGAGGAAATCTCTGTTGAATTTGGTCCTGGGTGAACCACTTACCTTGGTGCAGGAGTTGCCCTGCTTTGACAACTCGATAAAGTTGGATCATTTGTTGTCAAGTTCCCTTGATATGTGTGTCCACAATCTGATCATTGAATGCCTGTTGTATGCAGTCGGGGTTGATCTATGTTGGTGTCATTTGTTATGCTACTTCTGAGGTGTCCAATAATGGTGAAAATAATGGCGAAGGAGATCCATGTTGAACACTGGGTGCAGGCCAAGGAAAGGAGGAATGTTGAGCTCAAAATCATTATCCCCCATGGCTTTGGTGATAGTGTACGACCCATAACGGAGTGGGTGAATCTTCCGATGGGGTCCTGTAAAGTGTTCTTTCTGCAAGTGCAACCAAACTTTGTCGTCCACCTGAAACTTATGTGGCACCCGATGTTGATCATGGCATTGTTTGTACTTGTCATTGGACTTCTATAGGATACCCTAAACCTGTTGGAAGATGTGATGTATCCGCTCAATGAACCGGTTGGATTTTTCAGCTTCAGTTGGTGTAGGAGATGAGTCGATCGAGGTGACCGTAAGGGGAAGTGCAACATCTATGGGAGCCAATGGTTGGAATCCCAACCCCACCTAAAAGGGGTTGTGGCCAGTTGAGCTATGTAAGGCTCAGTTGTAGCTATGTTGGACATAGGGAAGGCTCTCATCCCATGTGCAAGGGTGCTTTGAATTATACATGCAAAGGATATGCATAATCATTCGATTTACAACCTCGGTTTGGCCATCTGTATGGGGGTGGAAGGCCGTGGATTTGGTGAGCTTGGTGTCCAGCAGTGACCAGAGGCTCGACTAGAATGTGTTGAGAAATTGACTATCTAAATATGATACAATGGTTTGTGGGATTCCAAAATGTACCCAGGCCCATTCAAAGAAGAGCTTGGCAGTGGCCTTTGATGTGATGCTCTTCTTGCAGGCAACCAAAATCGCCATCTTAGAAAAGCGATCAACAACCACAAAAACATAGTCATTTCCCCACTTGGTGGATGGGAGGCCCGACATGTAGTCCATTGAGATGGATTCCCATGGCCTGTCAGGAGTAGGATGAGGGGTGTACAAACCCTGTTTCTTAGTGGTCGGTTTGGCAATAGCGTAGGGAGTGCAGGACCTAATATACTTGTTGATTGCCTGTCGAAGTTTCGACCAATAGAAATGTTTCTGTAGCATCGCCATTGTCGTTTCGACGCCAAAGTGTCCTACCACCCGACTGTAGTGGGATTCCCAGATCAACTTCCCTCACTTTCTTTATGGAACAAAGATATGGCCCATACGACACAACAACCCATCCTGAAGATGGAAATTATCGACAACTCTGTTTGCACCCAACATTTGGTAGGTGGTGGAAAAGTTAGGGACTGTCTCGTAGAGTTGGGGCCATCCATAGGTCTCATGGCCACAAGATTCTAGCACCGTGGTGAGTGTCATGATTGGCAGTCTACTGAAGCAATCAACAATGTGATTGGTGCTTCCTGTTTTATACTTGATGTTGAGGTGGAATTGCTGCAAGTATGTGGACCACTTTTGATGGTGGTCATTCTGCAATTTTCCCCATGTATGCATGAACTGTAGTGGCTTATGATCAGTGTGGATGACTGTCTCCTTCCCAAGAATGTAATGTCTCCACTGGCGGTAGGCTTGCACAACGGAGTACATTTCTTTGTCGTAAGTAGGGTACTTACGGATAGTATCTGACAGTGTCTCACTTTGAGAGGCCACAGGGTGGTTGTGCTGAGTGAGAACGATGCCCACAGCATAGTCTGAAGCATCTGTCTCGATCTCAAAGGGTTGTTGCAGGTATGGTAGTGAAAGTACTAGGGATGAGCACAAGCGTTTCTTCAAATCATCGAACTCTTGTTGTTAGGACCGGCCCCATGCAAATTCTGCCTTACCACCACCCATGTTTATTTGGATGAGGGCCCATGCAATATGGGAGAATCCCAACATGAACCTATGATAGAAATTGGCAAGGCCCAAGAAGCTCTAAAGCTCAGTGAGTGTGGTTGGGGCTGGCCAGTCACAAATGACTTGGATCTTGGCTGGATCCACATGTACGCCATGATGATCAATGATGTATCTCTGGTAATGGACCATGTCCATGCCGAAGGAGAATTTTTCCAAGTTGGCATATAGCTTGTGTTGTCCTAGGGTGTGCAGAACCTGTTGAATATGTTGCAAGTGTTCGGCCCAAGTCTTGTTGTAAATTAGAATGTCATCTAGATAAACCACTACAAAAGTATTGGTGAATGGTTGCAGGATATCATCCATCATCCTCATGAAAGTGGTTGGAGCATTTTTCAAATCAAAGGGCATGACCAACCATTCCAAAAGGCCTTCCTTTGACTTGAATGAGGTCTTCCATACATCTGTCTGTTCTATCGGGACCTGGTGGTAGCCAGACTTCAGATCAATCTTACTGAATTATTTGTCCCCCATGAGTTGATCAAGGAGGTCGTTGATTCGGGGAACCGAGTACTGATTTCTGACTATGATTTTATTCAGAGCCCAGTAATCAATACAGAGTCACTAGGTTCCATCTTTCTTCTGTACCAGCACAATTGGGCTCCCACAAGGTGATGAGTTGGGATGGATGTGCCCTTTGCGGAGAAAATCTTGGATCTGTGTCTTGATCTCCTCATTCTCTAACAAAGAGCAATGATATACTGCCCATTGGGCAGTGGTGCGTCGAGGGTCAGATCGATGGGTTGCTTGACCTAGTAGTGCAGAGGTACCCTTGTAGGTGAGGAGAAGATATCTGAGTATTCTTCCACGACCTTATCTACTTGCTTTTGTTGTGTGGAGAGGTTGGTCGCAGAGACCCTAGATGTGGCTATGATCTTTCTCTTATTCTAAGAGTGAATCAGGAAGAAGACAAACTTTCCCGTCTGAGAGATGACCTTCCTGCATTTCCTAGCATAGATCAAGGAAATAGCACTAGGTGGGACTGCCTCAGGTATCTTGTACAATTTCCTGTTCAAAGTAATAATAACACTATGAGGCCTAGACTCATATACATCATGACATTTCCATAAATAAGGTTGGCCCAAAAGAACATCACAAAATTTGAGAGGAGAAACATCACACAATACCTCGTCTTTGAAGGGCTTGATGTCGTACGACAATCGACACTGTTGGATGACGCAGAGATCGCTTCCTTGGCAGAGGCATCCAATGGTGTAGTGTTGCGCGTGCAATGTTGTTGGTAGGGCCAACCGCTTGATGAACTCTGCTAAGATGAGGTTCTTTTGGCTACCGCTATCAACAATGAAGTGCAACGGGGTGCCTTTTATCCACATCTGTGAATGGAAGAGGCACTCTCCTTCTTCTGGATCGTCTAGTTCACCAGGTTGGAGTTTGGTGGTAGAAACGGTGGCACTGGGTTCCGCATCAATGATGCGTCTTCCCCTTTCTGGTTCTGACTCAAAGTTAGAGTCTGCATCTGATTCAAAGGATTTCACTTCGGCCACTAGCGACTACTTTGAGTGACAGTCAGCAGTGTTATGCCAAGGGCTCTTATGGAAGTCGCACTACTTCCCGGTATCTTTCTTTGTCTTTCCGGTGTCCTTGTTTTCTTATGGCTTGGACTGGTTCTCCTGATATTGTCCATATTTTCTTTGTCCTTTGTTTTGTGGGTTGGGGCCACCCTTTCCTGGCTTTTTTTGTGAGGGGTTCCTAGGCCCAAATTTTCGCATCTTTTGTTTGAGCTTCTGCTCGATTTTGACGGCATATCGGTAGGTCGCACCCAAGGATGAGATGTCTAGAAATTCCATTTCAGTCTGGATGTACCTATGCAGAGCACCGCAATACTTTAGCACCAAAGGTCGCTCTGAATATTTGATACCCAACTTGGTGTGCAAGGTATGGAAGATATTTTTGAAATCTGACACTGCTTGGTCTCTTTCTTTCCGCAGTGTGGTCCATTTGGTATATAGGTCGTCATAACTTCCGACAAGGTAGTATTGTTCCTTAATAGAATCCCTGAAGGATTCCCATGTGGTCATGACCTGAAAATAATGAGGGTTCCTCTATTTCCTTTTGCTCACAGAAATTTTCCCACCAATCTTTGACATGGGGAACGAATTTGAGGAGTGAAAAAGTAATCTTTTCTCTATTCGAAAAGTTATAGACAGAAAAATACCCTTCTAGTAGATTCAACCACTTGTCTACAACATCTGCATCTATCTGGCCTTCAAATATAGGAATATCGAATTTTATTTTTACGTTGAAGGGGGTGACGCCTCCGTTCAAAGAAGATGTGTCGCATGTTGGTATCCGCCGAAGGATTTGCACAAAAATATCCATCATCTCGTTCCTTTGTTGCGTGAGGGATTCCTCAATCAACAGTTTGAAAGGATCTCATGTCCTATCATCTTTATTTTCTCCTGCCATGAGAGGTCACTTGGGCGTGTGAGAGCTTTTGTCCTCAAGAGGAACAAGCTCGAGACCCAACTCTTTGTACTCTGACCTCGTTGGGGACATGCATTAAGACGACAAGGAGAAGACCGCTCTAATACCACTGATACGGATTTTATGAGAAAAACGAAATGAATACAGATTATTAACAGGTGACTAACAAAAAATAACAGAGATACAATAAAACTGGTTTTATATTCAATAACAAAATACACTAAAAACTGTAAAATGGAGTGGAAACAAGCTTGTTGGAATGGTGGCAGCTTATCTCTGAGAAGAGATGTGATGGTTGCGCTCATTCACAAGAAGATGATTACAATGAGGCTCTGAAGGAATTTTTACAATAAGCAGGAATTTCAAAAACCCTAGACATCCAAAAACCTAACCCTATGAGATGAAGCGCCAAAAGTCATGTGGGCCCCGTTTAGGTAAGTTAGTGCATCAACTTCCCAGGGTCGTAACTTTTGCATACAATCTCCGTTTTAGGCGTACGATAGACTGTTGGAAAGGTATCATTGAGGAGATTCATTTTAGGTGCAATATTGAAGGAATTTACATATTTCAATCCTTTTTTCCCAAGAAACATTGTTTAGGGCCTCAAAACGGCTCCAGAAGTGAAAACTGCTAAAAATAGTAAATTACCAAAATTGCCAGAAAACTGTTTTGAGCCAGTTGGAAAAGGTGGGTGGCCATCGATATCCATATGTATCATTGGGGCATTGGGATATGATATTTTAATCAATTTTATTCACATCTTCTCTCCCAAACAGATCTCCTCCCCAAAGATAAGATCTAGAATTTCCTCTAGAACAATGACAACCCTCCTAAGGTAAATTTGTTTTGTTGGATAGGTGCACATGGAAAATTACTTATAGGTGAAAATATTCTCAAAAGGAACATACACGATCCTTTCATATGTGAGCTATGTCGCAATGCATAGGAAACCTCTCAGCATATTTTCCTTCATTGCCCCTATGTCATCTCTGTATGGAAAGCAACCCTCCAAGGCCTCCAAAACAAAATCATATGGTCGTCCCAACCAAAAGAGTTATTCTCAAATTGGAATTCCCTGTATCATGGCTCCCTAAAAAAAAGCCTCTCTTCAAAGACTTATTTAAATACTTACCGAAGTACATTTGTTGGAAAATTTGGCTCTCCCGAAATAGGGCCATCTTTTCCAACCTTCACTCCACCCCAGATCTTGTAGCTAAAAAATGTGTAGCCCTTCTGAAAGAATTATTTCTTTCCAAATCCAAACCCATCTCCTTCACCCTCTCATCCACCTTAGAATCTGATTGGATCTCCTCTTTTTTCCCCTCCATCCCTCCTATTGGCCACCCTCCCCCTCTAACGAGATCCTCCTGGCAACTTCATGATGACTCTGAGTTCTTACACTAGCAGGAGCTTACAGAGCTTCAAAGGGAAACTCTGAGGTGGCAGGAGCAGGAGCGGTCATCATTTTCCCACGAGGAAATCAAATACTCACCTTCCACTGGAGCCTCGAAATTGCATCCAATAACCAATTCGAAGCTTACACTCTGTATCAAAGCCTTCTTCTCGCCAAAAATACGAACATCCACTCCCTTTCGGTCATTGGTGATTCTAAGATAATAATAAATCATGCCTGCAA
>ML784613.1:244931-256870 GCA_009831015.1 Picea engelmannii
GGCCTCCAAATGATCTGAAACTCTCCAAGAATATAGATCGGTCTATGAGAATCCCATGGGAGAAGTTTTGGACTCAGATCTCAAGCAGATCTCCCTAGATCTGAGTTTTACTGAATCACAGGATGTCCCTTATGGCTCCAAGACGTCCCAATCTGCAGAAAAATGTAGAATGATGATAACCCTCCAGAAAATCCCTCAAACTGATGGTCCTGCCCCTACAAACAAAACCCAACTATCGGAATGGATCCAAGCCCTCGGGATAAGCTGGATCGAACCTCCCTCTATATGATGGTGCACCCTTGATGGAAACACAAGACCAATACGGCCTGCTACGTTCTGAAGCGCTAGATGGAGATGGGATGAGACTAGAATGGTGTGGAGGAGTCTTTCATCCCTGAGACCAAGCTGCGGAACAAGGTGAGTGGATATTTCACCACTTAGTTGCTCACAAGGGTTTGTACAACAAACCCCCAAACTGAATGCTCAAGAGAAATAGAAAATGCTAATCCAAAACCAGAATGAGTAATAGGTGCACCCCAGCCTCTTACTTATACTTTTCCTTCTAATTATTTGTTGAGTTAGGTTAACTCCCAGGGTTAATCATCTATTCTTCTGTTGAGTTATCTTTTACTCCTTTATCCTTTTCGTTTCTTAAGTCAACTTAAAAATATAACTTTTAACTTCTTGACTTTTCCCCCCCTCAGTGTGAGACTATGACCTAGTGGGGGTGCCCAGGCCACTGAGTCTCCTCGTCACCTCTCTAAGAGGTGGGGGACATTACAGTCTCCCCTGCTTGAAATTGCTTGTCCTCATGCAATTCCAAACCTGCTTCTCTAACCACGTGCTCCGGCTCCCAAGTGGCATCCTCAATGGGTAAATCCTTCCACCTGATCAGATACTCCTTGATGCTTCGGTTTCAGAGCCTCTTCTCTCTAACTTCTAACACCTCTTGTGGAGTCAAAACAAGTTGTCCCTCCTCATCCATGGGAGGTGTTAGAAACAATTTTGCTATCGGGGCACAAAGGTACACAGGTCTACAGGATTGCCTAGGAAGCGCCCAAGCGCAGCACGGAGGAACCCCTTTTCAGTTACAATTCGAGTGAATGGGCGAAGTTTTGCTGACAACCATCGAGATCCACCTATAAAGTTGATCAACGGTCGTCGGGATTTCGGGGCTGCCAAGTTGCCCCGGGGTTAATGCAAGAGATAGTTCCAATAATTCAAGACAAATTTGGGTTGTCTGATCCAATTGGGACAGGTGGCTTCTAGTTGGTGTATCGGGAATCGGAGTTTCAGGAAACAAGGAGCCTCTCATTCGTTGCAGTTGAGATCGCCGATCGACGAAATGTCGAAAGCGCCTAAGGAGCCGATCCCATGGTCCTAGTGCTAAAGTCACTTCAAGCGAGCCTGTAAACGAGGGCAGCTCCCTTTTAAATATCGAATGCCCCCTCATCCATTCATCCTAAGGATGCGTGGCACTAGATCTGGCCGCATTGGTTTTCGGCAATCGCAAGTTCGAAGGGTAAAAGTTTCGTATCACTTTGTATCACGAAACCCCGAACCCTGAAGCGCCGAAAGAGCCCAGGATCGGGCCCACAGTATCAAGGAGCAATCTCAGTCGTCCATCTGAAGCAGACACCTGGCGCGCGATTGAGCTCCTCCCTGATTCTCCCATCACGAGTTCAAGGAGAAAAGTGTGGCATCATCGTATCCCTGATGCACGAAGTAGCGAGAGAATCTTGGGCCTGGGGCCCATAGCAGTATCGGGTGAGATGAGGACCTTCAGATTTCAAGAACGTGTGGCGCCCTATTGAGCTGTTTCGGCGTTTCGCCCATCGCGACTATGATAAGAAAGGATCAACTCCTTCCTATTCACGAATGCTGAAATCGCTTATGGGAATAATAGCACAGGGTCACAGCCCATGGTCACCAAGAAAGAAAGGAGTTGTGCGAAAAGGGGCCAAAGGTGTCAAGTCCAGTCGTCGAAGGGATTATCGTGATTTACAGGTGCCATCGAATACGATTCCACTCCTGGTTTCCGCTTGGAGTAAATGAAGTCAGGAACGAGTGGATGAAACCTCCTTTCATTCATTAAGTGAAGGGATGGAGGGTCTGGCAAGTCATCTGCCCGAAGACGTCTTGTGTATCGATTTTCTCAAAGAAACTACACCGAAGTCCTCGACTCAACAGATAAGTTTGCGCACGTTAGCCAAACACTTAATGGCTCAGCTACCCTCCTCACATTATCCATGCGTAGTTAAGGTGGCGCTTAAAGAAAGATGTCAGTATGATTTTGACTGAGGGGACACCAAGCTTTGGGTGACTGGGCACACCTATGTGAGGGGAATTTTCCTGAGCATATAGGCTGAGTTTTTGTATTTTGGTAGGGATCGATGGTTGAGCAAAGCTCCCAATTGTAAGGTTTTGATGAAGCATTGGTCGCTCTGGTTTATGTGTAAGGCATTTGAGATTTCTTACTTTATGGATGTCAGCTTCCCTTCCATCTCCTTGTTTACTGTGTTTGAACAACTCAGAATTGGAGGATCCAGACGAGTTGTGAATGTTATAGGATGATGTAGGTTGGATCATGGTAATAGTCACATTGTTTCTAATCAGTTCTTGTGATGTTCTCAGTGCTGAAACAACTTGGAATTGAAGGATTCAGTCGAGTCGCCCCTCAGCTCCTTGAAGCTCTGGACCAAGAGGATCTTGGCTTCCGATTTTTTCATCCTCAAGCTTCCGAAGGCCTGTTTCCCAAGGCAGTCTTTCTCACCCTCCTCACAAGTCTTCCTTCTACCACCCTTTAATCATTTACTGACAGAAGTTGGATCAAGACCTCCCTTGCTTTCTACATACCAAGCCCAGTTTCCTGAGTTAAAGCTATATTTTCTTGAGTTTTCACCCATCTGATCACCCCATTAAATAAATCGTGACATAAAACTGATGGGCGTTGGGAAATTCTCCTACAAGCAATCCAGGAGTGACTTCTGACGCTAAAATATCTGGCGCCGTTGCCGGGGACGAAGTTGAAAATTTTCCCCGGGATTGAACGACATTGAGCCTCTGATTCCGAAGGTGCATCGGATATCAGAGCCTTTGAATATTGCTACTGTGCACCTGGAAACACCATTGTGACGACTCTGTCGGGGATAACCTGCTCTGTTAATTGTGGCTTTCAGATGCAGACACACGCGGTCTCATCCACAGCTGCCTCTAGCTACACCCGAAACTGATCCGAAGGTGGTTCTCAGAAAAGGAAAGAGCTCTGAAGAAGAAGCTTCCATCGCCGAACCAGGTAATCCACCATCTCCTTCTATAGGAACTCCATTTTCTCCTCCTCAGCTTCTTAATAGATCTCCTTCAGAGGTTTCCCGTTTCCTGAATTTTGGGAGTTTTCCTATTGAGTTTTCCCCTCCTGGTCTGGGATTGGAGGGAGAAATCCTTGTCACTCCCCTCTCCTCTGAAGCTATACCTTGGCATAGACCCAGGACTACAGAAGATTTCCCCACTCCTGCACAAAGAAAAACACCTTCTGACTTGAGCTCGTTAGCTTTCTCCTTAAATCCTCTCTTATTTCCCACTCCACTTCAAGACTCATCCCTAGTAGCCCCTTCGCGAGCTCCTTCTCCTCCAAGCTCTCCTTCACCTAATATTCCTATGGTTGGTGCTAATCCCCCTCTGAATAGAATGGATGCCATAGTTTCTGCCAGATATGCTCCCTTAATCCTACCCCATCCTATGAATCCTCTCCCTGTTGGAGACTACTTGAAGTACATGCCCAAGTTTACTGGGGAAGGAGACATAACTGCGGAAGAGCATTTGGCTGCTTTCTACAGTTATGCAGACAACCTGAATATTTAAAATGAAGATGTCTGGATGAGAGTCTTCGTCCAGAGCCTAGATAGTGAGGTGAGGAAATGGTTTAGAGGATTGGCCCCCAGATCTATTGTTGGGATCGAAGCCCTGGATAATGCTTTCCTGCGGAAGTGGGGCGACAGGAAAGATTTCATGTATTACATGACAGAGTTCGGATATTTGAAGAAGATGGATGGGGAGTCTGTCTCCAACTTCTCCAAAAGATTTAATAAGATGTATAATAAAATTCTCGCCGAAATAAAACCCTCAGAAGCCTCGGCCAAAATTTCTTATGCTAGTGCGTTTGGCCCCAATTTCTGTCTTTTTTTGAGAGAAAGAAGAGCCACCTCCTTATCTCAAATGCAAGATGCGGCCATAGAGGTGGAATCCAATGTATTAACAGCTGACAAACTGAGGAGAAATGTTGACGTAGACAGAAGAAAGGGAAGGTCGGAAGTCTCAACTTTTGGCCCATCGGTCCCCCACCCTCAAGTGGATGAACTGACCAGGATGGTGAAGTCTCTATCTGCAGAGATGGAGAGAATGAAAGTGGAAGGGAGGCAAGCATACAAGGGCCCCCAAAACGCCAAAAAGGGAGGAGGTTTCAGGAGGCCAAACAATATTAATTCCCCGACTGTAAAAAGGGAGAAAGGAAGAGACAAACAAGACCAGAAGATTCATGCCCCTTTTCAAAATAATTTTGTGACTGAGGGGGAAGAAGGGGAAACAGATGAGTTTGATCCTGAAATCCATTGCTTCGGAGACACTCCTCCTTTTCCTCTTCTCACTCAATCAGTATACGAGGATTCTCTCATGGACAGTCAGCTAAATGAACTGAGCAAATGAGACAAGGCTAGTGGCGTCCAAGGCAGGTATGATCTGCGTTCCAAGAAAAGGACAGTAGCGCCTGATGTTCCTGAGCGGTCCACTAGAACAGAGAAGCCTGCTTATGAAGAAGAAGACAGTCACAGAGGTAAGAAGACCCAACCCCTCTCTCCCATTATCCAGAGTCGTGCTCCTGAAATAAGAGAAATCCCAAAGCTCTCGTCTTCTTTTAATTTCGAGCATGAAATTCAAAAAATCAGAATCCATGTGCCCCTGACAGAATTGATTAAACATGAAGGGTTCAAGAAACGCTTCTCTGAGCTTTTACAGTCTGAGGTCTCATGCCGTCCCACGGACTCCATCAATTTACAAGATGAGAAGCCTGCATTTATTCTAGGTCCTATGGTAGAAGATAGGAATGACTCATCCCCTCCCTTCTACACTTCCTTGAACATACATGACAAGGTATTGCACAATTGCTTGATGGATTCGGGGGCTTCTCACAACCTTATGCCCAAAATTATCATGGAAGAGCTAGGACTAGAAGTCACTCGAGCTTATCATGACCTCTATTACTTTGACTCCAAGAAAGTTCAATGTCTTGGGGTGATCAAAGACCTGGTCGTGACCTTGTTCCAGTTGCCCATGAAAAGTGTGGTCATGGATATTGTAGTAGTTGACGTTCCCCCCAAGTTCGGTATGTTGTTATCAAGATCTTGGATAAAAAGACTGGGGGGGACTTTGCAGATGGACCTCACATATGCTACTATCCCAGTGTTTGGAGGAGAGCATAGAAGGCTATACAGAGAAGCCCAACTGGCCTATATAATCAGCGATGAAGCCAACCCTACCAATCATCCCATCTTTTCCTTGGACACTGATTTAGGCTCCAGTTTACTACAACTCACCCATGCCCCTGAGCCTCCTCTCAAACTCAGAAAGTAGTCCACCATTTCCCCTAAACTTCCTCCCTCCATCACCCTCATCTGGAAAATGTTCTTTGATGGAGCCTCTTCCAGGGAAGGTGCGGGTGCTGGGGTGTTTTTTGTGTCACCTTCTCAGGAAACCATATCTCTATCGTACAAACTAGAATTTGAAGCTACCAACAATGTGGTCGAGTATGAGGCTCTTGTTCTGGGATTAAGAGCTATGAGGGAAATGGGAATTCAATAGGTAGCAGTGTTCGGTGATGCAGAGTTGGTAGTCCAACAGATCAGAAACACTTATTAGGCTAAGCATCCTCGACTCAGAAGCTACAGAAATGAGGTATGGGACCTAGTTGACAGTTTCTTCTCAGCATTTAACATTTCTTTCATCCCAAGAGAGGAGAACATGATGGCAGACTCCTTGTCTACATCAGCAAGTAATTTCAAAGTACCCTTGCCGCCTAAATTCAGATATGATGTGGAAGTGAAATGCATGCCCTCCATACTTGACAACGTCAAACATTGGAAGGTATTCAAGGATGATCTCGAGATCAATAAGTTCTTGGAGACTGTCGAAGAATTTTCAGAGATGCACATCGACCAAGACTCTGTCTCTGAAGAAAAGCTTGGTGGGGATAATTTTCTGAATAATATTGCAGAGCGTAACATTGTGCAGTTGTCCAGCAATCATATTCCAAGAGGACTGGTTCCTTTGGAAAGACTTTTTGATAGAAATGATGTGGCATTAAAAGGGGAGATCTCAGCAGATGATGCTGATACGATTCAGTGCAACATTGGGACCAAGAGTGAGCCCAAGTTTGTCAAATTGTCAAGAAGTCTGACAAAGGAGCAGAATTTCGAATACATTGGACTTTTGAAGGAATTTGCTGATGTGTTTGCCTGGACCTACGAAGACCTCAAAACATATGACATTTCTGTCATCGAGCATAAAATCCCATTAAAAGAGGAGGCGAAGCCATTTATGCAGAAGCTAAGACAGATCAATCCTATACTGTTGCCTATCATGGAGAGGGAAGTGAAGAAGTTGCTTCAAGCTCAAATCATTGTACCACTTAGATACTCAGAATGGGTGGCCAACCTGGTGCCAGTAAGGAAAATGAATGGAGATATCTGACTTTGTGTAGACTTCAGGAACCTGAATAGGAGCTCAAGGAAGGATAACTACCCCTTACCAAAGATGGAGCACATACTGCAAAGGGTAACAGGAGCTTCCAGGATGTCCATGATTGATGGTTTCTCTAGCTACAATCAAGTCTCGGTTCTTCCTGAAGACAGGAAAAAAAAAACATTCACCACTCCATGGGGGACATTCATGTATGCCAAGATGTCGTTTGGATTAATGAATGCAGGGGCCACGTTTCAGCATGCCATGGACATAGCTTTCGTCGGCAAAAAGGATAGATTTGTGGTCGTTTATCTGGATGACATCACAGTTTTTTCAAAGTTGGATAAAGAACATTGTTGTCATCTCAGGAAGGTTTTCCTGAAATGCAGGAGTTTTGGCATTTCATTAAACCCCAAGAAATCTTTGTTCTCCATGTAGGAGGGGAGGTTACTAGGCCACATAGTATCAGCGGAAGGAGTCGGGATTGACCCTAGCAGAGTTGAAGCAATATAGGCCTTACCAATCCCGAGGTCCAAGAAGGAGGTTCAATCCTTCCTTGGTAAGATCAATTTTCTGAGGAGGTTTGTGCCTAACTTTGCTGAGGAAGTAAAACTTATAACAACCATGCTAAGGAAAGGAAATGAAGTGAGGTGGACTTTTGAATCACGACATTCCTTTGAGCAAATAAAGAAGGCCCTGACTGAAGCCCCCGTGCTTATTAGTCCCGACTACTCAAAGGATTTCCTTATTTTTTCCTTTGCCTCGCCTGACACAGTGGTTGTTGTTCTATTACAGACAAACGACATTGGGCTAGAGCAGCCTATTGCTTATTTCAGCCGAGCATTGAGGGATGTCGAAATCAGGTATGACGCTATGGAGAAGCAGGCCTATGCCCTGGTAAAGGCTCTCAAGGCATTCTGAATTTATGTCCTGCAGTCAAAGGTCATCGCTTATGTCCCCTCAGCCACTATTAAAGATATTCAAATTCAGCCTGACATAGACGGGAGGAGGAGTAAGTGGATCGCCAAAATTTTGGAATTTGACCTGAAAATAAAGCCTACCAAATTAATCAAAGGTCAAGGTTTAGCCAAGCTATTGGCTGAAGCCAATTTCCAAGCTTTGGGGATAAATTTCATCAACAAATGCTCAGGTATTCAGCAGGATCGGTTGTCTGACATAGACCCCTAAAGGGAGCCCCCATTGGCTCGATGTCCTTGGTATAAGGATGTCATATACTTTCTGCAAGAGTTGCGGCCCCCAGATGGCCTACAAAGGAACAAAGCAAGAGCCCTGAAGCTCAAGGCAGTCAGATACTGCCTGATCGATCAAATGTTATATTGGAAAGACCCCCTGGGGGTGATTTTAAAATGCATGAGTCCACAAGAGGCCAAAATGATCGTGGTTGAATTTCATAGCGGCCTGTGCGGAGGGCACCATTTCTGGAAAGCCACAGCCCACAAAATCCTCAGGGCTGGATACTACTAGCCTACCGTGTTCACTGACGTCTGCAAAAAGGTCAGAACCTGCATCAAATGTCAAAAATTTGCAGGAAAGAAGCAACTCAAGTCTCTGTCGTTAAATCCGGTGGTGGTTTCAGGACCTTTCCAGCAGTGGGGCCTATATTTCATTGGATAAATTCACCCTGCTTCCAGTGGGCAGCACAGGTGGATCCTAACTGCTACATATTTCTTTACCAAGTGGATTGAAGCTATCCCCAACAGGAGTGCTTCCCACAAGGTAATCATTGGATTCTTGGAGGACCTCATCACAAGGTTCAGCTGCCCAAATAAGATTGTCACTGATAACGCAGCCGCTTTCGGGTCTGAGCCACTAGCCAAGTTCTGTGAACAATTCGGGATCAAACTGATTCACTCCACCCCATATTATCCACAGGGAAACGGTTTAGCAGAATCCTCCAACAAAAGCCTGATAAGGATCATCAAAATGCTTTGGAAGACAATAAGAAGGCCTAGCATTCTAGATTAAAATTTTCTCTATGGGCCAACCGAGTGACCACAAAGAGATCTATCGGTGTCTCTCCTTTCTAATTAGTCTATGGAGCGGAGGTTGTTTTCCCTTCTCATTTAGCCATTCCTGTAAAAAAAAATCTCCAGGACCGTCGGGAGGAGCCTGATGACATGATTAGAAGGGTTAATCAGCTAGTGGAGGTCCAGCAGGCTAGGGAGAAGACAGTGGACATAATTCAGGACCATCAGCAAAAGATCAAGCAGGTTTTCGATAAGAAGGCCAAGAAGGAGAGGTTCCATATAGGAGACCCGGTGCTCAAATGGGATGCTCCTAAGCAAGACAAGGGAAAACACAACAAACTTGAAGCCCTGTGGATCGGGCCTTTCAAAATCTTTGAGACTTTCTCAAATAACACGTACAGGTTGCGAGGTTTGGAAGATGAAGAAGTTTTTAGCAGCCTAGTGAATGGGCATTTTCTGAAGAAATGTTTTGTTTGAGTCTCAGATGGCTCCTTTGTTTGTAAATATTGTCCTTTTGTTTCTTTGTTCGTTTTCGTTTTTATTTTTTGGCTTAATAATGAATCCATAGCCCAACAGCAAGGCACTGGAACTGCAAAATGAGTCCTTAGAGCATCGCGGGGACGACTCTATCCCCCATGGAGCATAATGTTAGCAACAATTTTGGTATCGGGGCACAAAGGTACACAGGTCTGCAGGATTGCCAGGGAAGCGCCTAAGCGCAGCACGGAGGAACCCCTTTTCAGTTACAATTCGAGCGAATGGGCGAAGTTTTGTTGACAGCCACCGAGATCCACCTATAAAGATGATCAACGGTCGTTGGGATTTTGGGGCTGCCAAGTTGCCCCTAGGTTAATGCAAGAGATGGCTCCAATAATTCAAGACAAATCTGGGTCGTTCGATCCAATTGGGACAGGTGGCTTCCAGTCGGTGTATCAGGAATCAGAGTTTCGGGAAACAAGGAGCCTCTCATTCGTTGCAGTTGAGATCGTCGATCGGCGAAATGTCGAAAGCGCCTAAGGAGCCAAGCCCATGCTCCTAGTGCTAAAGTCACTTCAAGCGAGCCTGTAAATGAGGGCGGATCCCTTTTAAATATTGAATGCCCCCTCATCCATTCATCCTAAGGACGTGTGGCGCAAGATCTGGCCGCGTCAGTTTTCGGAAATCACAAGTTCGAAGGGTAAAAGTTTTGTATCACTTTGTATCGCGAAACCCCAAACCCCGAAGCACCGAAAGCACCCAGGGTCGGGCCCATAGTATCAAGGGGTAGTCTTAGCCGTCCATCTGAAGCAGACACCTGGCACGCGATTGAGCTCCTTGCCGATTCGCCCATCGCGAGTTCAAGGAGAAAAGTGTGACATCATCGTATCCCCGATGCGCGAAGTAGCGAGAGCATCCAGGGCTTGGGGCCCATAGCAGTGTCGGGTGAGCTGAGGACCATCAGATTTCAAGAATGCGTGGCGCCCTATTGAGCCGTTTCGGCGTTTCGCCCATCACGACTATGATAAGAAAGGATCATCTCCTTCCTATTCACGAACGCCAAAAGCGCTTATGGGAATAATAGCACAGGGTCACAGCCCGTGGTCACCAAGAAAGAAAGGAGTTGTGCAAAAAGGGGCCAAAGGTGTCAAGTCCAGTCGCCGAAGGGATTATCACAATTTACAGGTGCCATCGAATACGATTCCACTCCTGGTTTCCGCTTGGAGTAAATGAGGGCAGGAATGGGTGGATGAAACCTCCTTTCATTCATTAAGTGAAGGGATGGAGGGTTTGGCAAGTTGTCTGCCCGAAGAGGTCCTATGTATTGATTTTCTCAAAGAAACTACGTCGAAGTCCTCGACTCAACAGAGAATTCTGCGCACGCTAGCCCAACACTTAATGGCTCAACTACCCTCCTCACAGGAGCCATGCATAGTTAAGGTGGCGCTTAAAGAAAGATGTCAGTGTGAGTTTGACTGAGGGGACACCAAGCTTTGGGTGACTGGGCACGTCTCTGTGAGGGGAATTTTCCTGAGTATATAGGCTGAGTTTTTGTATTTTGGTAGGGATCGATGGTTGAGAAAAGCTCTTGATTGTAAGGTTTTGATGAAGCACTGGTCGCTCTGGTTTATGTGTAAGGCATTTGAGATTTCTTACTTTATGAATGTCAGCTTCCCTTCCATCTCCTTGTTTACTGTGTTAGAACAACTTGGAATTGGAGGATCCAGTCGAGTTGTGACTATTATAGGATGATGTAGGTTGTATCACTGTAATAGTCACATTGTTTCTAATCAGTTCTTGTGATGTTCTCAGCACTGAAACGACTTGGAATTGAAGGATTCAGTCGAGTCACCCCTCAGCTCCTTGAAGCTCTGGACCAAGAGGATCTTGGCTTCCGATTTTTTCGTCCTCAAGCTTCTGAAGGCCTGTTGCCCGAGGCAGTCTTGCTCGCCCTCCTCACAAGTCTTCCTTATACCACCCTTTAATCATTTACTGATAGAAGTTGGATCAAGACCTCCCTTTCTTTCTACATACCAGGCCCAGTTTCCTGAGTTAAAGCTATATTTTCTTGATTTTTCACCCATTTGATCACCCCATTAAATAAATCGTGACATAAAACTGATGGGTGTTGGGCTCTACTCCTGCAAGCAATCCAGGAGTGACTTCTAATGCTAACAGGAGGTGATGCCTCGATAGGCCTGACGTGTTGACCGATGGATTTCTTAAGGCACGAGACATGGAAGACGTTGTGAATTTTTCTACCCTGTGGAAGCTCCAGTTCATAAGCTATTGCCCCTATCCTCTTGCTAACTCTGTAAGGTCCAAAGAAACGTGGTTGTAGTTTCTCCGCTCCGCTTCTTTTAATGGAGGTCTGCCTGTATGGTTGCAACCTCAAATAGACTAAATCGTCAACCTCAAAGGTACGATCAACTTTGTGCTTGTCTGCTTGGACCTTTTGTTGGTTTTGTGCCCTCTGTAAATGATCCTTCAATTCCCTGAGAATGTCTTGGCTCTGTTGTATCCAATCCTGTACCATTGGAGCCCTGCTGTCACCAAATGCAGTCTCCAAAAATGATAAAGGATCGTAGATATATAAATATCTGAAGGGTGACATGCCAATGGACATATGTTGGGTGGTGTTGTAACAATATTCTCCCAAATGTAACCATCTGATCCATGCTTTCTGTTGTCTTGCTACGTAGTTTCTGAGGTAACCTTCCACCCATTTGTTGACTATATCAG
>ML784613.1:262632-285688 GCA_009831015.1 Picea engelmannii
CTCTGAATGTGTTGGATCTTGAGATCCTTCTAGATCTATGGCAAGAGATCCCTTCTCCTGCAAATACTCTTTAGGGTTTAACCATTAAACATATGTGAGTACATACCTCGGATAGCATTTGCAGGTAGTGGCTCCATCTGGTAACAGTGGTAATCATTACCAAAAACTTCAAGGGTGATTGCAACTAGTTCTCCAGCTGCAACTGCAACTGGTGCTACAACTGCAATTGGTTCTGAGACTGCAATTGCAACTGCAATTTAGGGTTTTATGAGGAAACCCCAGATTTTCAAACTTTGAATTTTGAAATTCTGATCCAGGGGATAGATGCACTGGGCTAAGGCGAGTTAGCTAGTGCAGACGGAATTTTGAAAATCCAACTTTTACCCCCTTAAACTTGATCTGCGGATTTCTGGACTGGTGCTTCTGGTTTTCTGGTACTTTGTGAAACTAGGGTTTCACTTTTCGAGAGATCTAGCCACTGAAAAGGTGCGCTCTAAGTGCCAAAATGATCCTTGGGGGAGGGTGCAACTTTCTAGGTAGTTTCAGGGTTGAAAAGATTCACTTTTGAAAAACCCTAATTTGCATGTACTGCAACAGTGACGTTTTTCCTCTTGCGAAATATGCTTCCTTCAGGTTGGGTTTGATACCATGTTAATGTTTATGCCATTATTATAGTTCTTTGCATTTCAATAGATAAGAGCATCATGAGAACAAGATCACTGAGAAATACACATTCACAAGAGACACACCATTTATCCTGGGAAACCCTCTAGGGGAAGAAAACCCAACAAAAACTTCCTTATCATAAATAGCTTATACAATGTTCAAGAGATAACTCAAACCAATACAGATACTCCTCCCCAAGAGATGTGCCACTCTTCTTCTCCTCTCTCCAATTGGTAATTGCAGCTTGCCTCATAATAGAATGAGCAAGTGAGTTGTGTGTTAAAGTGAGGCGCTAGCCTCCTATATATACAAGATTGGCACGTGTGAAAGGGTTTCACTGGCAGGGCCGACCTCTCACTCTAGGTGGGTAAACCCACCTTTAAATTAATTTTGGGTCTCAAAAATAACTGATGGGGCCGACTTCTTATTTTGTCCATTATAATTGTCTGATGACCAATCCGCAAAAGGGGATTTGGTCCTAATACAATTACCGACATGATTAATCCACAATGGGGATTAATCCTAATAATAAAATAACAATAATAATAAGAATGCTCTTCGTAGTTACATTATTTCAACACCTTGAATAATCAATAACTATTTATTATTATCATTTACTTATTATATATGATATTTAATAATCAATAGTTATATTATTAATTATTATTCTAAGAGAATGCCTTTCTGATGTTGTCCAAACATCAGCACTCCCTCTCAACGAGGGAGACATTCTGCATCATGCCAAGCTTGTCTTCGAAGTATACAAACTTCACCCTAGACTCATGACACTTGTCTGTCAGTCTTGGGAGACATCTCTCTCCCACCTGAACCGAGGAGAAACTCCTTCTACGACTCTCCCTTTGAGCCAATTAATTCTCTCTAAGATCAGGCTCACTCTGGGTCTACATGTAATAGCATATAGCATATTGAGTCTTTATTATTCCTTGGCAAATCACCATGACTAGGACGAAGACCACACCAGGTTCTTTCACCACAAGTACACACTTGTGAGTGAATGTCAGCTTGATGCTAACTAACATGTGTAAAACACTTCAAGTACCTCGAGTCCATATTATTCATTGTCATAATCAAGGAAGGACTACATCTGGGCCCATTTACCACAAGTGCACCTTTATGATAAATGTATCCTATCTCCCTTGGTATGCGGCCCAATCTAGGAGAAGTTATGCTCAATGTTGAAACATCAACACTCCCTCTAAAGCTGGAGGTGACTCCTCCTCTGTCTCTGCTCCCTCTGACACTAAAGGTAGATATTCCTCCTTCTTTGTAGGTAACTCAATCTATGCTCCCTCTAGATGTAGTATCGCCTCCCTCTCTGGGAGTGCCTCTACATACACTGGAACTGTTGACATGCCTGCTTCCTCAACATCTCATGGCTCAAATCATGTACTGGGACTGCTACACCTACTCCCTCTAAGTCTCATAATGTGTTTTCCTCCTCTACTGGATCTACCATAGTTGTGCTATAATCGATCTTGACTCGTTGTATCCATGATCATTGGAACTGTATCTGCTATCTGGCATGGTCCCATCTTGGGAGGTACATTGCTCCCAAAGACTTCCTATCTATGAGCATCATGTCTAGCAATGTCTCTCCTTGATATCATGTTGGAAGGTCTTTCCCTCTGTGTTTGCCTCCTGCGACCGTCATTATGGCTCCTTCTCATAGCTATTACTCGTGACCTTCCCGGAACAAGAAACAAGAACAACAAAAAGCATCTCCTAGAGTAGATCAATTTATCTTGTGCACAACTATATAGAGTGACCCTCCAAATAATATGTCTTCTACAATGACCAACACACATCCATCATATACTCAATGATGCCATACGGCTACTAACACACAGCCATCATATACTCAATGTCATACGGCTACTAACACACAACCATCATATACTCAATGTCATATGGCTACCAACACACATCCAACATATACTCGATGTCATACAGCTACCAACACACATCCATCATATACTTGATGTCATATGACTAACCATGTTGATTTTCTAGTGTTAAATTAAACAAGCACAATTTTCCGCAAGTGGTAATTACTTCCAATGACATACGATATTACTTTAGTAAACACTAGAACATCACTAAGTAACTCGGAAAATTTCAACTTCTTAGTCTCTTCCTTAGATCACTTATCCCACGTGTGAGAGAGACAAAATATGTGTCTATTGTTGTGTCTTTCAAGTGTCTTTTTATAGTAATATTAGATTGATCCAAAAAAGACACGTCTCTTTGAAAAATTTAAAGATTAATTTGGTTATTATACATCCACATAGCATTTGACTTTGTTAAATTGTTTCTCCATAATTCATGGAATTATTTGCATAAATATAGGTAGAAGTAAATATAAAGATAACATAAACTAGAGGGGGAAAATAGTACTGCAATTTGTCTTTGTCCAATTAATAATAAAAACATTTTGTAAAACACTTTGTGTATATCACCCAATTATTTTGATTAGGTTTGTGCTTCACAAGTAAATTTTTACAATCATTGAAGCCCACTTGAGGCACCATTTAAATACCCACAATCCACCTATTCAGCATTTTCCCTCATGCAAACTAGAGTTGATATTATATCTACTACTATTTGGGACAGGCAAACAAAAACAAACTTGGTTGAGGTCTTTCCACAAACACATCGCAGCAAACAAAATGAAATCAAGGGAGAGTGCATTAACTGTTATTAGATGTGACCATTCACCTACATTATGAGTTGCATACCCACAACAAAATAATGCAAACAAAGATCTTTTGGTTGAAGTATTTTTACAAACACTTGTATCAATCAAGGCAGAGAACGGAAAACTTTGATTAACCATCACTCTAAATGCAATACTTTCACACAAATGGCAATTCGATTTATAGCAAGATCACTGGAAATTGCTAGACTTTTTTAAGCAGAATGGCAATTCGATTTATAGCAAGATCACTGGAAATTGCTAGACTTTTTTAAGCATGTCAACAGTTTCATGTAAGTGTGTCGCATAACTAGAGAATCCACACACAGAGAAGAAGAGTTCGTGGGTTTGGGAATACCCAAATGGCAATTCGATTTATAGTAAGATCACTGGAAATTGCTAGACTTTTTTAAGCATGTCAACAGTTTGATTTAAGTGTGTCGCATAACTAGAAAACCCACACACAGTGAAGAAGAGTTCGTGGGTATGGGAATACCCAACCTGCACTTGTTGTGAGTTTCATATGCTTGGAAATGTTACCATGAACCAACAGGTCCAAACAATTTATTTTACTCCTAAGATCCATCTTCCCGCTACCAAATACATTAGAGGATTAAAGGAAAAGGGTGTGGTTGCCCTTTGTTAGCATTTTCTAGCCTCAAATAGAATTAAACACTGAACTAAATTTGTGGTTACCCATTCTGTAAGTTTCATATGCTTGGAAATGTTACCATGAACCAACAGGCCCAAACAATTTATTTTACTCCTAAGATCCATTTTTCGGCTACCAAATACATTAGAGGATTAAAGGAAAAGGGTGTGGCTGCCCTTTGTTAGCATTTTCTAGCCTCAAATAGAATTAAACACTGAACTAAATTTGTGGTTACCTATTCACATAGCTGGATTAATCAACAAGGTCTAAGATACGATTGTTATGAATATGAATTAAAAATGCAAGATTTACATCCAAGGTTTGAAGCTGTTAAATCAATTATTCTACCAATACCAAATTGATTTGCATAAGAGATATTCCACTCAGCTATTTGAGTCATTGAGAGAGAGAAACAGTTTAAACAAGAATCAATAATATATACATAGATTTGAAACCCTCACAATAAAACAGAGTTAATAACTTTTTTTTGACAGAGTAAATTGGGTTTAGCTAGTGTGGTTGTGGGATGGAGTGTTATTCTGCACATCCAGGTTCTATTCATTGTTAATGACATGTTGACCTCGTATTGAGTATATTGTTGTAACGGTTTTTGTTGGCCTGACATTTGTCCATCAAAAAATACATTTTGTTGACTTGGCATTTGTCCATTGAACGTATCCATTTATTCAATTACACAGAGGTGGTAGATTGATTTAAACCCGTAGTCATGAGCTCTTTTTCTTGCAGTGATTATAATGCCATGATGAATCAATTTTTTTGACCTAAATATTCTTTCTTGAACCACCATTTTTAGTTACACAAAATGACAAATCATTTGTCCAAAAACTCTTACATGGGCAGTGGCTTACTTATCTTTGGAAATCGTTTTGCACACAGGGAATTATCCAAGTATATGCATTGCTAACAAAAGCATTCCACGATTATTATGTTAATGTATTGCCAGGTAATGAATTTCTTGCCCAATTTATCTTATAAAAAAATTTGGCATCTGAATTCAGGATGTAATGAAGATGATGGCTTCATTATTTTAATCCACCGTCATATCTACCATGTAACAATTGCCCATGCCCGTTCTTTTTAAGCATTCTAGATGAGATTTAATACCATAAAGAAAAGCTTGAATTGCATATAAGAATTCCCATGACAATGTTGGAATAAGGTATACAAATTCACATACATAACAGATTTGCATTCTCCACTAGATACATGCTAGCTCAAGAATTATCATGAAGACAATTCCTATACTTTTGGAATTTTATAGAGAAGAAGAGAGGATGGTTGTCCCCTATTCTCTCTTTATCTGTCTGAGAACAATTCACAACAAAATACCAAAAAAACTTACATAGCATTGTCAGCATACATTCGATGTCTAAAACAAGTATAACATGAAGTAGAACTATCAATTTCCTGCACAATAAACCACTTCAACTTCATGTAAAAACGCCTATACGTTTTGGGGATAAACATCACTCTATTAATCATTTCTTTCCACCATCAGGATGGAATACAAAAATAAATTTATTTCCACCATCAGGATGGAATACAAAATGAAATTTCAGAGCTTTTAGGAATAAAACCTGCAAGGTTAGTCACTTCTTCCATAGGAAAATAATCACATACAAAATTTACCAATTAACATTAGAAATAACTGAAAATATATTTCAGTAATTTTCAATCAACTCCTTTCTCTTCCTTTGCCTTACCAACACTATTTGTGCCAATTGGTTTCCATCCAACCATACACTGGAAAAACTTCTTTCCCAAATACCTCCAAGTTGTGTGGGATTACAATTAGGGATTTAGTAAAACTATCAATAAGATATGCACCAATAATAAAGTCACCAACTACTAAAAATGTCAAGAATGTCATTAGTATGACAAAGGGGCGATATCAACAACAGTGTAATAACTTCAAGGCTATTCACACCATGCAATTTTCCCAATTTTCTAACTCTCAATCTTGGTGAAATTTTGGCACCATTTCTCGAATCTCTACTGATCAGGTTTTTTTTTCCCAAAACACATGGGGACCCCTCTTATTTATAGGTTGAATTGTCCTAGACACCTCACATGAAAAGTTAGATAATTTATTTATTTCGAAAAGTATGCTTCTTCAACACCTGGGTGGCATTCTCTCATAATTTGTATTTTCTTTAATTTATTAAATAGGGTATTATCACCCCTCCTTAGATGTCACCTAGAAGTAATTCTAGATTTAATTAAAATCCATAGATTATGAATTCACTTTTTCATTAAAAGCTTGATATTTCTGAAGTGACAATCAAAGTGGGTATTTACCTATGTCAAATAATCCATAATCCAGACTTAGGATTGCATCCAATTTGCATGGTTTCACTAGCCCTGATGACTGTTGGAACTGTGAGGAAAGTCACCTCCCACGACAAAGCGAAAATGTCTCATCCACTTCTAAATCGTAACCATGAGGCATGTCAACTCCCCTGTTCGAACAGGAATGCCACCTCTACTCCTGAATCATAATCATGAGGCATGTCACCTCTCACAGTGGAAGAACTCAAGAGCAGGAATGGCACCTCTACTCTTAGAAAGATGGGGTAACTATCTTCCCAACTTCATCTCCCATATGTCCAATATCTAGAAATTGAGCATGAATAGCACCTCAACTCATTCCGTGGTGATAAAACCAGAATCCTCTGATTGTGTCCCACACCCGTGTGTTGACGAGTTGGCAAGGCTTCATCCTATGTGCCGCATCCATAAATGCATCCACACATATCAAATAAATCAATCATGCTTAATCAAAATCAAAGTGATATACATGATCAATACAAGTTACTCCTATAGGGATTCTCCTATGACTCCCATCTTGGAGTTCTCACATATATTCATGAATAAACCTGTATCACAATCAAGTGATCGATTACTTGCATCACTCATGTAAGTGAGCAAACATATTATCTCGTCATTTGCATAATCCTATTAATACATGTAATTCTTACATATCAAATAAAATTAGGCTTCTGCAACCTTCCAAACTCATGTATTGGCTATCGAGAGTTTCAAGTCTCATGACCTAGTGCCAAGTCGTCGTCATCATTACATTTCCCACCGAGTCCTATATCCCTAGCCAATCTGCCACACCTCACACTCATACAATAATGTCAAGTCCTATATCCCTAGCCAAACTGCCACACCTCACGCTCATACAATAATGTCAGTGTACAATTATCATTATAATCGTCAATCGTTCAAAACCAGTCTAACATACTTATACAACAAAAACACAACATTGCAAGCTCATCGTCAAACCATTATATATAAAAAAGCACGACATTACAAGCTCATTATCAAAACATTATATATATATATATATATATATATATATATATATATATAAAAGATGAATGTTCGGCGGTTCACCATACATCCATCGATGCCTAGTGATAGCTGAATAGGCCGAATAGGCCATCAACAGCATCAGTCTTATCCTCCTGCTAAAAAAACATGGCCAAACAAAACGGGGCACTACATTGTAGAAAACAATATACTCCTTGGATCCCTGCACAACCATTTCTGTAAGGTTGCATGGGGTTGTAATATGGATAGAATGTGCAAAGTAAATAAAGGGACAGCGCTTTTGGAAGCATGGAGTAAAGGGCTTCTTGCATATATATAAATATGAAAGCAATATTGTGAATACAAGCACAGAGTCTTTTTTAAATACAGAAACCGCCAACTTTTTGCCAGAATGGGATTGAAACTCCCAGGGTGTGTCGGAAATTCTCAGATAGAGCCCATGCAAGAATACACCGAAAATCAAAGCTGGGATAGTTATGGCAAAAACCCACTGAAGTTTTGCTAGACCACAGTGCAACTGATAAACACAAGCAGTCTTTAGAAGCAAACGAACCCTTAGTTGTATATGTATCTATTATTTATAGATCACGGTAGGAAGTAGTTTTCTTTTCAACTTTCACAGATGGAAAACTTAATACTTTAGACAATAAGGTGGGTTATTCAATTCAACATTCAAGGGTAGTGCACAGGTTTAGGTATTTACTGTATATAGATAATGGTAGGAAGTAGTTTGTTTTCTCAAATTTCACAGTTGGTAAACTTGATACTTTGTACAATAAGGTGGGTTATTCAATTCAACATTCAAGGGCGTGTCGGGGATTCTCAGATAGAGCCCATACAAGAATACACCGAGAATCAAAGCTGGGATAGTTACGGCAAAAACCCACTGAAATTTTGCTAGACCACAGTGCAACTGATAAACACAAGCAGTCTTTAGAAGCAAACGAACTCTTAGTTGTATATGTGTCTATTATTTGTAGATCGCGGTAAGAAGTAGTTATCTTTTCAACTTTCACGGATGGCAAACTTAATACTTTGGACAATAAGGTGGATTATTCAATTCAACATTCAAGGGTAGTGCACAGTTTTAGGTATTTACTGTATATAGATAATGATAGGAATTAGTTTGTTTTCTCAAATTTCACAGTTGGTAAACTTAATACCCTGTACAATAAGGTGGGTTATTCAATTCAACATTCAAGGGTAGTGCACAGGTTGTAAATGACATGTTTGACAAAATATATAAATGTCCGACTGAGCTGCTATTGTTACTCTCTCTGTTGCTCCAAAAGATGTGCCTCTAAGAGTTACACATGATGTCCTGCTGAAATGGTTGAAGCTTGACTCATTACCATAGCCATATTCCTGTTGAAGTGATTTAAGCTTGACTCAGTACCATAGCCACATTCCTTTTGAAATAAGGGATGGGTTTAAGTGTACAAGATAAGCATAGCTAGTGGGTATGGTAAGATTCCTAATTGCTTACTCTCAAGCATTTGTTAGTATAGGGGTGAGGTGCACAAGATAAGCATAGCCAGTGGGTATGGTGAGATTAATAATGACTTTATCTCAAGCATTTGTTAGGACAGTACCAGAGTGAGGGGATGATGCTATCACATCAACTTGAGGATTCGCACCCCATAAGCATAATTGTTATACATGTGGGTTTTTTCACAATACACAATTTATAAGGGGAGGATTAATCTGAAATAGAATCCCAATCATGGGATATGCCATTGTAGTATGTTGAACTAAAACTCAAAACACAAAATATTTTCCTTTCAGTGTTTAACAAATGGGATAATGATGATACCAAACAAATGGGATAATGATGATACCATTGTTTGATCCCAGAAGCTTGGATAGTTCAATTACTAAAATGCTTTGCTCATAGCTTTTCAAAAGTATTGGCTACATAAAGGCAACAAAGAACCAGAATTCAAATAGAAAACAAAAAAACACAGCTTTATATTTAGCCATTGATGTCTCAGGTGTAGCTTTCTCTCTCATCCCAATCAAGCAAACAATTCACAAGCCAATATTCTTTATAAGGTATTCCTGCAAAGAGGTCATCTTGTATCAACCCAATTTCAAAAACAAGATGCAATGTCTACATAGTCCTTGATGCTAATGCACTCATAATAATGAGTATTTATAATGGTTTCAATGTATCGTTCGATAAATTCAATGGTTTCAATGCAAGTCATAATTTTATATTAAGTATGAAGAATATTGTCTAGCATTCTTTCATATTCAGTGCTTGATGCAGAGTCCCTGGTCTAGAAAGTTCGGGACAACAAATTATTTTCAGTGTGCGATTTCTCGATTCTTAATATAAATTTGGCACTACCTTTCATCCTTGAGACAGAATGTGAAGGGACACATGCTGTGTGAAATGACAAAAAAATACTATCCATATTTGTGAAGTGGCCTTAACTAGTAAAAAATAGTTGTTGCTTTTTGAAAGCTTGCAAATTTGGATTAGAAGTAAAAAGTACATGTTCATAATGCTTTGGCAGCTCTTACACAAGATTTAATGCACATTCGCTGTTCATATTAATAGTTAAAGGAAATTTTTATAATAATAAAAGAAGAATGAAAACATGCTATATGGCGCTGAATAAGAAAGGAGAAAAGAGAATGCATATACAAGAGATCGGATGCTAGCTCCAGTGGTTTATTTGTTTAAATGTTCTGTAAAGGAAATTTATATGGTTGCTGTGATCTTTGAATATTTGTCTGTACAACTTCAGAAAATGCACATCCCTTCATCTGCTCCAGTTATGGAATATTTGAAAGAAGTACTGCCTCTGCGGATATATTAATGTGGTTTTAATTCTATTATCATCAAATGCACCCACTAATGCTAAATTTAAATCAATCAGTAGTGGCAGAAACCGTCTTATAGCCTAGTTCTGGGCAGATCACACAGAAAGAATAATTAGATAAGTGTAAAAAGAACTCAGTAAGATAGTATCAAAACGGAGATTATTTCATTGATTGAAAGTTCATATAGAACAAACACGTACAGACCCGAGTCCACTCTCCTCATCAATTTTAAACCTTAAATACAAATAATATATATATTGTTCAGTTCTTAATTTGAAAAAGAATCGTTGAACAGAAGTTTAAAATATTTGTAACTTATAAACAATTGGAAATCATTTACTTTCTCTTTTTCTAGCTGTCGTAAAGAGTTGCATTTGTCCTAAATTTTTGCATCAAACTACGGTCAACAGGAGCCTGACTCATATCTGCCAGATCAGCATGCATCCAATTATTGGGCAAGTGTGTCCTGAATAACATGAGTTCTTTGATCATATAACATAAACAGTTTCTGTTGAATAATTAGAATCAGAAATGTTTCTCTCAGTTGACGGGCATAAGGTATATGCTGCTTGTGGGCATCTTTGGTTTCTAAATGTAAGAAGTTGGGGAAAACCAGTGTAGCTACTAGCCAGCTATCACTTTTGATCCACTCTTGTCAAGCTTTGAAGTTCCATAACTTTCTCAGCTCTGATCAAAAGACAACTCAAAAGAAAGCCCAGAATCTGCACAATAACATGAACGAAGTCTCTCAATTCTTGTTGTACTATGTGAAAATTAATTCTTTCTGAGTGCAAAATATTCTTCTGGCACCCTATTTCAGGTGAAATCTGAAGGTTGCCTTCGTGAATCGTAGCGCTATCCATACCTTCATTGTTTTTGCTCAAATGCAAATCTGGCGTACCTATTAAATTATGTGGCCTTCGGAAGTGGGTATACTTTATAACCTCACATTTAAACCTAAATCCTCCATTAGACTTGATTCATTGTCCCCTTCTATAAGCTTTTCTTCTTAAAATATCTAGACCGTACAGATTTAGCGTATGATAATAGCTTCTAAAAATGGCTGTAACTTGTCAGCCTAACTTGTGAACTAAAGCTTGTGACAGCCTTTAATTGAAGTCTTGTCAACTAAAGCATGTGACCAAGACTTTGTACTCGAAGCTATTTCTGGGCTATACATATTGGCAATTGAAGGTTTGTTCGATTCCAGAATCTCCCAATGCGGGTTACAGTTATAACTTCAAAGAAAGATGGGAAAACATTGTACTCGAGGCTAAAACTAAAGGTTATGATTTTGGGGCTATCCATATTGGCAACTAGAGGTTATAAATAAAAAAGGAACTCTTTTCTGTTAGGTAAAGCTGACTGTAACAGATCAAAAGTTTTTACTTTGCAAATAAGCAAATTCATTGAAGTTATTATTTTTTTCAAGTTTTAGTTAGCAGAAATTATGAAGACGTTGGTTTGATCCTGTAACATTTTCTGATCTCTAAAGGTAATCAGTTTCACTCCACTAGAAACTCATTATAGAATGTTATGGACATCATGTTGATTAAAACTACACATGCATTTGTTCCTTTGGTTCTGTGTTCATAATCCGCTGAATTCCAATGCATGTTACAGGGCAAAAGAATTGTGCATACATGGAATAAAACAGTACTCAATAATGTAGCATTTCCTCCTAGAATGGAAAGGGGAGAAATAGGCATGACCACACCTTTTGAATTAGTTAACGCTGCTGTTACCTTGTGATAATTCTGAAGGGCAAAGGCTATAGCATTGCATGTATGCATTTTGCATGCAGATCGAAGACTGTAATATTGACTCAAATCTACCGTTACCTCGTTTGGGGAGTGAGGTTTTGTAGATAAAGTTCGTTTGGGGAGTGAGGTTTTGTAGATAAAGTTGATGGAATGTAACATTACATAAACTGTATTTTTAAAATTCTTTATTCCCGCTCACATATACTCTGATACCATGAATAGTTATGCTGAACAGAGCTCTGAAACCAACTGTAATATTATGCCTTTCATATATGCAGTCCAAATAATATGCAGTTTCATGCATAACACATAACAATAAATAGAATATACCAAATAATATACAGTGCGATTAAAACTGGACTGGTCCAGCAAAACTGGCCGGTTGAGCCACTTTGGAGGCAAAAACGGCCCAATACGTGGCACAAAACCACTTTTGGCTAGTTTGGTACAGGACCACGGCCGGTTCCGTACGAAACCGGCTGATACTGTATGGTGTCATGGACCTCAGACAAGTTTTTTTTTTTTAAATATCAATTGATTAATAAAAGGGGCTTATTACCTAACCCCACGGCAATGGAAGATAAAGTAAAATGTCATCCTTTCACTTAAATTTTTAATATTAGTCTTCTGTTTTAAGATGATAATGATTTCAACCTTATTAGATTTTATATGGAGAAAGTAGAATTTTAGGTTCCATTTAAAATTTAGCAGACTTAACCATTTTCAGGATTTCAAGATTGCAACGTTTTTATTGGATTCTATCATGTATGAGGGTATGGAGCTGGGATTTAATCAAGAGCATCAAGCCCTCTATGTACCTCGATGTCAGTGGCATTGATTTTTATGTACCCTTCACTTAAGTAAAAGCACTTATTAGGTTTGTCAAGCTTTTCTATCTTATTTTAATGCTTAAAGGGTGACACTAATGATGAGGATCCTATTATAGGCAATGATCTTGATGATATGCATTATTTTTTGTAGCATGATTTTTTTGGACTCTAGAGGCCATTTAGAGCCTTGTTGATGTATTTTGGTTCAGAGATGAATTGCACTCGATGCTATTTTGGTTATATGCACTCTTGCTATATAAATGAAAAACTTTGCATATTTGTGTATAAATGGTCTGGATTCATATGGATGCACATGAATATATATTTTTTTTTAAATTTGATATTTTGTGTAGTTTTTTGTCGACCGGTTAAGAATATTTATCTTTTATAAAATTGCAAACTAGTTGCAGACCTCAGAGATTCCACCCAACCATAGGCATTGTTGTTCTAGCCTTCTCAACAACAGATCACCCTTGAATTTGAGGCTATGACTCCACCAAGGTAAAGGCTACCTAAACCAGCTAAGGTCTCATAGTCAACACAGGTAAATTCTACCTAAACCAACTAAGGCCTCACAATTAGAACAAACAAAGGCTAGGCCAAAGTACCAAACTCGAGCAACAATTCCATCCTACAACCTCTTATTCTCCATCAACCTGCACAACCCAAGGAAGTGTACCCCTTCTCTGCACCACAGTCCCTCATGCTATCCCACTTCATTTCCAAGGCTTCAACACAAGCCAACGAAGAAGTCTGAGAGTTGTAGCTCTAGGAACTCCAACTGCTATAATGGAGTCTCCAAGCACCCTCTAAGCCTTACACCCAGGGAAACCTATCCCAAACAATTCTCCCTCTAGGGCTCCAGCCTTCCCCAAAGCAACCCAAGGAGAAATGTTCACCCAAATCCACTTACGATTCACAAGGTTACAATGGCTCACTAGCTCGCACACCACATGCAAAAGTAACAATGGCTAAAGAAAGGGCATCTTTTCCACTAAGTTCCCCATCTTAAATATGCATGTACCCTTTTAACAAATGGCACTCATTTAGCCACCTTCCCACCAATTCAGAATTCATACCACACTAAGAAGCTTAGGATATATTCATGAAAGAAAGACTTAGGCTTAGGAATATATTATTATATTCCTTGGCTTAAGCCCTTAGCCCCCTTTTCCTCTCGTGGAGTCCTAACCCCCCGTATTCTATCTGACTTGGTCTACAACCATGACATATTTTATTAATCAATATAAGTGTGATTACAATATACAATGCTGGACTCATTGACCTTTCAGCATACAAGGTCTCCGACCTAATATCAAACAAGGACTCTAGCCCAAAACATACATATACAAACACTCTGGCCCAAAAACCATATTGGCTCACCAACCTATAAAAACATATGTACATATACACATTTACAACCTAAGGATATTACATGGAAAAAAACTATATTATTCCGTGTAAAACATATGTACACATACACATTTACAACCTAAGGATATTACATGGAAAAAAACTATATTATTCCGTGTATGCATGCAGATCCAAGACTAATATTTTCTTAGTTTATGTATTTTGGCTGTAAAAATTAGAAACACTTCCAATGGCTTTGTTTTTAGCATGTAGGTACACACTTCAATAGGATTTTATTGTTAAAGCAAAATTGCACATGACATGCTACACTTACACAAAGGAAATCATATTTTACTCCTTAATTCAGACCTATTGCATGGGAATAAGCTTAGGTAAGTTTATTCATTATACCAGAAAATTAGAAAACCATCAAAGGAAATCATATTTTACTCCTTAATTCGTACCTATTGCATGGGAATAGGCTTAGGTAAGTTTTATTCATTATACCAGAAAATTAGAAAACCATCGGATTCTAGTCGAGTGCCTATGAAGGCAAACTCCCAAAATTTTGGAAATAGAAATGTTTAGGATTCTACTCAAGTCTTAGCTCTTAAGGGCACAGCATGCTTCCCTTATACCAATGGAAAAACATATTTTATTCACCTAATTCAGGCCTATCGTATGAAAATAAATCTCAGTAAGTTTTATTCATTATGCCAGAAGATTAGAAAATTCAGAAGTATATGATTTCTAAATAGTGCCTATTGAGGCAAACCCTTGGGATTTTGAAAAAAACAGTATGATTGGAATTCTTCTCAGGTATTAGCTCTTAAAGGTATGGAATAAAAGTAATACGTATGATTGGACAATTAATAAGTTCCCAAAAGTGTATTTGTAGCATCCAAGGGTCACTTACAAGCATTGCTCTGTCTTCAGTCTTCAGTCTTCTGCATTGCTCTAATTTGAATCTCTAGTGAGTAGGTAAACGTCTCCGGTACCTCAGCCGCAGAACCCATCATTAGTGAATTAGCAATCCTAATGTGATGCATCTCAAAAAAATCCAACATTTGAGACACACATCGAACAATCCAAACTTTGGTACTTGCTATAATGCCAATTGCTAAGAGAAAAACAGGTAAGAGAGGTAAGATGTGATTAATGCAACCACACCAGCAGTAAGCTGAGATTAATTCAAGAAGTACCTCACTCCCTATTCCCAAAGGGAGCTGGATCAGTAATAAGGCCGACGTATGTTGAAATTATAAAGTTCATTACATCCTTTACCATCCAACACATCTTGGTCAAGAAGTAGATATCTTTTTACTACTTTTGAGGATAGAAAACCGGGATTGAGACATCGCAGGATTTTGAAGATTGTGCAAAATACTCTGCCAATAAGGGTTTCAGATACGACCGAGGAAGGAAGCAAATGATAACACTTGTTCAGCATCTTAAAAAGGAACATTATTTGTTCGAGATAATTGGTTTTGATAAGCAGACAAATCACTAGAAAATTGTAAGAAAACATTCTGAAAGTTTGCCGTCACATTTGCCATGTTTATACATATGCTTTTCAATAGCATTTAGAATTTGCAATAAAATGGTAAGACACAAAATTGGCATGGAATTTCTCAAAATTGCCATGTACCCAGTCCCTTTTCTTAGTTTCCCTGTACTTGTTATTGGAGCTGCTTAACACGTGCTTTAACATTAACATTCAACAAAATCAGTGGGTTTGTTCAATCGGTTCGAATGGACTGTTTCAAGGCAGAGTTCACGCTGAGGTCTCCAGTTCTAGTCCAGTTGAGATTCAAGTTCCGCTGAGTCCCTTGGAGCTGCTTAACACAAGCTTTAACATTCAACCAAACCAGTGGGTTTGTTCAATCGGTTCGAATGGACTGTTTCAAGGCTGAGTTCACCCTCAGGTCTCCAGTTCTAGTCCAGTTGAGATTCAAGTTCCGCTGAGTCCCTTGGAGCTGCTTAACACATGCTTTAACATTCAACCAAACCAGTGGGTTTGTTCAATCGGTTCGAATTGACTGTTTCAAGGCAGAGTTCACCCTGAGGTCTCCAGTTCTAGTCCAGTTGAGATTCAAGTTCCGCCGAGTCCCTCTAGATTACAAGCTGCTATTATGGCTGGTGGTTGAGCCACCCCCATCCAGATATTCAAAATTAGAAGGGAGGATCCTGTTAAGTTTTCCCCAAAAAAAAACTTAGGCACTCAACTATGTTCATATATTATCCTCGAGGTAGTCAGAGGCGACACATTTCTACTGGATATTCTTTCACACCTTGTTATACATCTAGCTTTCAAATGCTAAATTGCCAGGACTTATCCCCCACCTTTGCGGAGGCAATGTAATTAACCTTTGCAACAATCACTTGATTTGGAACCACGGTGCCGATTTAGAACCAAATTGCAGTGCAACAGTCCCCACAAACAAAGTGGTTTCTGGTGCTGAAAAAGCTCTACCATGGATTGTTACTAAAACTAAAGCTATCTGACCCGATCTTCACATTCAAATTCTGAAGTTCCTACATTGCATATTTGCATGACGCATAAAAGCTCCATTTTCCTTATCTTTGGTAAGAGCTTCCAGACTGGAACACTTAGCTTTTGAGACTTCAAATATTCCACCACTGCTAAAACATATCTTCTGGTATTGTGATTCAGGAGGTCTAGATGCTCTTCAAAGTTTGTTTGTATAGCGCCATCATTTGCCAAATGCTTCCCCTGAATAAACGAACACAATATTTGAACACAGGCCAGTAAACTAACTCAAGTGTGCACAAAAACTGAATGAAAATGCCAATATTATGCCATGGAGGCAATTCATAAAATACAATTGCCATGCCAAGCAAGAAATTAGACTTCAAATAGTTGCTTTGGAAACTAGTGACTTTGCAAGAAGATATGCATAGAGCTATTTCTCCAAGGAAAACAAGTTAAGTTTCCATAAAAGCGGTACAAAATCAAAAAATACAAATCAATAACAAATCCTGGGAAAATCAAAAAATACAAATCAATAACAAATCCTGGGCATATATATATGATTGCAGAACAATGGACCTGTTACACCAGATAAATAATAACTCAGCACAAATTTCCTCTAAAATGGGAGTTTGAAGCAATGAAGATTCTTGTTTCTCAGAATTGGAGAGACAATGCAAATCAGAGGATCAATACATAGTTACCAAGTTCAAATTCGCATTTGGGTTCAGTACGATACAGAAAAGAAAACCAAAAAAAAATTAAATAGAAAAATTCAATGCAGAAAATAATTGGCAATATACAAACTAAAAAGCCACCAATTTCCTTCTTAAATACTAAAAAGCATTCCATTAAACTTCTTAAATACTGAAAAGCATTATATTTCCTTCTTAATTACTACTTGAATGGATGTGTATCCAGATTCTTGAATGTCAAATCCGTCCAACCATGTCCAGCTTCGATGTACATCGGGTATTCTCATCCACAAACTTGTTGCTGTTACAGGAAAACGAACATGTCTGCCACTATCACATTGATTTTCATTCTAGTTATTGTGGGTCTGTTGAAAGTAAAGATGTGTTTTATTTATGGCAATATTTTTTCCATCTATTCTACGCTATTCATGAAATTATGGGCAAAAAGCGGCAACAAATGGGACATTAACAATTTCAGAGGTGATCAATCACATAGCACATGGAAGTCAAAATGAGGATCATATGGCCCAAACATTATTAAAAACGAGCAGTATCAATTTGAATCAAATATTACAGTGAATCGTATCATATTGAAGAATTTTCCATTTTTTCAGGCAGATTCAGCCGAATTTGGTAGCTGCCGTTCAATAAAGAGTCTTTGGACATACAGACTTCACAAATGCGTCCAGGAAGATCCAAAGAGTGCCAGTGATATCGTCTGCGTTGTAAAACAATAAAGAAAAGTCAGATGATTCTGTGATAGTTTGCCACATCTTTGTGGGATTTGCTAGACCAGCTCATATAGAGACTCTAAGCGTCTACGTTTAGACACCTAAATAGCTATAACATCCTACAAGCTATCAAATATATATTGAAGTCCCGGACAGAATCCAATTGGTGAGATTGTTAGCTCTAGTTTTGCGCCTTCAAGGAAGTCTTATTAAGGTTTTTACATAGCTAGTTTGATCATAACAATAGTATGAATATATTTTCATACTCTGGATCCATAATCACCATTTCTTTGTTTAATTCTCTGCATGTATAACCAATAAACATATCGACTGTAAGAATTTTCAAACCCAGACAAGAAACAAATTTCCAATTGAGAATGGCCTTCACAATAAATATCAGTTATAAGTGTTGAGTTCACATGATAGCAGATACACAAACTTTCGGTGAGCAACGAATACATAAATGTCTATGAAATTTAGCTGCAGCTTATCCAAACCAGGTCTGAAATCACTAGCAATTAGATAGCCCGTTTTCCAGCGAGGGATTATTACTTGTACATTGCTTGTCAAATCTAGCAGAAGCTCATCCCGGCCAGTCGTTAAATCATAAACAATTGGAACAAATTGGATGCAGCGATTTCCCAACCCACTTGATTGATTTTCAAGCCACGAAAGATGCCCAGAATTTGTGCCAATCTTCAGAGTTGTACCAAGTCCTGAGGGTTTTCCATGGCCTCTTTCAATATCTGCTCTACCCTTCTCTTCTTATCATCCATCTCCTCATCCCTGCTAAACCAAGAACTCAGTGGTGTCTCATTTCGAAGCGCTCCGGTCGCATGGGCAGCCATCTGTGCCTTCTTTCCGAAATCAAATTTAAACTGCACAAGGGGCCTCTCATCAGACAGCGCCTGACTCCCACGCGGATTCTTCCTGCGCCCGTCGAGCTCTTCAACCTGATCAAGCCCCTGCTTTACGGCATCAATAGCTGGGGCAAATGCCTCCAAAACAGATGGGAGTTTAAGCGCCGGACGCGAGAGCACCGGGGGAATCTTGACGGGGCTTACCTGTTTCTCCTCGGGACCAACGGGCGGAGCAAGAAAAGGGTTATTGGGGTTAGGGTTTGGGCTTGGGCTAGAGTTTTTTCCCTTGCCATCCGTTTCCATGGCGAGCCCTAAAGAAGAAGACCCGGAAGCCGACGCCAGGCGCTGCTGCAAACTCACCAGCGACCGCTCAGCCTTCCGCCGCTGCCTGGCCTGCTCCATCTTGGCCATCCGGGGATCCGTTTTCCGCTCGTTCCACACAGGAGTGCTCTTATAAGTGTGCGAATCCGGGAACGCGGGCAGCCACGGGGGAATGTGTTGATGAGGAGGGGTTTCCTTCATCTGCAGAAAGGTAGGCAAGAGTTCCCGCTTTTTTACCACGGGGAACCGCGGCACAGGGCGGGCGAACGGGATCTCTTCCGCCCTGTTGGTGTACTGCATGATTTCACGCACGGTGCCCGACCCCGAGACCGAGTGGCTGATCACGTCCGAGGCTCCTGCGAAGCCCTGCGCGGCAAACATATCCTCCATAGCGTGTATCACATCGAAGGCGTTGCATTCCGTCCTGCCAGCGAGGCCAGCGTAGTAGTGCGCGGCCTTGCCGAGGTCGCGGAGGTAGCGGACTGCGATGTCCGCCAGGGCTTCGAGGGCGGATTGCTGGCAAGATTGGAACCCGGCACCTTCGCATATCTGCGCCACTGCAATCCGAGCAACCGCGCGGCCGAAGGCATCCACTCCTCCATCTGGTTTTTTCTCATTGTTTGTCGGTATTTGTGCCGTCGTTGCCGGCGGTGGTGTGGTCGGTGTTCCTCCATTGTTGGCCATGCTTCTTAATGAATCATAGAAATTCCTTCGCTGGGGTTTATTATATTAAAACCCGAGTGAAGATTTCCTGAGAGGGTAGCGAAGAAGAATTTTGCATTAAAACAACCCCTCGCAGGATTCGAACCGGAGGCCGCAAATAAAACCTTCCAGAGAATCTGTTCATATACCTTTCCATGGAAACCGTGGTAAAATAACTAAACTCGCTGCAAATAACAAATATTTATAAATAATTTCACAAACGTGTTAATGGGAAAGTGTACAAATTTATGTAATTTTTATTTCTTTTAATTCCAAGGGAAAATATTGAAATAATTTTTTTTAAATGAGAAACTTATAAGAAAGTCCGTCGTATTATTATCATTTTTATTTATTTATATGATATATTTGAAAGAGCGATTTACGGACATTTTAAATTTTTACGGACGAGAAATTGAATAAATATATTTTTAATGAGAAACTAAAATGTCCGTACATCTCTTTTTTAAATATGTCATATAAATAAATAAACATGATAAAAATACGACGACGGACTTTTTTATAAATTTTTCGTAAAAAAATATTTATTTCGATTTTTTCCTTTAGAACTAAAAATAAAAATTACATAAATTTGTACACTTTCCCATTAACACGTTTGTGAAATAAAAAATTACATAAATTTGTACACTTTCCCATTAACACGTTTGTGAAATAAAAAATTACAAAAATCTGTACACTTTCCCATTAACCCGTTTGTTTTGGTATCCAAGTGGTCAAAATTGAATCTTCTGATCAAAATTGAATCTTCTGGCCCTTCGAAGAGGTTCAAACCCGTCGTAAATGGATTATTCAAAAAGACTTTTTTTTAAAAGGTAAATTTTTGAAAAAGTATAATTTATGAAGGATAAGACAGTTATAAAATTTTAAAAAGAAGAGTCTCATTTTTCACTAGCTATGATTCTCATTTCCAACTTTTGGATGCTCAAAGGGTATTATATGAGGAAGGATGTAAATCATGAGAAAGATTCATGATTGAATATTTATTTTTGTTGAATCTCATTTATTCCTTGATATGGTGTACTCATTTACAATATAAAATCTATCATAAAGATCATATTTATATAATCATATTATTGTATTGACATATCTAACATCTTGAATGTCACTTAATATAAGCTTTCAAGAGAAGCTTGGACACATTGTTTTTTTAAATCTCTACTTGAATTCATGTGTTATGTGCATTTTTTATCCTTGTCGATATGATAATTGGCATGACATTTAATGTCCATATTTTATGTGTTTACATATCAGACTTTTGATAATGTCGTTTCTTTTATAGTTATCTTCGCCTCCTCTCTTGGCTTTGTAAAAAAACAAAACAATTAGTCATGGGTTATGGGTGTAAATAGCAATGGCATTGAAAACTTATTAGCAAGACTCACTAGAAATGTGTGGTTCAATGACAATTTTGAAGAGAACACAATAGACATTGATTGAACCCAAGGAAATGAGGTTGTCTCTCTTTCTTCATGTTCACATAGTCCATCTCTCTAAAAGCATCTAAAATTGTGGTTGAGCTTTTTGGATTAAACTATGTCTAATGTTTTGAAACATCTAACGTTTTGAGTGGACACTCCACCCATCATCAAGGACAAATGAAGCTAAAGAATGGTAAAGAGTGTCGAGAGTTGAAAATAAATAAATAAGGAAAGAGAATCAAGTAGTCGTTGGAAAGATGAACGAAAGTGAGGATAAAGTCAAAAGTGGAGGGGGGGGTTTAATTAATGATGTATCTGTTGAGGTAAGGAGCAAGAGAGGAAAAAGATTAAACAGTAAGGAAAGGTTAAGGAAGAATTAATTCTTTATCAACGTACCAAAATTAAGTTGATGAAAGATTAAATTGAAAAGAATAATAATATTTAAAATTATGTTTGATTAAATTGAAAGAATAATGATGAGAAGAAGATGAAATAAAGGTAAACTAAAATAAGTTAAATTGAATAATTAATAATTAATAAGAAAGGATTAAAAATTAGGAGATAGAGAGGGGAAAAAAAACAAAGGAAAGGAAGATTAAATGGTAAGGAAGGGAGGAGGAGAAGATTAAAGCCACAAATTTGAATTAGTTTGAATGTCCTAGACGATGAGAAATAGGCTTCCAACAATGACTAAGTTTATAGTCGTCCTCTCGATTAAAACATCTAACATGTTGACAAATCTCACATGGTTATAGAATTGGTATCGAATATTTTATATTATTATTGGAGAACATTTGTTGGCCTCTCGCCCACTTAGTATATTGTTCATGACATCTCTATTATTGTCATAGATATTTGAGAAAAAAACGCATAACTAATACTTGAATGTAAATCTCTGCTTGAAAAATCTAACATGGTTATAGCATTGGTATCTAATATTTGATTATTATTATTGGAGAACATTTGTTGGTCTCTCGACCACTTAGTATATTGTTCATGACATCCCTATTATTGCCATGGATACTTGAGAAAAAAACACATAATTAATACTTGAATCTAAATCTCTCAATAATTCATTGATCTTGTATATGTTTGGTCAAGCTCATTATAAAGATAACACATATTCTTTGTTTCACACGAAATTAAGTTAGTGATTTTGTTTGGGATAAGAAAACTCCATTAAGATCAACAATAACATGTATGTTCTTGATTAATTTTATGTATAAGCCTATGCAAAACAGACCTTGTCAACATCACAAAACCTAAATTTGGAATTACAACAATTCAAATTGTGATTCTATTCATTCAATTTTTTACATCATCAATTTCTTACTCTTGATCTTCCCCTTTCCCCAATTTTTTGTATCTTTATGTATAAAGCCCCTTCTTGTTTCTAGAAACATTGACATCAACATGACAATACTTAAAATGTCAAATATTTTAGAATGCTCCTAAGATCTCTTTTCTTTTGTTGCATTGCAAGCCCAAGAACAATGAGATATATTATTTACAACCTTGATGCTTGGAGAAACATTTTTTATGCCTGGGTGAGATTCTTAAGTACGATATGAAGAATGTAACATAATTCATGTTATCCTTAGATATATGCAATAAGGATTATGCTCTAACATTCACATTGTCACATAGTTTTTGCATG
>ML784613.1:320473-353807 GCA_009831015.1 Picea engelmannii
AAAAAAAAAACATCACACTAGGGTAACAAAACTCTTACTGCAACTAGTTGATGTCCTATGTGCTAGTCATAGTGGTTTCTATCTGGTTCTTCTCCAATCCTATCCTAATTGATGAAGATCTTAAGAAACAAGAGGATATTCATCTATGGAAAAAATAGGTTCATGTCCTATTAGGTTGGCCACACATGGTTTATTTTGATATTATGACAAAGGGGAGCAATTCTTCTTTTGGTCATATTGAACATAATTTTTTTTCTTCTTCCAATGGACATCTACACTGTACTACTTATTAAGAATATGTGTTAAAGAACATTGTTTAGTACTGCTACAAGATAAACATTGTTTTTTTTTCTTATTGAAGTCTTGATTTCCCAACAACATATAAACCACACACACACACACACATATATTTTATACTAAATTTCTTGTAAATTTATTTTTGTATTACATAAAATAAACTTAGCATTATCCATAGAAATGTTAAGTTTTTTAGTTTTTGTTTTTATATCAAAGATAAGATGCCAAAGTACATTGTAAGAATATCTAATTTTTTTTAATAGATGTTGATAAAAATTCTCACACAAAATACAAGTGTGTAAGTTAATACTTAGATATGAATATTTATATAAACCTATAATGAATATCACTTTTTATTAAATTATAAATATAGTTAAAAATTTTACATAAATAAAAATAAAATAAAATAAAAAATTGAAGAAAAAACTCTATAATTTTATTAATAAAAAAAAATTACAATAGAGAAAATGCTAGTGGCATTCTTAAAACATGTTGTTACATCCTTATATTGATCTGGAAAGGATCATCAAAGTTCATCAACCTAATCTGTAACAATATCTTCTAAAATTTTCATAACTTCTTTCAGCTGCTCAAAACATAGTTTCCATTCAATGGCTTGATAAAACCTTTGACAGAGGCCGACTAAAACACCATACTATCCCATATTTATACATGAAAAAGGAGTATAATAGAAACATAATATATCTTCGGAGCCATGGATCATGAGCATATTCTGAGACATTCCCCTCCAGTTGTTCATAGATCACCCAAGTTCCATGTTCCAATCTTGTTCCATCTTTAGAAATTCCATCAAGAGTCTCGTTTTTGTCCCTAGATATGTGAAAAGTAAATGTGTGAGAAAAATAATATAATTCACCGAATGTCATTATAAATAGGTTGTAATGTGAATTTTCTTGGAGCAATTTCCTTCTGCATCCTTTGAATAACTAGTAGATGATCTCCAAATATTTGAATGTTTGAGACCTCGAACTCATGAACCAATCTCAGGACCAACTTGAGAGCCATTAGTTTACGAGAATTGTTGGTTTCTTGGCCAATGCCTACCTTAAGTGAAATCCTATGTGTTGGAGTTGTAAACAATATTCCACCTATTCCACCCATAGGTGGATCTTCTTGTGAAGCTTAATTGAAGAAATCCCAAGGAGCGGACTTGTTAATTTCCATTTCAATGGATCTATACAAATTATGGTTATCTTGAGATTTTGGGTATGCATTAAGTATATTAATGCCTATACATCACACTTTTAAAGGCAAAGTCTTTGTGTTAAACAATTTTAGATTTTAGGCTAACCAGACTCCCCGTGCAATGTTTAAGGGGTGGGCACTAACTTGTTTTAAGGCTTTTTTGTCACACCAATTCCAAAAGGCCACTTCAATACTTTCTCCTACCCAGACATTTTGGTGCCCTATCAACCTTTACACTACCTTCCAAAATTATAACATAATGGGATAGGTCATGAAGAGATGAACATTTGTCTCTTCTACCTATTGGCATAGACTACATCATATAGAACCAACAAAAGATCATTTTCACAGGATATCCCAAGTAGGAGACTTGTTATTCAAGATCAACCACATGAAGTTTTTTATTTTGTTTTGAAAGGCTCTTAAGTTTCCATATGAATTTCCACCACTAGGCATGTATAGTCTCTCTACCTTCATGAAGAAGAGCCTTATATCCTAATTTTTGTACATATTCCCCTAATGGGTTTAGGGACCATACCAGTTGGTTTTCCTCCTCTCTAATTTTGATGTTTCTATATTTTATAGAATCTGTGTATCTCTACCATTCTCCTACATTTTCTTCCCCAATGCCCAAGTCTCTCTAGGACAACTAAGATTGATGTTATATATTTGTAATGGATTGGTTCACAACCTACCATAACACATAATATCCTTTGTTGCATAGCTCATGTATCAATTGGTGTGATAGTCTATGCCTACCTTTGCTACCAACCCAAGGGTTGAAACCAATTTGAACTCTATCACCTTTGCCCACTTGCCATGTCAACTAATTTTCAACCAATTGAAAATATGAAAGTATTGCTTTCTATATATTTTAGGCATTATTTAATTTCTTAACTAGATTTCTGGTCCATTCCTCTACACTATCTAGAGCAATATATTTTACTTTTACAACCTTTAACCACATCCCAAATCCTTGATTCAACGTCCAAATGCTTTTTTTTGCTAGGGATTTTGAGAAGAAGAAAGGGATATTCAAGCCCCAACCACCCTTTCCGTTTGGGAGTGATAGATTCTTCTATGATGCAAGGACAAAAAATTCTTTCTTTTGTTTCCCAAACCGAAGGAATCAATGACATAACCTTCTAGTAATTTCCATAATTCCTTTTGGTATCCATGCAAGAGAGATCTAGTATGTTGGAGTCTCTTCCAATACCGCTTTGATCAAAACTAGCCTCCCTCCATGGGATATCCATCTATTGCACCATCAATTAAGCTTTATTTCCACTTTGTCCCTCAACCATTTCTAGTCTTATTTTTTGTACATATTTTCTTTTAGGTAAAAACCTAAGTATTTCATTCTTTTCTCTAAGCCTACCTATTGGTAAGGGAGCATTTGTGAAATAAATATATTCTCCTTATTAGAAAATCCCCACACAAAAACTCTTGAATTTTAAATATTTATTGTCATACCTATCGCTTTATAGAATATTTCCATAAGGTCTTTGAATTTTTCAATCACCCTTTTAGATTCTTCACAAAAAATCAAGATGTCAACCACAAATAGTAAATGAGTGATATTGCATGAAGTTCCTATTTGAACTCTTTTAAAACCACCATTTTCTTTATCCTCCTTTAGGAGCCTACTCAATCCTTCAACAACTAAAATAAAAATTAGGAGCCTACTCAATCCTTCAACAACTAAAATAAAAAGGAGCGGGGATAGGGGGAACCCCTGTCTAAGGGCTCTTCAAGATATAAAGAAATGGTATGTTTCCCCATTTATTAAAATAACAAAAGATTAATAAGTGATACAATTCATTACTCAACTTTCAAATTCAATGACAAAAGCCCAGATGAACGAGAATAAGTCTGAGATATAACCAACTTACCCTTTCATAAGCTTTACAGAGGTCCACGTTTATCACCATCTACCTTTGATTCTTGATTTTAAATGAATGTATACCTTCTTAATAAATCCCCACGACCTCATGAATTTATCTTCCCTCAAGAAATACAATTTGTTCTTTTGATATTTTCCTTGGTATGATTCTTTTTATTATTCTTGCAATTCCTTTGGAGATGATTTTATATACATAGTTGCGTAGGGATATTGGCCTGAATTTCCCTAAGGATGTTGGGTTTCCATCAGTGAGAATAAAAAAAAGAAAAGTTGTGTTTAAGACTCCTAACCTCTTCCCAATTTTTCTAGTATCCTATACCACCCTTCTTAAATCATCTCCTATAAAATCAAAGAAACATAAAAATAATTCCATAGGGAGGTCATCTAGACCTATAATTTTTTCCTTCTATAAACCTTGGAGAGTACTAAGAAACTCTTATTTCCCCACTTCATCAAAACTTGATTGAATTCAGGATTGAGGAAGCTTGGAAAAAAGTTTCATAGTTTTATTACTTCTGCTATAGTGGCATGAGAGTCTTCTTTGAAGAGGGTTGAGAAGTAATATACACCCTCTATAGCTATATCCTTGTATTTTTGTGACCATGAACCATATTCCTTTTCAATTCTCCAAACTAAATTAATTTTCCTTATGTTATTGGTATATCTGTAAAAGAACTTTGTATTTTCATCTCCTATCTAAAGCCATAAAGTTCTACTTTTTAGCCACCATTCTTTCTCTTTCTCCAAGAGGATTCTTCTTTTTTTTTTCCTCCAAAAATTTGACCTTTGATTTATATTCCTCTATTAAAAAACTTAAACTTTTATTACGATAGATTGATTCTAAAGCTTCATCTACTTCAAGAGGGTTTTGTCACCCTTTTTCTTATTTTCTTTGGCCCATTGTATAGCCACCTTCTTTGATTTCTTCAGGTTTTGGTGGAACTGTATAGATGATGAATCTCTTAAGTCTCCATTATAAGGTTCCCACATTTATTTAACCTTTGCTATAAAAATTTCATATTTTATCCATCCATGGTTTATCTTGAAGGGACTAATAGGCTTTTATTGGGTAGGGGCTATTTCCAAGATGACTGAGTTGTGATCAAAATCTCCTCTTGAGTCTCTTAGCAATATTTCATTCTTCAGTTCTTTTGTTTAACCCATGATTAACTCTTATTACCCACGATTAACCTGTTAATTAATATAGGGAAATGTGATAAACTTTAAAAATAGAAAAGCTTTGAAAACAACTACAAAAAGCCTATCAAATCTTGTCAATTTGATAAATACCAGTATTAGTCAACCGAGTTATTTTAATTCTTTATTGTTTAATTAATACTAAATGGCATATTATTGACATTGTCATAAACTGATATATAGTTCCATATTAAATCCCTTAGATTTCCTTTTATAGAAAATTAAAAACCATTCTTATTAACCATGACCATGCCACCTTTAGTCATAAATTCTTCTTAATTTCTAGGACATTAATTGCATTAATGATCTATTTAAAATAGTAAAATTGGATTCAATGTCCATCCTTATGAGACATCTCTTCCATTCTTGCATAGATTAAATGACCAATTTTACCTCTTTTGTTGTTTACAAAGATGCCATCCCACTTAAAAACTATAACAAGAGCTATCAATTGACATTTCTCTTTGGATTTAAAACTTTTAGTTAATATAGGGCAAGGGGAGAAAATTCAAAAATATAGAAGATTTGAAAATTGTTGATGTTGGTAGCATCGGACAAGTACTTTTGCACATGTCTAAGTGTTTAGAAGCGTGGAAGTCATCCAAATCCTTCTACCTTAGTAATTTACTTCAATTAAAGAAATTATTAAAGTAAAGTGCATTTATAATTAAAGTGAGTTTAATTTAATGAAATGCTAAAGTTATTAACATTATTGAATTAAATGAATCTTAGCCATTGATCTCAAGTGAGGTGAGATCTAATATCATCTGTCATTCACTTTGGAGATTAGGGTTATATTTGATTATGTCATAACTCAATATTATAAAAGCAAGGCTAGGTGAAGGAGAAAGATATCCACTTGGGAGAAAAGAAGGAATTTTGCTCAAGTTCTTGAGTCACAAAGTATTGTGACTCGGGGGGATCAAAGGAAAGGAGTAGAGAAGGATTTTTTCTCAAGTCCTTGAGTCATGAAGGATTGCAATTCAAGGGGATCTCTATAAAGATGAAGAATGACTTTCATATAGACATCAATTCCAAAGGAGAAAAGTGGAAAGGGGCAACAAGAGTAGAAAACCCAACAACCAAAAATCAAAAGACATATTTCTATGTAGTACTAGCAGAGAGATATTGCAGATATGAGGACCAACATGCAGATCTAAGGTACCAACAAAAAAATCTAGTAGATTTGAGGTACCAACGAAAAGATCTAGTGGATTTGAGGTATCAATGAACATATCTAGTGCAGATATGAGGTACCAATGAGAAGATATAGCATATATGCAGTACCGATAGAGATATATAGCATATCTGATGTACGAGCAGATATATCTAGTGCATATTTGAAGTACCATTGACCAGATTTAGTAGATCTGAGAAATCGACAGGTAGATGTAGCAGATTTGAGGTACCAACATATATATCTAGTGCAGAGTTGAGGTACCAGTGGACAGATCTGGTGTAGATCTGACGTATCAATAGGAAAATCTTGCAGATTTGAGGGCTAGCGGGAAAATATAATGCATATCTTAGTGTCCAACAAACATATATGGGAATACCAACAAAGGGTTTCCTTAGGACCTAAGTTTCCAAGTTTGTTGTATTTGTATTTTTTCCTTAGTGGGCCATTTTCCCAGTAAGGTGGGCCTTGTAAGCTTGGAGTTATTATTAATGAAAAGTTTATTTGAAAGGAAGGATTTATGTGTGCATGTGTGAAGTTTTGTTTCCAGTTTTTGCTTCTACTGTTTTTTTATAATTATTTCCAGCCAACATATTTGGTCCCATGTTTTGTAATTTATCTAGGTGCTAGGAATAGATATATTTTAACATGGTATCAGAGCTTGCACTTTGAGAGGGAGACCAATTTCATATCCACAATAGTTTACAACAAATCTATGTAGATATATAAAAAAAAAGCAAGAGACCTTGAGTGCTTGAGACACGAAGGACTGTGACTCAAGAGGATCTCAACAAGGGTGAAGAAGGACTTTCATCTCAAGATCAACTCAAGAGATAACATCTATTTGGATTTAGTGACTAATAGAGAGAGAAAAGAAGGACTTTTTCTCAAGTAGATCTCAATAAGGGTGATAAATGAGTTTCACCTAGAGATTAGCTCATTCCAAAGGAGAAAAGAAGCTAATGGGCTACACCACCAGAAAAATATGGTAATAAGAATAGATCTGGGTAGACATGAGTAGTGGGTTTGAGTCACAGGAAGTTTTGTACAGATGGAGTAGATAGCTCAGGGCGCATACATATGTGTAGGTCAAGTGAAACAATGCACTTACATACATGTAGGCTAAATGCAACAGGGCACATACATACACACATGACTAGTGCAACATGGCACACATATACGCATCACATAGGTGTAGTAGAGTCATACATACATGTTGTGCAAGTCATACCAAATGCATACAATTCATATAGGTCGTTGATACCAAATCGCACAACAGGGGAAAAAGTGCTAGGCTACTGGAGTTGATTGTATTTTTCTGTTTATTTTCTTAGTGGGTAGAAAATATGAGGGAATCATGGGAGCTAGGTGAATATTTTGATGGAGAAGGACTCATGGATCCATGTGGAGCTTGGTGATGATGCCAAGTATGCATTGAAGAATGAGGGAACTATATTTTTCCATCTCTATTCAAGTGGTTTGTTGGAAGCCCAGGATGTGCTATATGTACCAGGAATGAAGAATAATTTACTCTCAGTCTTAGTTATGTAGGACAAGGGTTTTGAAAAGAAAGGGAAAGTACTCATATGTTAAGAGGGAGATATCCTTGACACAACAATGAGCATTGTGGTTGGAGAGGGAAAGTTATACAGGTTGAATGAAAATCTTGTTCAGGCCTTGGTACTTGACAATGAAAACCTGTGTGAGTTATGGCACATGAGTATGGGACACCTGCATTACAGGGCATTGCCAATTTTGAGGGACATTTTCATTGGTCTCCCAGATTTTAGTATTGAGCAACACGACATATGTGGAGGGTGTGCACTTGGACAGAATTCCAAGGATGATTTTCCAAGAAGTGAGAGTAGGTCTAAGGGGATATTGAATCTTATTCATTTAGATGTGTGTGGAGCTAGGTCTGTAGCAATGCACGAGGAGTAGGAGGCTTCGAAGGGAGAATAACATTCAAAGACTACTAGTGTGGGGAGTCAAAATTCAGGTGGGGATGAGGAGTTATCCCCTTCCATGTCTTTTAGGAGACCCAGATTGTTTGTGTAGACATTGAGGGATGATCAGGAGCACGTTGAGGCTCCTAGAATCATATTCAAGGAGAGAAAACCTCTGAGGAATTTTCCAGACTTCGTGGCACTAATGAGTAGCATCATTAATTCTGAGTCTTCCAATGTTCACACTACTACATATGGTGTAGAATTCCAATGGGGAGTTCTGGCATTACAAACAAAATCGACCTTACCATCGGGCATTACTCACTAATTCCCAAAATTTCATTATATTTTTTTCTTGGTGCCCATGTCGAACTTATGACATGGTCCATTATTCATCAGAATTTCAACTTATATTTGACAGTTTGTAATAAAACAACCTTTTATGTGACCCACTGTACTGGCTAAAACCGCTTGTATTCGAGAAAGACCGCCAATGCTACAACATTGACATCACCACCGTGACCTGCCATCATCCCATGGCCTGCCACTGTGGCACCTACATGACACTACCATGTCATCAAAGTATTCATCTCATGGGTATGTTTGGCACCTTGAGCCTTAATTATGCAAGCTAAGGGGCTAAAAATGTCTGTCATGGGATTATTATGCTCGTGTTGTCTCGAGACGTCAATTCACTACAAGGAAAAGACCTTTTAGCAGAGGTTATAGCAGAGGTTTCTAGTGTTACAAAATCGGAAAAAATTGTCAAAAAAACCTCTGCTACAACATATGTTTTTGATAGCAGATGTTTTTGTGGATACTATAACGAAAGTTGATTATAACTAAAAAAATATGGGCGACTGGAGGTGTTAGAAACTGTTTACAAATCAATGCTTTTGTATAAGGAACAAGCACCAGTGTGTACATACACCTATAGTACCGATGATGTACACTTAACGTCAAGCACCGGGGCAGTAAAATATTTTATCATCGTTGCGTTTGTCATATAAGAACCAAAGCTTTAACAGTAAAATGCACCAGGGAAGTTGAAAATAATTAAGCACCCGTGATTTCTGCTTAGAACACATCGGTGTGTTATTAATAAGAAGGCACCGATGCTGTATAAAATAATATGCATCAATGCATCACCTGGAACCCCCCCCCGGTGCATTAAAAATCGAAATCATCGATGCTTTTTAGTAACAAACAAGCCCCGATGCTTATCAATAACACAACAACACCGGTCCGTATTAATAAAATAAACACACTGATGCTTCGTATAAGCTTAATGCACCGAAGGCCAATTTTTTAATATAATTTTGTGGTATTAAATAAATATTGAAACCGGTGCTAATTGATTACATAAAAGCACCGGTGTGCATTTCATATGAAACACACTAGTGAGTTTTAATATTAAATGCGTCGATGAGATTAATAATTAAAATACATCAAGAAACATCGACCTGTGATAGTGCAATTATTGTTATTTTTTAGTTCCATTATTTATCAAAAAAATTACATAATCTTATATTTTGATTAGTGAATTTGGATATGATGTTTGGATTAATTTGTTATATGATCATATTTTGCATATCTTCATTATAATATTTAGTCATCCATATATTTAATCAACGATGTAACATTTCACAACAACATTGGACAACACAATAGAATAAATTAAAACATATTTTATTATATGAATAAGAGGGTCTTTGTCATACAAAATGGGACACTTATTGGTAATCCCCTGTCTTTCAATTGGGACACTATATCCATTACATCAAACAAAAATGTTTGATTTTCACAGACAATTATTTCAAAAAAATACAACTACAGCTTGGATTGATATCCAAATATATTGGTCATCATTCTTCACTGGAACTGTTGTTAGTGCTTGAGCTGCTTCCATGCCTTGGGTTATTTTGCTGAATGTTTGGTTGATTGCCTCGATTGTTTTTTTCTTCTTCAAGTTCCATCTACAAACATAAAAATAAACTGTAATGAGTCTATCTACATTGGTGATAATAAACTGTAATGAGTCTATCTACATTGGTGAGAATAATGAAAATTGAAATAAATAATATACATGAATGTAAATTAAAAAGTGACGTACCTACAAAGCAAGAATTGACTCATGAATCATACACATATGTTCAAAATCAAATATCACTTCTTGTTTCAACAATTCTTCTGTTGGCTCAGTTCCATACTTTGTTTCCTGCAATTTTTATACCTCATAATAAATCATAGATTTAATATAAAGTATTATTTTTGTTTCATTAATTATAAAATGATAGAAGTAAAACAACATAGATTGTACTAACAAATTCCACAATTAATTTTTGATATGCCAACATATACTCGCAACCCTTAGTTAACCCAATGTCAATCAATTTTTTTGATGGCCCTTCTTTGTATGTTAGCACCTATTTGAAGACATTCAAGGATGGATGTTGTAAAACAACTTAAAATATACAAAAAAAAAACACCCAAAGTTGTTATAAGGAAATAACAACTACTCACAAACTTTGTTAGCAACCTTTTTCTTCCTTGTCGTCCAGTTTTATGTGCATAATGAGTTTCATTTTTTTTTTTTTATGTAAGAGAACATTTGAAAATTAATATTTAATGTTAAATTAATTATTTGTACCTAATAGAAAAATTTAATGATTACATACATTTGAAGCACCTTGTTGTTGAGATAGCTTCTCTTGCGATGCAATTATGTCCAATTCTTTGACGATCTCCTTGTACACTTTTTTGGACATTCCTACTGACATATTTTAGATATCGACTCATTGGTCCTCTTAGATTTTCATAATTTTCCTGAAAAAATAACATGACGATAAAGTATTTTTATATTGATATATGAAAACCAAATATCACAAAATTGATATATTAATAAATGAATAATTTGTAATATATATATATATATATATATATATATATATATATATATTCTAAAAAAGTGTTTTTAGGAATATTACTATTTGAATGATTCTTTTGTTGTTGTTGTTGTTGTATGTTTTTGTTATTGCAAGTCTGACAGGTCTCATTGACCATTGCTCTGGAAATGCTTCCTATAGTTTAAATATAACCTGGTTCTTGGAATCATTGGATTGATTTCTATATTGTAAGTGGAAAATATGTCTATACGTCGTTCATTCCACTATATCCCTCATAGTTGTGTAAAAGTTTCCCCCCTTTGATTAATCTCCAACACCACTCCAGATGAACTAAGGACCAATTCATCATCATTTACATCTTCTATATTAATTAATTTTATTTTGTTATGATGACATTCTTTTCCCTCGTTGTTGGTCCCTGTAGAACATTAAACACATGTGAATTAATAAATTGTTTGAAACGTGTCATCTAATATTCCTAAGTATATTATTAATGAAAATTAAAAAAAAAAATCATATTGAATAGTATTTTTTCATTCACCTGATTCATCCCTCTGCAATTTTCCATCAAGCTTTTATGCTCTTCTGCACTTAGATAAAAAATAATCTTATCGATCTTCCTCATTTTGTGGCCCTGCATGGCACACACTAACCAATACACATTAGTTAAACTTATATATAGTTCAACCATATTAATTTTGTATAGAATTTACAGAAAGCCTATTTTTTTTGTTTTTCTGGATGTGTCATCATTGTGTCGACCATAACTTTTCTTATTTGAACTCTTCTCACTCATATTTTTATCAATATACAACTTGTACCATTACATGTAAGACAAAATACCATCGTAAAGACAAATGACCGACATTTGTGTAGTATATGGCTACAGGGGCACTGAACCCATTAGTAGGAGGAGTGGGGTATTTTGAAATATGAAAGACATGGGGACATCATCCGACTACTTGTCCATTATTGCAGAAGTACCAGAGTACGCCCAAGAATTTTTTCTGCAATTTTTACAAGTCTGTAGGACATGATGATAAGGGTTGTCGTGCATTCAAATTAATGAGGAAGCACACTGCAGATGCTTACATAATCCAAGAATAAAATGAATTAGAAGAAGGGGTTCCATAGCATAATACTTTGAGAGGCTTTAATTAGGGTGGACGAGGAGGATTCGACAAAGGTCGAGGATGAGGAGGATTTGGTAGAGGACGAAGAGGACCAATCATCTTTTATGATTTCAATAAACCGGGACATTTGGCAAGAGACTGCCTAAATCCTTGCATGATGATGCAGGAGCATCGTTAACGTCAAGCGAGCGTGGGGCAAGCGCAACACATTTTGAGCACATGATACATTGTTTAAACCTTTTTGAAGATTGGATGCGCCAAACTTAAATGAGATAGTTAAGAAGAGGCGTACTTTTTATATTGTAAAAGGACCTTGAGCAATCTGCTCTCGTCCATAGTAGGTAGAAGGCATTTATGTTGGTAGGTAGCTTTGAATTCTCTGATTAGATAGTTTTAGGAGTAGAGAGAAGATGGATATAGACACCCTCATTGTGTAATTGTAAGATTATTATAAAGAGAGCATAGAAGAGAAGCAGAGAGCTGTGTAGTAGACTTCATGTACAGAAGTTCTGAATTAATACAAAGAAACTGTGATTCAGACTCATGGTATTCACATGTTCTCTGTGTATGCATCTTTAACTGTTATGCTCATGAATGTCTTACTCTTTCTGTCATGCAATTTCTTTTATGCTATGTATGAATGATTTTCTGTTGAATGTTTGAAATCTGAGAGGAAAGGGTGGTGGAATTAGTTTCAATCATTTCTCTATCTGAGCCAGAGTTCCTGCAAGGAGTGCAGTTGAAATTGTCCGCAAGGAGTGCATTGACAACAAGTTCATAGGTTCGTCTCTGGAAGCTCAGAAGGGATAGCGGTTGTTCTCATTTCCTCAGAGTGCAGTTGGGCACATGAGCTATGCAAGGAGTGCGCAGGCTAAGTAAAGTCTCAGGGTTGTGAACCTGAGTAAAGTGTGAGAGGCTGCTACTGCAGGGGTGCGTAGAGTCGAAGGTATTCAACACTTGGAAGTGTCTGAAAGTTGCCGCAAGGAGTGCGCGCAAGAATCTTCTCTAAGACTCAGAGTTGGGAGAAAGCTCAAGAGAGATAAAGCCTTTGAAGCTATTGAAGGTAGTACAAGGAGTGGGTGCATATCGAGTGACTCGAAGGCATCAGAGTTTTGTGTCACAGGTGGTTAAGTTCAAGAACGCGTCCTTGGTTCATTTCATTAGAAACATCAAGGAGGAAGAGACAAATGGTTAGAATCTTGTGGAGAGGATTAGCGAAATCCTGCCAGTCGTTCGATCTGGTGAAGAAGCGAGGAGGTTATGGTTGCATCCAGAGTTCAAGCTCAGGAGGTTGTGGGCCGTCGGATCTTCACATAGATATCCGTCAGCCATTGGATTGACCAGGAGTTGCACGAAGTTTAAGCTTTGTGAAGATGAGGAGGAAAGTTCTGACGAGGGGCATGGCCATCGAAATTTTGGCATTCGTGAAATCGGGAGTCACGAGGACGAGTGATTGGTAATTTTCATAGTGAAAATCCCGGAAGTAGTCTGAGCCGTCCATCTTGCAGAGACAAGTGGCGATAATCGAGCGCCCGTTGGCATTTCGACAACCGGGGTTTTAAGTTGCCAAAGAAACTGTGACATCAGGGCATCAAAAGTCTCGAAATCCCGAGGTTGAATTAGGGCTTCCCATCTTGAGGGGGACACATGGCGAAGATCTAGGATCTCGGGGAAAGTCCTGAAAGGAAAACTCCATCGGAGTTTCGGGATTTGGAAAATCGGGAGTTCTGTGAGCAAGAGATCGGGAAAATCCATGTTGGAAACCCTGTAACGATCTGAGCCATCCATCCATTTGGGATGCATGTTGGAAGATCTGAAGAAGTTAGGGTTCGACGTTTCGTGGATCCTGAAGACAAGAAACTCTTACATTTCGAAATCGCGAAGTCCGAAATCCCAATGGGAAGGAAAGCTCCATTGTGGGGCCCAGTTGACGTCGTCTCGTCGTAATAGGGGAATCGGGAATTTCCAAGGTGAAAAAACCTGAAGCATACGAGATCCATCCATCTTTGAGGATGCATGGCAACAATCTCAACTTTTGGAGAAAGTCCCGAAAGAAAAGTCATATCGGGGAATTAACATTCGAGAGATCGGGGAAACCAAAAGAACAAGCACTTTGGCATTTGAAATCATGAAACCCTGAGGGATATCTGGAGCTGTTGATTTTAGTAACCAATCATAGTTGTTGATTGTGTTTTACGGTGGAAGGGCATCCTAGTGACATCATATCAGGATTCAGAGAGTCAGGGATCTGGAGGACAAGAGGTCGTCTACATCTCAACATCCGAAACTTTGAAATCCTGAAAGGTGGTAAGATTGAGGTCATGTGACAGGAGGTCATTGGACCACGAGCCTAGCCCAGAGGGCTAATCGAAGATTAGAGCATATCAGGAAAGTGAAGATCGGGAAATTGGGAATCAAAGGGTCATGACATCGGGATTTTGAAAACCCCAAAACCCGATTTTCCTATTCTTCTGTCATTTAAAGAACAATGACTGGGCCTAGAGGTTGCGAGGAGCATAAAAGACCTGTGGGCCAATTATCATGAGGGATATTTCAGTGGAGAGTCGAAGGAGCCACTCCAGCTCAGAAGTTAGCATTTGAACGATCCTTAAGCTCGGGAGGTCAGCGCAGGGGTCTCTGCTGAGGCAGAGGGTGCGGTCTGCGTCAGTTGGTATCAAAGCTTAGAAAATATTCTTTTCTTTCTGTAGCAGGAATAAGGAAGATTCACCATGCTGCTGAGAAGAAGAGATAGATAATCACCCGATCCAAAGGAGGAAAGGGAGACGTCTAGAGGAAGGGGTAGACAGGTGCAGAATCCAGAAGTAGAAAGAGATCTGCATAACATACGCGCCAGACTTGTGGACATGGAGATAAGACAAAAATGCACAGCTGATGTAGGAGATATCAGTGAGTCCGAAAATGAAGATGATGATGGACATGGAGAAGAAGAAGTCACAACAGAAGATGCAACAAATGAACGCTTTCTTAAAGCTGTTGCAAGAATGGGTGCAAAGGTGAAGATGGACATTCCAGTTTATGAGGGAAACCTGGATGCAGAGGAGCTTCTAGATTGGATTAAATCTCTGGACACATACTTTGACTATGAAGATGTCGAAGAAGACAATAAAGTCAAGCATGCTGTCACAAGGTTGAAGGGACATGCAGCATTGTGGTGGGATGAACTACAAGTGGATAGGCGTTGCCAAGGCAAGTAGAAAATTAAGAGTTGGGACAGGATGATTGCAAAGATGAAAGCAAAATTCATCCCTAGGGATTATCAGATTTCTCTGTTCAGGAGAATGCAGAACCTGAGACAGAAGCTGATGTCAGTGAAGGAATATACTGAGGAATTTTACAGGTTAAATATCAGGGCAGGTCATCGTGAAAGCAATGATGAAAAAGTAGCCAGGTATATGAATGGCCTGAGATATGAAATTCAGGATGAGATTAGTATGTTGACCATCCGAACGGTGGAAGATGCTTATCAAATGGCTCTAAAAGCAGAAGAGAAGCTGAGCCAAAAGCAGGGTCAAAGAGGCCGAGGCAGAAGTCAGCCCAGAGGCAAATCAGTTGCCCAGGATAAATATCAGAAGCCCAAGGAAGACTGGAAGAAACCTCAGACTCGAACTGAGAGAGGTGGAAGCTCACAGTGAGGGCAATATGCTGAACAGAGAGGGAAGCATACTGAGCAGAGAGGAGAGTATGTCGATAATAACACTTTTCCTCGTACTAGAGGTAGAGGAAGAGGCAGAGGTGGAGTGATAAAATGCTTCACGTGTGGAAAGAATGGACACAAGTCTTATGAATGTCCAGATAAAAAGAAAGAGAGTGGAGAGACTCACATCGCCGAAGCACAGAGAAGAGATGTGGAGGCGGAAGATGCTGAAGGCAGAAGATCACTGATGATGCGAAAGGTTCTTTTGACACCAGAAAAGGAGGTGGAGAGTTCAGTCCAGAGAAATAGACTTTTTCAAACTGCTTGCAAAACCAAGGACAGGGTATGCAAGGTCATTGTGGACAGTGGAAGCATGGATAATCTCGTTTCGACAGAGATGGTGGAAAAGCTGGAGCTGGAGACGATTGAACATCCAAGTCCATTAAAGTTTCATGGCTACAAAAGGGACATCAGGTAAATGTCACTAAACAATGTTTATTTGAGTTTAAGATAGGCAGATATAATGATAAAATACTCTGTGATGTTATTCCCATGGATGTTTGTCATTTATTGCTGGGTAGACCATGGCAATATGATAGAAATGTGATTCATGATGGGAGAATGAACACATACACCCTGGAGAAGAATGGGAGGACACACATGTTGCTTCCAATCAAAGATAAGGAGGTGAAGCCGGAAGTGAGCAACATAGTACTTCTCATGAGTGGGAAGGAATTTCTTACAGAGGTGAAGAAGAAGGAGGATCAACAGTTCATTGTGGTCAGAAAACCGAAGATTGTTTTGACTAGCACTAGAGTGGATGATTTACCAGAAGAAATTCAGGAACTACTAGAAGAGTTCGCTGATATAGTGGTGGACGAATTACCTCATTCGTTTCCATTGATCAAAAGTGTGAGTCATCATATTGATCTCATACTAGGAGCCAATTTGCCAAACAAAGCCGCGTACAGATTGGCGCCGCAAGAGAATGAAGAAGTAAAAAGACAAGTCCAGGATTTGTTGGACAAAGGTTTAGTCAGGGAAAGCTTGAGTCTGTGTGCTGTTTCGACAGTACTCAGTCCAAAGAAAGATGGAGGCTAGAGAATGTGTACTGATTGAAGAGCCATTAACAAGATAACTACCAGATACAAATTTCCATTGCCAAGGATGGATGATTTGATGGATTGCTTGAGTGGAGAAAATACTTTTCAAAGATTGATTTGAAAAGTGGATATCATCAGATTCGTATGAGGGAAGGTGATGAATGGAAAACAACCTTCAAAACCAACGAGGGGTTGTATGAATGGCTTGTTATGCCGTTTGTCTTAACAAATGCACCAAGTACCTTCATGATGTTGATGAACGAAGTCCTGAAGGAGTTCATCGGAAAATTTGTCATCGTGTATCTGGACAACATACTGATTTTCAGTAAAACAAAGGCAGAGCATCTGAAACATTTGGCTATTGTGATGAAGAGGTTACAGCAGGAGAAGTTGTTGATAAATATGAAGAAATCCTCATTCATGAAGATAGAACTCATCTATTTGGGTTTCATTATTTCCGCAGATAAATTAAGGATGGATCCAGATAAGGTGGAGGTAATCAGGAATTGGCCGTCACCAAAGAACATATTTGAGGTGAGAAGTTTTCACGGATTGGCTAGTTTCTACCGAAAGTTCATCAAGAATTTCAGTGGAATTAGTGCAACAATGATGGATACAGTGAAGAAAATACATAAATCTTTTCACTGGACAGAAGAAGCTGAGAAGAGTTTTAACCTGTTGAAGAGGAAGATCACGGAACAACCAATTCTGGTGTTGCCGGATTTCCAAAAGACATTTCAAGTGAAATGCGATGCAAGTGGATTTGCAATAGGGGCAGTTTTGAGTCAAGAAGACAGGCCGATAGCATACTTCAGCGAGAAGATGAATGAAGCGAAAGTGAAATACTCCACTTATGATAAGGAGTTTTATGCTATTGTACATGCATTAAAGAAATGGAGGCATTACTTAATTCCTAAAGAGTTTGTTTTATACAGTCACAATCACGCACTGCAGTTTGTGACTCAACAAGAAAAGTTGAATCCGAGACATGTAAAATGGGTGGAATACATGCGAAATTTCACTTTTGTAATTAAACATATTTCAGGTACTGCTAACAAAGTTGTTGATGCTTTGAGCAAGAAGTGTTTGCTATTGCAGGAGTTCAAGATCAAGACGTTGGGTTTTGATGATCTCAGGTACATGTACACAGATTATCCAGATTTTTAAGAAGCATATGAAACAGTTGAGAATCCAGTTCTCGGAGACTGGAGCCAGTGGGTAGAATACATGATCCAGGAAGGATTATTGTTTAAGGGCAATTAGCTTTGTGTTCCAAAGTGCTCCATGAGGGAGAATCTGCTAAAGGAGAAACATAGTGGAGGATTGGCCGGGCATTTCGGTCATGAAAAGACGTTTGCAAAGTTGAACGAATCATATTTTTGGCCGAGAATGTGAGTATATGTCAAGAGATTCATGGACAGATGCAGAATTTGCCAACATTCGAAGGGAAGAAAATAGAATGCAGGGTTTTATCAACCGTTTCCCATACCAGAAAGGCCGTGGGATGCAATTAGCATGGATTTTGTATTGGGGTTGCCAAGGACACAAAGAGGTGTTGATTCAATCTTTGTGGTGGTGGATAGATTTTCCAAAATGGCACACTTCATTCCATGTCAGAAAACCAGTGACGCAACTCACATTGTGAATCTGTTTTTCAAAGAAGTCATTCGACTTCACGACTTACCAAGAAGTATAGTTTCAGACAGAGATACTAAGTTCATATGGCATTTTTGGAGGACCTTATGGAAGAAGCTAGGAACTAACTTGTCATTTAGTTCAACTTATCATCCTCAGACGGATGGATAGACAGAAGTGGTGAACAGAAGTCTAGGAGACTTACTGAGAAGCCTGGTGACGGAACACCACAGCCAGTGGGACAATATATTACTACAGACAGAGTTTGCGTATAATGACTCAGTCAATAGGAGCACAGGGCAAAGTCCATTTCAGGTTGTCTATGGCATGCAGCCGAGAGGAGTTTCTGAATTGAGAGATTCTGAACAGAATGCGACTAGAAGTGCTAGTGCAGAAGATTTCATAGAGGTAATGAAAGAACTTCACAGCAAGGTGAAGGAGCGATTGCAGAATTCAAGTCAGGAGTATAAGCGCAGAGCCGATCAGCATAAGAGACAACTTCAGTTTGAGGTTGGTGACTTGGTTCTGGCACATTTGAGGAAAGAAAGGTTCCCGAGAGGAACATATAATAAGTTGAAGATGAAGAAAATCGGAACATGTAGAGTCTTGAAGAAATTTGGGGCGAACGCTTATGAGATTGAATTACCCGATGGGATCAGAATTTCTCCAATATTCAATGTCTCAGATCTGTACCCATACAAAGATGAGGAAGCAGGAACAAGTGATGAACAGTCGGAGGTTCAGTGGCAAAAGCAAATGCCAGTTGCAGAGAAGCCACAGATGGAACACATACTGGATAAAAGAATTGGCAAGAAGACTAGAAGAAAACAATACTTTGAATACTTGGTCAAGTGGAAGGGACATCCAGTTGAAGATGCGAGCTGGGAGAATTAAGCAGAGATTCTGAAGCATGGACAAATTGTACAGGAGCTCATGGATAGGAGCCCATGAAAATTTTCAAGCGAGGGAGTATGATGCAGGAGCATCGTCAACGTCAAGCGAGAGTGGGGCAAGCGCAACACATTTTGAGCACATGATACATTGTTTAAACCTTTTTGAAGATTGGATGMGCCAAACTTAAATGAGATAGTTAAGAAGAGGCATACTTTTTATATTGTAAAAGGACCTTGAGCAATCCRCTCTCGTCCATAGTAGGTAGAAGGCATTTATGTTGGCAGGTAGCTTTGAATTCTCTGATKAGATAGTTTTAGGAGTAGAGGGAAGACGGATATAGACACCCTCATTGTGTAATTGTAAGATTATTATGAAGAGAGCTGTGTAGCAGACTCCATGTACAGAAGTTCTGAATTAATACAAAGTAACTGTGATTCAGGSTCATGGTATTCACATGTTCTTTGTGTATTCATCTTTAACTGTTATGCTCATGAATTTCTTACTCTTTCTGTCATGCAATTGATTTTATGTTATGTATGAATGATTTCCTGTTGAATGTTTGAAATCTGAGAGGAAAGAGTGGTGGAATGAGTTTCAATTGTTTCTCTATCTGAGCCAGAGTTCCTGCAAGGAGTGCAGTTGAAATTGTCCGCAAGGAGTGCTTTGAGAACAAGTTCAGAGGTTCGTCTTTGGAAGCTCAGAAGGGATAGCGGTTGTTCTCATTTCCTCAGAGTGCAGTTGGGCACAGGAGCCATGCAAGGAGTGCGCAGGCTAAGTAAATTCTCAGGGTTGTGAACTTGAGTAAAGTGTGAGAGGTTTCTGCTGCAGGGGTGCGCAGAGTCGAAGGTATTCAACACTTGGAAGTGTCTGAAAGTTGCCGTAAGGAGTGCGCACAAGAATCTTCTCTAAGACTCAGAGTTGGGAGAAATCTCAAGAGGGATAAAGCCTTTGAAGCTATTGAAGGTAGCACAAGGAGTGGGTGCATATCGAGTGACTCGAAGGCATCCGAGTTTTGTGTCATAGGTGGTTAAGTCCGGGAACGAGTCCTCGGTTCATTTCATTGGAAACATCAAGGAGGAAGAGACAGACGGTTAGAATCTTGCGGAGAGGATTAGTGAAATATCGCCAGCCGTCCGATTTGGTGAAGAAGCGAGGAGGTTATGGTTGCGTCCAGAGTTCAAGCTCAGGAGGTTGTGGGCCGTCAGAACTTCACATAGATATTTGTCAGCCGTTGGATTGACCAGGAGTTGCATGAAGTTTAAGCTTCGTGAATAGGAGGAGGAAAGTTCTGACGAGGGGCGTGGCCATCGGAATTTCGACATTCGTGAAATCGGGAGTCATGAGGACGAGTGATTGGGAATTTTCATAGTGAAAATCTTGGAAGCAGTCTGAGCCGTCCATCTTGCGGAGATAGGTGGCGATAATTGAGCACCCGTCGACATTTCGGTGACTGGGGTTTTAAGTTTCCAAAGAAACTGTGTCATCGGGGCATCGAAAGTCTCAAAATCTCGAGGTTGAATCAGGGCCACCCATCTTGAGGGGGAAACATGGTGAAGATCTAGGATCTCGGGAAAAGTCCCAAAAGGAAAAATCCATCAGATTTTCGGGACTCGACAAATCGAGAGTTTTGTGAGCAAGAGATCGGGAAAATCCATGTTGGAAACCCCGTAACGATCTGAGCCATCCATCCATTTGGGATGCGTGTTGGAAGATCTGAAGAAGTTGGGGTTTGGAATTTCACGGATCCTGAAGACAGGAAACTCTTGCATTTCAGAATCACGAAGTCTGAAATCCCGATGGGAAGGAAAGCTCCGTTGTGGGGCCCAGCTGACATCGTCTCGTCGTAACAGGGGAATCGAGAATTTCCAAGGTAAAAAACCCCGAAGCATACGAGAGCTGTCCATCTTTGAGGACGCATGGCAACAATCTCAACTTTCGGAGAAAGTCCCAAAAGAAAAGTCATATCGGGGAATCGACATTCGAGAGATCGGGGAAACCAAAGGCACAAGCACTTTGGCATTTGAAATCGCAAAACCCCGAGGGAGATCTGGAGCTGTTGATTTTAGTAACCAATCACAGTCGTTGATTGTGTTTTACGGTGGAAGGGCATCCTAGTGACGTCATATTGGGATTCGGAGAGTCGGGGATCTGGAGGACAAGAGGTCGTCTACATCTCAACATCCAAAACTCTGAAATCCCGAAAGGTGGTAAGATTGAGGTCATGTGACAGGAGGTCGTTGGACCACGAGTCTAGCCCAGAGGGATAATCGAATATTAGAGCATATTGAGAAAGTGAAGATCATGAAATCGGGAATCAAAGGGTCATGACATCGGGATTTTGAAAACCCTGAAACCCGATTTTCCTATTCTTCTGTCGTGTAAAGAACAATGACCGGGCTTAGAGGTTGCGAGGAGAAAAAAAGACCTGTGGGCCAATTATCATGAGGGAGATTTCAGTGGAGAGTTGAAGGAGCCACTTTGGCTCATAAGTTAGAATTTGAACGATCCTTAAGACCGGGAGGTCAGGCAGAGGGTGCGGTCTGCGTCACATGACATGCATGTAATACAAAGAATTAGACCATGTGACGGAAGATTGTCCTTAATGTATAGAAAAATGGCAGGAAAAAGGGAACCAAAACTAGAACATATAGATGATAGTAGCCAAGGAGCATGACAATCAACCTAGAATAACAACAGTTATGCATGGAGGAATGAGAACTAGAGTGGATGTGACATATGAAGGGAATATTATTCATCAATGGGTAAGGAAAGCAACAAATCCATTACCATTGTTTGATCCAAGGAAAGAGAAAGAGACTTACTAAAAAGAAAGAGAAATTGATGGGAGCAGACTGGATAACATCAACTTTGATTGCACCACTGTTGTGTGATAGAGCATCGATATATGATATGCCTCTAGTATATAATAGTTTTGAGAAATGAAATGACAAGGTATGTACTTTGAAGAGATTTTTAAGAAGTTTCTTAGATTTAATGAAGGATAAATCTGCGTTGAGTAGTTTGCGCAAAATGATTGACCATTGTTCCCAAGAAAAAGAGAAATCTATCACACACAGAGAAGTTAACCAGGTGCATGGTAAGAAGCGAACAAATAGGGAGTTCAGGCTCAGTGTGTAGATATGAGCTTACAAAATGGACAATATAATTCTAGATCCGGGGCTTGATGTAAATTTTATACCAAGATGAACTTGGGAGATGATGGGCTAACTGAAGTTGATTGGTCTCCTATCCAACTAAGATTAGTGAACCGACATAAGATCATGCCATCCAGAAGGTTAACATGAGTAAATGTCAATATTGATGGGGTGCATAGTGTAGCAGATTTTGATGTGATCGACATAGTAGATGGAAGTACACCTTATCCAACACTATTAGGAATTGATTGGGAATTTGATAATCAGAAAATCATTGGCCTAAAGAAGAGACATATGGTATTAAAAGTAACTTCGCCATTAGACCCCACTAAATGAAAAAGGTATGTAGAACCAACAAAGAAAAAAGATCTTGATAATATATATAATATGACTACGAGGTTGGACGATTATGTGAATCCTACAGTTGAAGGTGTACTTAGTTAGAGGAGTATCATCTCATGTGCGTCAAACTTAGAAGAAGCTCTGGAGAATTGGAAATAAAGATTGCATGAAGTATCGATAAGGAAGTGTGCTCGAATTACTTGCACATTGAGATGGATTGGGACCAAAATAGTTGAACCTCCAAGGTATAGTGGACTAACACCTATAGAATATTTTATCAGGGATTTTGAAATGTATATTCTAGATCTGTAGAGACTCTTGGCCTTAGATGTCACACTGAAAGAAAATTCAGTGAGATGGTGGGATGTGCACAAAGATGGCATAAGAGATTGGATGCAATGCAAGAGGTTATTACAAGTGAGATTTGGGATAGAGAATGAAAATAGCATGCTAAAGTATAGTTGTCTAGTATATCATGTTACAAAGTGTATTGTGCAGTGGATATTGGTACCAAGACAATAATGGACTCACTTATTTGTGCATACTTTGGACACAATTCCCAAGAATTGGTACATAGAACTAGAAGTGCACAGAGGGACAAGATATTGGGAAGAATTGACTAGGAACTTCAAGGGAATGTTTAGTTTTGAGAATAATAATCCTTTGATTGAATCAACATTGCAGGTTCTTAGGAATAATAATTTTGCATCATAATACTTCTTGGGATCAATGCATTCGTATAGTGCACCTAGAGTCTCTATGATAGTTGAAGAGGTCATGCACTGTTATAATGTCATAAAAGAATCCCAAGACGAGGAAGATATAAGGAATTTGCAGATATCAAAGACTGAAGGGGAGCGCATAGTAGAGGGACCAAAGCTTGAGTCAGCCATATACGCAAATCCCATAAGAACGTGCAAAGTGAACATTGATACAGAGGAAAAGGCTAAGTTTGCACACATAAGATATTACTGGAGTGAGGAAACAATTGAGAAGATTGATGACTTACTGCGTGAGTACCAAGTTTTTTTTCCAATGACATTCTCAGAGATGAAATGAATCACTAGAGAATTAGGAGAAATGAAGATTCCATTAAATCCATATGCGAAACTTGTGCGATAAATACCCTACATAATGAACCCGAAATATAAGCATAAGGTAAAAGGAGAGATAAATATAGTGTTAGATGATGGAATTATAGAACCTATTGAACAATCATAATGGATCAACCCTATGGTGGTTTAAGAAAATAAGACACGGGGAATTAGGATATGCGTAGATCTAAGAAATTTGAACGATGCATGTTTACATGACCCTTTTCCTACGCATTTTATAGATTAAGTATTAAAGAATGTAAAGGGTCAAGAGGATTATTTTTTTACAGATGGATTCTTAGGATACCACAATATTAGGATTGCGAAAGAATACCGATATAAGATGACCTTTGCGATAGAATGGGGTTGTTATCAGTACATAGTTATGTCATTTGGGTTGAAGAATGCTCCAACAATATTTTCCAAAGTAATTTTCCTAGCCTTCAAAAAAATTATTCATAAGTTTTTAGAAGTGTATCTAGATGATTGGAAAATATCTAGTCTATTGAAATATCATGTTGAAATTTTGTGCTTAATGTTGGATAAGTGTAGGCAATACTAGATCTCATTGAATATGAAGAAATGCATATTTTGTGTGCCTTTTGGGATTTTGTTAGGCCATGATTGTTGATTTACCACCACCAAATTCATTGCGACAGTTGAAGTCCACACTGGGTCATACAAGATATTATAGAAAGTTGATCAAATTTTATGCACAGATCACAACCCCTATGGAGAAGTTGTTGAAGAAGGAAGTTAAATATAAGTGGAATGATGAATGTCAGAAGAGTCTAGATACGTTGAAATAAAAGATAGTCACCGTGCTGATTTTAGTTTTTCCTAACTGGAGCAAGGAATTTCATGTACATGTGGATGCCTCGTCTATAGATTTAGGAGCAATTTTGGCACAACCGGGTGAAGGAGAGATAGACCATCTAATTGCATTTTCCAACACGAAGTTATCATCTATATAGAATAACTATACTACAATAGAATGAGAAGATTTGGCGATGGTGTATGCTTTGCAGAAGTTCAAACAATACCTACTTGGATCTCACGTTAAGATGTATACATATCACTCTGCGCTAAGATACCTAGTGAACAAGCCAGTGTTGGGGGAATTATCTATAGATGGATTTTGTTGTTCCAAGAGTATTACTTTGAGGTGATCATGAAACCATGAAAGTTTAACTCAGGACCAGATCATTTATCGCGCATACTATCAGGAGAATATGCAGGGAACTTGGATGATAGCTTAGTATATGTGAACTTGTTTGAAATTCATATGGTGGAGGACTATTTTTCATAAATAGTTTAGTTTTTTAGCATAGGATTAGCCCCATCAGAATTCACAATGGCGCAAAAGAAGAAACTAGTAGTGAAGGCAACAAACTACTAGATGATAGTAAGAAATCTGTACAAGTTAGGTGCATATGATATTCTATGACGTTTCATATTGGAGCATGAATGAAATATGGTATCATTAGAGGTGCATGAAGGGGTCGTAGGAGGTCACTATGAAGGAAAGGAAACAACTCAAAATATTCTGCATGTAGGATTATGGTGGCCTACCCTTCATAAAGATGCTACAATTTTTTTCTAGAGTTGCAACATATGTCATAGACTTGGGAAGACCCACCGACCAAGATATTGGGATATAGGTACATTATTATTGTGATAGACTATTTAAATAGATGGGATGAGGCGGATCTAGTTAGAGACTGCAACATGGAGACACCAACACAATTTTTGTTTGAAAATGTAGTCACAAGGTTTCGATGCCCGAGAGTGCTTATGAGTGATCAGGGAACTCACTTTCTGAACATGACTATTAAATAATTAATAGAGGAATTTCAGATCCATCATTAGAAGAGTACACCATACCATCCCTAGGAAAATGGCACGGTAAAATCCTTCAACAAGATTTTGGAACATACACTAACAAATGTTTGCAACGTAAGTCGAGATGACTGGGACTTGAAGATTCCAACAATGTTATGGGAATATAGGATTACATGGAAGAATCTAACATGAAAGACTCCATTTAGGTTTACGTATGGACAATAATATGTTATGTCGATGGAGTTTATTATACCAAGTCTGCGCATTGTTGCGATGGCGAATCTTACATATTCTGGCGCAATGGAAAATAGATTGTCCAAACCTATGGATTGGAAGAAGATCATTTCATCACAGGATTCCATCAATAGGTACATAAAGCCTGTGAGAAATATTGGCATGATAGACATATCAAGCATAAGAAATTGTTGATTGGAGATTTAGTGTTACTTTATGACAACAAGTTTCTGCAACACCGAGGGAAGCTCTAGATGCATTGGTTAGGACTATAGTGATATGGTTTGTTACAGAAGCATGTGTTTTTCAATTGGAGAAGTTGGATGGAGAGGTTATGGAAGGTTTGGTTAACATAAGTAGGATGAAATTGTACATGGAAAAATGTTCTTTTGTGCACTAGTCCGAACTTTGCAAAATGTGTACCATAGTGTATTATAGTGTATATAGCCAAAAAGAAAAAATGAGAAAATAATAAAATTGTTCGACGTAAGAAACAAAAGGTTGGAAGGAAGTTTAGAAGTATTGTTTAAACAGTTAAGCTAGCAAGTGTCGTAGAGACAAAGTAAAAAGGGAGGATGTGTGTTCAAGAAGGAATATTGGAATGCGATAGAAGCATATGAAGAAAATGATAAAATCATTTAAGAGTATCCATGACGAGACATGCAATAAAGAGGAAACATGAAGATGAAGTAGTGGCACCATGTAGCCATAAATGAATATTGGCAAGAATATTTTGACAAGTTGGAGAATATAACGAACAATTCACTGAATATACGAAGCTAATGAAGCATTAAGGAAAATAATAAATGCTAAGGCAAGTGGGTTATACTGTAAGTTTGAGTGCAAATGAGTTTAGAAACAACTAGCAAGTGGATAAAAATAGTTGAAGGGTAAAATGGGTAAAATTATTGTTACTTGTATTTCCATAGAGAGTAGCGAAAGAAGAGAGTGTGGGGCCAAGTGAAAGAATAACATAGCCGAAGAACTTAGTCATAGAGAAGAGTTGCTGAGAACAATGGCACCATATAAGGTAGCAGTGACATCAACATCAACACCAAAGAAACTACAGAGTAAGCCACCAACAGTATCGATACAGGCAGAGACACCAGGAGCATTAGCATCAAAGCCAAGCTCAACCAAATTTCCCAGAGATTACATGCTACCAATAAAAGATACAATGAAGCCAACCAACTTGTCGAAAGATGCCAAGTATGATCTTGTGGAGCTGAAAATCCCACCTAGAGTGATCGTAGAAGAAGATATGTTATGTTTAATACCGAGCTTAAAATATGTAGACCATGACATTACAGACGAGAAGAAATTTTCGGAGCTAGCACCAAGAAATTATCTAAAGAGGTACATCAGTACAGAGACAAATTTGGTTGTGATAGAGCCAGAGATATGGGAAACAGTGTTGCAGAATATTGGCATTTTGAACTTATTCGATATATCACACTTTTGGAGGAGCAAAAATATTAACGCCTATGTGAATATGTTGCTGAGTTGTGTTACTTGTGGATTGACAAGCCAATCTCAATTGATACAGACTTTATTGTGTGCATTACTAGACTACCATCAAAAGGGGAGGACCCTTCACTAATATTTTCAGACAAAAAGAATGAGAAGGATCTATCAGATATCATGAAAGAAAAGTTTCATACATTTCGAGGACAACGTGGTTTAGATGTAACAAGCATATGCGACCCCATAGTGAGGTTTGCAACAAAAGTATTAGCTTGTAAATTGTTAAGTAAGTGTAGGAGAGATCAAGTACCAATGAAAATCATAGCGATGACAAAGAAGTGCGCCGAGGGAGTGTAGATGAATTGGGTGAATTTTTTTCTCAAACAATTCTCGATTGACTATGAAGAGGTACAAGACAATGGGACTGAATTTCACTACACATGGCTATTAATCCTAATTGCATTATCAACATGGAGGGATCCGGATGATACGTAGTTTTTGGGAGTGAAATATAAGCCATGCCTAGCTGCAAGATATCATAACCTATGGCATACTACACACAAGGTGCAAAATCTAGACAACATTGTTGCTTTATATATATATATATATAAGGAAATGATTTGGACAAGCATTCAGAGTACACCACACATACCACCACAGGTGGTCAAAGCATACAATCCAATTGCGCACTTTAAGGCAGGGCACCACCACATGTATGTGCAAGCCAAGAAGGACCCAAATCAGGAATGGATTCCCACACGGTACATGTTAACTGAGGAAGAGATGGGCCATATTATGGAAGATTGAGTTGACAATTGGAAGATCCCACCAACATAGACAGAGCCAGAGAAATAAGAGATGCGACCACCCGAGACTAAATAAATATCAAGCAGAGATGAAGATGAATCACATAAAGGAAATGGAAAAGGAATAAAGACACAAAAGATAGTCCCTCACACAGGAGAGAAGAGGAAATAGCTCGACAAAGGACAATCAATGCCACAATGTAATAAGAGGAAGGATGTGAAGGTATCGAATCCATAAGCACTTATAGAGGAGGATTTGGACAATATTTTCGACCAAGTTAAGGAAGCTACAAATGAAGATTTTGAGTGCACGACAATACAACAAGAAGAAAGACATGCCAATATGCAAGCACAAATTACTGCATTGCGACAATTTTTGGAGACCACACAACTTGCCACAATACACATAGGAAAAAAAATACAAGTAGAGCATACAATGCAGACAATTGAGGTGAAACATATGAACTCTATCATATCAAAAGAAAGATGTGTAATGAAGATAACGATGAGAGCCTTAGAGTTCCCCATGAAAAAATTGCAAGAGAAAGCCAAGGTGCTAAGTCATATTGACTTAGTAGTATCTCAGTTACCTATAAAATTTTTGTATGGCTTACAATAGACTGTGGCATAGGAGCTTCAAGTGTGCACAATATCGACCTTGTTGGAGCTGATGAAGACAATTGCAGAGAAGGACATGCTGCAAGCAAAATATTACCAACTCAGATAAGAGCGGGATGAGGAAACACAAAAGGTAGAGAGAGTCAAACAAGTGGTCGAGGGGGTCTATAACATTATTCCATAAGTGCTAAGAGAGGAAGATGCCCCATTGGAGGAATGCGTGACAAAGTTGAGTGAAGCCATACAGGTCTTCCAAACAAAGATCACTGGCTTGGAGGCATGACAGATACCAAGCACTCCCCCAAAGGAAAGGGAACAATGAAAAAATATGGCCACCACAAGCATAGAGAACATCAAGAGTATAGAAGTAGAGTGTGCTAATATGTAGGCAGAAAGAACAAGTGTTTGGATGCAACTGATTGAATATGTGGAGTTGCAGGAGATTGGCTAGAAGATACATGTTGCGCAGGATAAGGCACATAATTTCAAAGAAGTAATTAGTACATTACCGCAAGAAGAGGTGGTAACAAAAATGGCTGAAAACATGAAGCTATATTCTGAAATAAATTAGTTGAGGGAAGAGTAGTAGGCTTGTGCACAAAATATTAAGGTATTACAAGAAGAATCTTATAAGGTAACAATGGAGTTAGCAGCCACTCAAGGCATGATCAAGCAGGTAGTGTAGGAAACCACTAAAAAATTGAAGACTCACTTAATTGTAGAAGTGGCTGAGGAAATTGTATATAAATAATCACAAGTCAAGGAACAAGTGACAATGACCAATGATATACTACATAAATTTTTGACAACCTGGAAGTAGACCTGACTTGGCTTGGGACAAGCCACATGTTAGTGTTGGGGGCCTGTTGGAGCAGGATATTTTGGATAAGTCTTGGGAATCACATAGGAACGGATCATGGGACATTTTGACAAAGGAGAAACATGTGCGCAAAGCAACTGGAGCATGTTCAAGAGTCAGTGCGCAAAAGGAAGAAAGTAGTTAGGATTTTGGGAAATTTTGTCCACATTGTAATGGGCTTAGCCCTATTGCAAAGCTATAAATTGTAATGGGTTTTTGGGTAGAAGTAAAAAGTTTGAAGATATTTTTGGAGTGAGGTATGCAAGAGTGAAGAATTGGTTAAGTGTTTGGGTTTTTGAGTGATCACTGAGGTTTTTGGGAGTTAGGCTTGCAGTGCAGTAGAACGACTGAGGCAGGTTTGGGTAATGTTAACTAATATATCTTATTTGAAGCGCAACGCAGAACTGTAAGGAGATTTCTAAGGAATAAACTAAGAAGCAAACCGTTGTGGACATAGACCAGATTGGGGTGAACCACGTTAAAACCTTGTCTCTTTATGTGTTGTTTTTGTGTGTTATGTTGTTGATACATATGATGTTTACTGTTACTGCACAATGAAGATAAAGGTCTAGTATTCTGAATATGTCATTGTTATATGTTGTTATGTTCATGCGCCTTTAAGTTAATGATGAATGAATGAATGTTAAGTGGAGTAATGTTGCACAAAAGGTATATTGAAGGATAATTAAAGTTCAAGTAACGAAAACTACGCACATCGTAGATGAATGGATAATGCATAATATGGTTACAATGAAAGCCTCACTTCCCCTCATCACTATAGAACATTTGTTCCCGCAACCTCTCTAGATGTCTTGGGTGAGACTTCAATTGCTTGTAGGTGATGCCGAAATGGATGGTCTCTAAGGGTTTTGTTGGTTTATAAATGATTAACCCCAAGTCTTCCCATGACGCGTCAACACATCATACAGACATACATACATATCCAGTTAGTTTGAGTGGTTGAGTGTTGTGAATTAGAGGTCACGAGGTCAACTCCCCTCTCTAGATATTATTGGGTCTCACTTGATGTCCCATCAGATTATAATTTATAATTCTTAAATAATTGATATGGATTAAAAAATTCTAAAATTTTCACATTGAATTAAAAAAATAAACATATCAAGATAATATATAAATTCATTATTCTTAAGTACTTAATTTTAACCAAAAATATATGACCCTACTATTCTTAGATAATATATTAAGTTTTTTTTTTAAAATAATAATTTTAACCAAAATTTTAATTGTGCCTTTTATATGCAATTATTATTCTTGGATTTGCTGAAAAATATCATACATATGCATGCATTAATTAATGATTGAAACTCTTTTTAATTACCTATGGAATATAATTTTATAATAAGTTGCAATACTTTATTCATGAAATTATAAACTTATTTATGTATTTCTTTATGTTTAGATACTATTATAGGTTTTTGATTTATTTTCGTCATTTAAGGGAAATCACACTTTTTGAAATGATCTTTTAGTGATTTGTAAGGGGTAGACATTTTTCTCTCTTGCGATTACCTGTTTCCTTAGGTTCAAGATAGATGAACTCTTAACCAATCAAAAGTGATTTTAGATATTATTCCAAAATTAAAAGACCACATCCACTATTTTCATCATTGAGATTAAAACAATGAAATCATATACTTTCAAGTATCTAATCTTAGTCCTATGCATGGAATTACAATTTAATATCTTACTCAAAATGAATGTTCTATATAAACACATAAACTATGTAAAATTTAGTAGTCAAGATGGTTCAAGTAGGGATTCCCTAAACCCTAGACACAAAGTGTACCTATTTTTAAAAGTGGGGATAAAAACACACCCTCTAATTATAGGACCATTATGATTAACCCAATTTTATTCAAATTGTACACAATTATTTTGGAAAAGAAGATTAGCCTATGGCTAGAAATCCACAAAAAAAGCTAAAGGCCAAGCTAGATTTAGGAGATATCATTCAACTATGGACCACCTTATTACACTTAGAATCATTGTGGAGGAGTGCCACAATAATAAAACCAATATCCTATGTTGTTTCATTGACTTTAGAAAAACTTTTGACATAGTACCCAAGACAAACCTTTGAGATAGGTTGGAAGAGATAAAAGTGTTTTTCAAGTTATGGGATGCTACAATAAGGTTGTATGAGAAAATTATTGCCAAGTTTAGGAACAATGAGGGCTTGTAAGAAGAAATTAACTACAATATTGGAGTCAAGCAAGGTTGTCCCTTGTCCTCTACCCTTTTTGGCATATACATTGACATATTAGAAGATTGTTTGGAAGAAGCAGGTTGTCTACCCAACTCTCACTAGTATAGTCATAATTCTTCTTCCTTACAATGATGATATTGTTCTTATGGTGAGGATACCCCACGATGTTGAAAAGAAACTAAGAATCCTCAATGATTTCTTCTCCAATATAGGTACATGACAAAAAACAAATTCTCATGAGCTCCATATTGAAAGTAGGCTTTGGTCAATTCCCAAAATGCTATGGGATGAAAGAGTGTGTCATATTTGTGACACTAAGAGGGTTGGAGCTAAAAATCACTTTCTCTAAGAATTCCCAACATATACCTATATTATATCTTAATTTCAAAAGAGTTGTCACACAACCAACCTTCCTAACCTTTTAACTCATCAAAGCTATGGTAATCTTGGAATGCTTCTCTTAATGTTTTTCTAGCACAAAAACAAAATTATAAATAATTCTCAGTAATCCCTTACCTTCTTAAGGTCCAATAAACCAATTTGATTTGAAAGGAATTTAATCATCATTATAATTTTATTTGTGTAAATAAATAAAATATAATTCTGGTTCTAAAATAATTTTCATGGAGGCTTATGTTTTCATAGATAGAGGCCTCTATTTCCACGGATAATGAAATAATAACAATTCATGGATACATGCTTATGTTTTCATGGAGGCTTATTTTTTCATTATTTATGGAGCTCCGAGTGACAACCATCCACAGAGGTGAAGGCAAGCGCATACATGTGGGTTATGGTCATGAATCCTTTCCACCAACTTCTTCTTCTTTGTCTAGATTGAGATATTCTACATCTCCAAGGATGTCACACTCTTGACACAAAATAAAAAGGAGGTGACAGAGATTCTATATTAGATAATAGCAATTCATGGATTTTGATAAGATAATATCAATTCATGGATTCTTTGAAGGAAACTCATTTTTATCACATTCTTTTCATTTCGTTTGCACATCACATTTACAAATAAAAACAACTCATGAATAGTAACTAGAAATACTGATAAATGTGCATCAGCCTTTGTGTTATTGATGAACATGGGGCGATATTGTGTCAAGTTTCCATCCTGTTTACTGGAAACAAGCCTGTGCTTGTTGGGTTGACTTTGAATTCTACTGTTTACATGAAAAGACAGTGGAAAACCTTCATATTTTGAGAACTTCATATAAAGTCATTAGAAATTTCTATGGAAGGATTACCCAGCTATGAGATTCTTGCATTTTTAAAGAATTCTTGGAATTAGGAAATCCACATGTTATAATATTAGCATTTAATTTCTAACAAATTATTTGTTTATCTATAATTCACTACTTTTGCATTTATTTCATTTATCTGTATATTTTTAATTCTTTTACATTTTTTTACTTGTTTACTACACTTTCTATATTTTTTCATATATATATATATAATGTTAATATTATGAATATTTAATAATTTGCAATGGAGTAATGAAGTGGCAAAACTCCAACCAGATGACTTGTATTCATGGAATAAGTAGTAGTGTTGTAGATTATGTGACATTTGATATCGTCGTTTCCAACTAAATAACAAATTTTGACCTTTTAAATGATCATGACCCTGACT